>BSBK01002034.1:637500-1232500 GCA_027943335.1 Chamaecyparis obtusa
AGTCTTATGATGTATCATTCATAGAATGAACATTGTTATCCTGTCAACCCCATAGTGAATGCTAGTTGGACGATAACTTCTAGTATAAAATCCTTTAACAAGGTCACACCTGACAGTGTGTTTGTAACCTTTAACAGGGTTGGGTCTTAACTGACCTCACTTCAGAAGAGTGAACAATTTTTGGATTGCCGGTCCCAGGTGGTTTTTCCCTTTACAGGGGTTTCCACGTTAAATCTCTTGTGTTATGTGTTGATTGTGATATTTGTTTGTTATCATACTTTGCATGTTACATATTAGATTTGATTGGTAAACAGTTATAAGTATTAGACTGGTAATCGGTAAAAGCACAGACAATAAGAGTTATTATTGCTTACCGACGAGTAGAAATAGAAGAAATTATTTTGGATTATACATTTTTTTTTGGGACACTGGATAACTGATTCACCCCCCTCTCAATTATTCTAACAAGGGGATAACAGTTCATTAAGTTAATTATAACAGTTCATTATCCCTTTAGCAGCCTCCACATTTTTACACACTATATGTCACTCGATATATCAAACTTATACATCTGAAGCTTAGCATCTTCTCTATAAAATAGGTAAAGCATGGTTTAAATTATGTCTTGTTTTATATTTTCCATTATTGACCTTGATTGTGACACTAATGATTAACTGCTAGGACTGGTTTTCAATGCTTCTTATCTCTTCAATCTATGGATAAACTAGGAGCTAACCCATTATAAGGCAAGGTTTCTAGCACACTTATGCAGGTTGGAGTAGTCAAAGAGAGCTCTTTTCTATACTTGGAAAGGTTGATTTGTTACAGGTTAGGATCAAATCAAAGGCAAAATTGTCAAAATCAAAGGAAGGCTCTCCATCCTAGCCCTTTGCAAAAGGATAACAAAAAGCTACTTAGTCTAGTCAAGGACAAGAAGGATCAACAAACAAAATTTTATATCTATGTTTATCATTGTAATATGAGGGAATGCCCTCTTAAAACATCATGTATCAGAATCCAGACTAACTCTTTCCTACCAGCGCCTGCACTGAGTGGGGTCTTTGTAATATTTTTTATGATTAATAAAATTCTTGGCTCCGGCCTTTTACCGATAAAAAAAAAAGTTTATTTTAAACTTTAAAAAAAACTTTTTAAAAATTAACACAATATAAATATTAACATGAGGGTCCCAACTCTCCCTACATTGTGGTCACTGCAACTAGGTTACAGGTACCGTAATTAGGTTGTGGTGGTACCACAACCTATTGTGGGTACTGTAATCTATTGTGGGTACCATGAGGGTGGTGGCTTGCCACCTCCAAACCCTTTTCTTTATTAATATTTTTTATAAATTTTCTTTTTAAATATATATATTTTAAAATACTCTCTCTCTCTCTCTCTCTCTCTCTCTCTCTCTCTCTCTCTCTCTCTCTCTCTCTCTCTCTCTCTCTCTCTCTATATATATATATATATATATATATATATATATATATATATATATATATATATATATATATATATATATATATATATATATATATATATATATATATATGAGTTATAAAGAAGGATACGTGAAATGCCCTACATATCATCTCTGATAGATAAAGCAAAATATCTTTTCTAAACTATATGTGGGGATATATATATATATATATATATATATATATATATAATCTATTTAAGGGGAAACTATCAAAATTGGGAAAAAAATCCTAATTAGGATAACATGTATTTTGTCAAACCAAATCCCTTGAATTTTTTAAGATTATCAAATCGAATTTAATAAAAATCATATAAAAGAAAACCCTAATAAAATCCCTTTCCAAAAATTCTCAAACCAACTCGACTATCCAAACACATCTTTCAAGCATACAAAATTGTCACATAATTTAGGCAAACACAAAGAATACAATATTTTCCAATGAAAATTACAATGACATAAACCCCTACCTCGATACAAAAATTGAACTTATAATAATGAAGACCAATCCTCAAATTTGAAATCCCAAGATTTCAACAAAAATTCTTCAATAAACACAACTTCGAAAAACCTTGGCAACTTGATAAAAATTATCTCTTAGATGACCAATTAAGTCTCTAATATAGAAAATCTGACAAGCTAGGGTTTCAAAACATGCAACTCAAAAATAAGATGAACTCTAATTAAAATAATAAAAAGAATTATTTTTATTTAATTATCCTCCACTTAAGTCAACTTTATAATTTAAACCAAAAGTTTTGATTTATTAAAAATGTGCATTTAACTTGCATGATTTTATTTTAATTAATAAAATATGCAACTCAAAATTAAATATCACTTAACTCACTTATGCATTTAAATTGCATAATTTATATTTTAATTAATTAATATTTATAGCATATTCAAAATATGCAACTTGATATTAAATATCATTTGATATTAATTATTCATTTAATTCTCAATTTAGATTTAATACTTAATTAAATCTTCAATTGCTATATTTAGACTTTTAATTAAGTCGCTTATTTAAACATAGACCTATTTAATTAATTCTCAATAATTAAATAACCTTATATTTAATATTTCAATATACCTTAAGGTATAATTATTCAACTTTTATAATTATCCTTAATTAATCTTTTAAATTTCAACGAGACAAAATACAACATCAACCTAGAAGAATGGATACACAATGAAAATCGACCAATCAAAATGCAACAATCAAACTCAGTAAAAAAGGGTCCATGAATTTATGTCACCTTGACGAATTCAGATAGGATAGTTAGACATATACTTGTCCACTACTTTAGGACAAATGAAGGTTTAAGTTGGGTTTTGAACTTGAATACTTTCTCCTCTCCTACCATTGAGATATACATTAGGGCATGCTCATCCTGACAATTCAGGGAAGTCGATGCCTGATACTTGCAATCTTGTCATCACAAAGACAAACCTGTGCATACATATATATAGCTGACAATGACAAGGATCTGTACATTGTGTGGATCTCGCAAGAAAGTAACTACAAATTCATCCCTTACCATATCAAACACATTAAGTAGAATGTAAAATATGCACATGATCCATGTAAAGCAGATATGAGGTTAGTATGTTAGTAAATCCATAACATCATCATATTCAAATAATCAACATAAAAAATAACCATAATCATCTAGTCATCGACACATGATATCACACAACTATTCAATGGCCCATAATATATCAAATTACAATGCAATTTCATACATCAATATCCTCAAGTATGCATGTATACATGTATGCTTGTATGTATGTATGATACACACACACATATGTATGTATGTATGTGTGTGTGTGTGTGTGTGTGTATGTGTGTGTGTGTGTGTGTGTGTGTGTGTGTGTGTGTGCGTGTGTGTGTACATACATACATATATACATACTTGCACACACACATATAGACAAACACATACTAAATATAGCAACACTTCACTATATTGCAATTTAAACTTCATCTCTCACATCAACTCAACTAAAATAAATTACTTTAAATTTACTCTAACTTAAATTTAGATTAAAACTTCATGCAACTAAATATTGAACTCCTATAAATTCACAAGCTCAAAATTCTAAGTACTTCCCTTAAAATCTTGACTATCATTCTTATCCCAAGTAATCCATGTTTACATTTCTAGAAATTGAATCTAAATTTGTTTTGTTTCTATTTGTGGAGGAATTATAAAATGGATATAAAATTGAATATAAACTTTCATTTTTCTCTATCATGGAAGAATTATAAAATGGATATAAAATTAATGTGAATTATAATTATTACATAAATGGTGCTAATGTTGTCTAAGTGCAATCTTTATGATACATTCTTTTTAAGAATAAAAAACCACCAAAATACAAATCAACTCTTTTGAAAGAGTAAGCTAGAAATTTTTGGTGCAACATCCAAAGTTTGTCCCTTCAAAATTGGCTACTATTGCACTCTCAAGTTCATGGCCATGTTGTGTTTCTCCTAAAACTTCTGCAACCACATCATATTTTTCATCATTAAGGCTAGCAAGATAAGTTTCCATCACTCATTTGGGATTTCTCACTCTCTTACATATATCACAACTACATACAAACTATTATGCATCTATCCCCAACAAGGCCACCAAATTCCTTGTAGGATCTTTTAAATGGTTGCATAACCCTAATATTGGTCTCTATGTAAGACCTCGTGACATTGAATACCACAAGTTGCTCCTACTTTGGAACACATACGTGGTATTTCGTTCATTCCAAGATTATTAAAATGTTCACTTATTGACAACTATGGGTGATGTGTTAAACTACCAATTCCTTATTTGATGGTTTATATAAGAATTTGGTGCACATTCAAATGAAAAAAAATGATCAACAATTTTGTCCATTCCAACATTATTAAAATTTGAGCATCATGAAGCTTGTCTCTTATCAATATTTCTTCTTCTTCTCCTAGTTTTAAGTGTGTTTAAGTGTGGCAAACCATTGGCCTTCGACAATAATTTATAGGGTATTGCTACTATTTTGAAATTGACATTGAATTGAGTTGAAACACAAGTTCATGGAATTATCAAAATAGTTCTTAGTGGAACCTCAAGAGCAACTCAAATAATCTTTAAACATTTATCAACCAACTTATTCTCGCTATGACATTCGTCCATATGCTCAAAAGTTATAAACCAAGTGGAAAAAAATATTAAAAATTTTAATCATGCATGTATATGTATAGTAGGAATGTGCAAAACATTATCTAACACCAATTATCTAGATCCCAAGTGGTCTAAGACACAATCTTGTCTTAGTGAAAGAGTAGATTAGAAAATCTATAAAGGAAAACATAAACCATAATTAATCAATATGCATTTGAATTTGTAGATTTTTTAATAAAATGTGCTTATATTCAAATGCAAAAGTGAATAGATATGTTGGGTGTCATAGAGACGAGTATCAAGAATGATAATTCTTATTACTAGAAAGAGATAAATATCAAATCATTTTTTCTAAACTTGTATTGTGAATTGTTCAATTTAACATTAATCATTATATTATCAAATTCATATATCAAAAATATCAAATTGAATAACTAAGAACATGCATTTATAAATATTTCTAGGTCATGAGTAATCAACTAGAAAACATTAAGTAAATTACATAAAATCTTAAATTGATTTCACAATATCTTATTTAGTTTAAAGACATATTTGCATCTCTATTAATTCATCAACTCTCTATTACATTATTTAATTATAAATCATCATTTAAAAAATATGCTATACTAACACAAGTATCTGAATACTCTTCTTACCTTGAAGTTATCTCTATTTTTTTTAAAGCACAACTCTTTTTTAGAAAGATAGACACACACATCAAAAGTGACCCATTCAACTTTAGATTAGGCCACATGATATGACCTTGTATAAAAACAAACCACCGAACATTGTCTTATCTATATCAAATCAAATCTTCTCAATATTCTATCACATTATTTTCATCACTTTTCCAAATCCAATTTCCTAACTCTAATTTCTTATCATACCTCACCAACAAATTAACATAAAAATCACATCAAAAATTTATTAAATAAACAAACTTTTATACTTCTCTCTAACCATACAATTTTTTTTTTAATTTAAACTTAATTTAAATATTTATATGCATTTTTATTGTTTAATCAAATATATATCGTTTAGTTCTAAAGAGTAGCATATGATTAGATTAAAAAGCTCATATAGTATAATTTATTATCACAAACATTTAATTCCCTCATTGGAACAAAAGTTCTCTAAATTAAAAAAGGAGAGGGAATAACTATCTAACTTGAGTAGAGAGGATGATAATAGAATATTCTTTCTTTTATATGGAATATCTTTAAATTTGGAATCGTTGCCTTCAACATTGGAGACGATATAAAGTTAAGAATCCCATCCGGCAATGAACTTAATAATAATAATAAGTTAATTCATACCATCCTCTTTAATGGAAAGATATGTGAAAAAATATGAATAAACTTATAAGAAGAAAGATATTCATATTGATGTGGAATCCTTTTTTTATTATATGTGGAGTTTCTATGGTATCAAATTGTCTTTTGCTTTAATTTAATGTAGATTTTTTTAATAAAAATGATGTTATTAGATATTATAAGTGTAGTGATTAGATTTTAAAAAATTATAATTAATTATATGATTTAGGATATGTGTATGATTTTTTTTCTATTATTTTGGCATTGATTTTTTGACATATTCTTGTGGTTTTTATATTAATATATTTTTATATATAATTGAATAAAATCTAGTAAATTTTGTAGTCTTTATTAGTTTCAATTTTAGTAGTATAAATTTAGTCTAGCTTATTTTAGTTTATTTCTTTATCTAATATTAAAATGTATGTGTTGATTTTGTCTTGATAGAACTATAACAATAATCCTATTAACTTTAGCTATAGTCATATATTTCTCATTCCAAGTTGACTCCATTGGAAAATTGGATTGTTGCTTGTTACGCTTATACCAAATTACTTAGATCTAGTGTTATAATGAAAGAAACTAGGTGTGGAGAGGTTATTCACTAGGATGGATGATCAAATTAGGAAGCTCACACCTAAATGCTCTCACACATTGGAAGGAATATGATCTAACAAGCTCAAGGAGGCTCGAGTTCTAAATGGATGCAAGGATTTCCTTCGCTTGAGTGGAAAATGATTATGGAAAATGAAAATGGAAATGCAAGATCAAGGGCAAGAATGGAAGGAAAGATGAAATGATGAGTATTTAGATAGACAGCTAACTATAAATCCAATTTTGAGACTAGATTTAGGAGGCTAACACAACAAATGACCTATGATCTAAGTTTTAGTCATAAAAGGTAGGTTAGGGGTGACCAGGAGGTTAGGGGAAAGTCTAGTCACTCTTGACCTAGCAGAATCTAATTAAAATACTCTCAAATGACAGCTCTATGTTAGACCTTCCTATAGCCTCTTCCATAGTTGTGTCACCTATCACTCACACACAAAAAATGGAAAAATGGTTGTGGAAGGGGCTTTTCTAGGTCAAACCCTAATTTTGGATTTAATCATGAAATTGAATTAAAACTTACTTGAAATGAAAGTGTGCTAATATAAAGTAAAGGCTAGATCTAAGAATAAGATGTCTTATACCTTGATGATGCAAGTGTGCTTGAAATGAGATCACATGTATTGATGCAATAATATGACTCCACAAAGACCTAAAAGGACATCACAAAAGACAAGCTTGCATGATGGTTGTTGAAGCTTGCCACAATGAAGAATATAGTGGGATGAAATGCCTTGAATGATTGAATACTCCTTGAATGCTTGATGTTTACTTGAAGTTGTTCGATATCTTGAATGCATGAGATGATATGGATCCTCGAGTTACTAAAATGAGGGAGGTGGCCTTGCTTATATACCTCACCTAGCCAATTTGGGGCTCAAAACTCGAAGGACGCCAACATGAATTTGAAGATCCCGCTAAAATTAAAAAAAACCATTGCACTATTCAAATTTGGGTCCAATTTACTAGGTATAGGGTGATTCCCAAGGTTAGGGTGAGTTGACTCACCCCATACCCTACTTGGTTACCCTATACTTTCCAATCCGAGCTCAAATTTGAGTTGGGGGTCAATTTTGATATGGGGATGCCCAAAACATGTGCAAAATTAAGGTGAGATATTGGAATAAGTACAAAAGGCCACACATAATAAACAGGGCCTATGTATGCAAGTGGCAATAAATAAATGAAATAATTAAAGTGGAACACTTATAATTAAGGGCCCACATTAAAGTAAATTAAGAGATGATTCACATTTAAATATTTATTAATTAAATGCATAGAAAAGTCCTATGATGCATGGACAAATGAACCCACATTAAAATAGGTGCTAAGTAAGCATGGAATTGGACACCTTAAGCAATATGCACAATTTACGATACTACAAGTGTTTAGGACATTATATTTTTAATTAAGTTTGTGGATATATGCATTATCATTAATAACATCGTTTGGAATTATTAGATCATATTGAAATCATATCATCTCATTTTGGTGTATCATATCAATAGAATCTATACTTCTAGTAATGTGCATATGTGTTCCTTACATCTTTTTGATCTTGTGAAAATAACAAAATGAGTTTGACTTAGACTTATGAAAGTTATGTGTCACAATACTAAGTTAATAAACCCCCAAAATAGTTTTGTTAATAATGCATTATGCCAAATTCAAAGGCATGCAATAAGAGGAGGTAAACCAAAACATATAATAGAACTACAAATGAATGTATCTAGCAATGGAGAAAACATAAGATACATATATTAACTACATAATTCCTACCCAAATTTAATAGCAAAATTATATACATGATTGTTGAATGTGTCTATATAATAAATTTAACTAAATCATAAAAAATAATCACTTTATAGTTTTATATTTATAAATTATCAATATCAACTTGTGTGACTATTTGTTCTCATTATTATATTATTTATTTATTATTAAAGATCTTGATTTTTCATATTATCCTTAGGGAGTTGCATTTTTTATTTTTTATTTTTTGACAAGAATGATCTTTGAACCCCTCTAGATTTACCCTAGGGTTTGAGCCTTCTGATTTCTAAATTTTTATTTGACTTGTGGATTTTCTTATTTTAGTTCATTAATTAAAACATATTTATGTTTGTAGTCTTTTGTTCCACCTATTAAAATGTCTTTTAATCATAATTAATTAATGCATATTTTGATACAATTTAATAGAATCGTGTCCTTTAAAAATTTGAGAAAATATTCAACTTGTAGGTAGTTGTACTACTAAAAATGTTATGATCAGCTCTTAAAATGTGAAACAAAGAAAAGGAAAAAGGAAAGAGGAAAAAGGAAAGGGAGAGATAAACACCTAATTAGAAACATAATTAGAGAACCGTGCACAAATATAAATAATAATTGCACTTTAACAACTTAATCAATCTCGATAATTCATTAAAATTATTCACGAGTTTTCATATAAAATTTGGTGAATAGGAGTACATGGAAGACATCATTTGAAATAGTCACCGACATGAATCTTAAAGGAGTGTCAGGATTAAGGGATATCAATCAAGAGGTTAAGAGGAGTGTAGAAGGAGAAGAGTTTACTAAGGTTATGAAATCATTGCACGATGAATTTAAACACCATTTAGAGAAAATGAACCAGAAATATAAGGAAAAGGTAGACATGAAAAGAAGACATGTGAAGTTTGTAGTAGGAGATGAAGTGAAGGTCTATTTAAAGAAAGGTAGATTTCCAGTTGGATCTTACAATAAGATGAAGATGAGGAAGTTTGGACCATGTAAGATCTTGAGGAGATTTGACTCAGTGAATACATATGAAGTGGAGTTACCAGAGGATATGGATATACCACCTATATTCAATGTTTTTGATTTGTATGAGTATCATGAGACTAACTTTCAAGAACCAAATGGTTCAAATATTGAGCAACAATATCCTAAGAGGCATTTAGATGAGGTAGAAGAGATTTTATATAGAAGAATTGGAAGAAGTACCAAAGGTAGACAATATAAGGAATATCTTGTGAAGTGGAAAGATAGACTTGTTGAAGACTCTTCATGGATTTATCGAGATGAGGTAGACCTAATTGGTTTTCCTTTAGCCCTAATAAAATTATAGGCTCACCTTTCTAATAACTTTGGGTGTTTGATGCAGGAGCATCTTGGGTTCTTAGCAATCTTGCATTATCCAAAAAAATATATTTCTTGTTCTTCAATTTGTTAGTCGTTGAGTTTCTTTAGTGTTCCTTTAGTTTGGATCATTTGTTGTTTCATACCTCATGGAGTGTTTGTGGCATCATGTTTTAACTTCACTTAGTTTTGTACCTTGATTTGTTTCTTCATTCTTGAGCTATCTTGGATTCTTGGTAGGACTTCATTGTTCTTCATGTTTCACAGCCAGTCTATATTTTATGATCTCGTGAAGGATTTTCTCAATTGGAGAATCTTTGTGGCTCATATCTCGATGTTCCCTTACCTGTGGCCAACTTTCTTGTATGTTTTCATGTCATGTTACATTTATTTATGAGGGATTCTTACGATTTAGGTCCTAACCTATAATGTAGTATAATTTTCCTATTCTTGGAGAATGTAATCTTTCTTAGACTGACTTGATGCTTGCAAAGGCTTTATAAGTTTTTGTAATTGATCCTTAAGTAGTTTCCAGATAGCAATTCTTTTAGGAAGAATATAGTTCAATGGTAGTTAGCAATAGATAGTATAAAAATATAACCTCTTAAAGGTTCCAATAATAGGCATGCATGCCTAGATTATAGATTGCATGTTGGAGATTCATTGTACTTGAGCTCATGATAATCAAAGGATGATCTTACATTTTCCTCTCTTATTTCTTGTGACTTCCATTGTGTGACTCATTCTCCAAAGATTGGACTGACTTATTTGAGGTCCCTCATATCCTTGGTTGCATCAGAATTAACCTCCCTCCAGCATCTTAGGCCATTAATATTCAGTCCCAAAGATTCCATAGAATCAAAAGTAGCATTTCCTTCCCTAAAAGTGTGTTGTATTGTAAAATCATCAAATCTAGTCAATAAAGCCCATACATCCTCAATAATCTGTTCCACAATCCGACCAATAGACATAGTGTATGTGGTATCCTCAATAATTCAACTCGAATAACTTTAACACCAATTGAGAAGTCTATTCTAAGACCCCATAGAAGGGTCATACCCTCCACTTGATTTCTAGTATATTCCTTTACGTTTCCAACATAGGAAGATAACAACATTCCTTTTTCTTATCCCTGATTACACCTTCCCCAACCACTTTTCCACCTTTGGTAGCACCATCAAAACTTGTTCTATACCAAAGTAGAGGAGGGGGTTTCCACTTAGTATTAATTTTGGCCATCTTCTTTAAGTTATTAAATTAATGGATGGTCTCAAGAAGCTTCCAGCCATTTGCAAGCATATAATCCCAACTATTTGGGGGGCTATTTGAAATTTTCCACTTAGTTATAGTAACATTCTCTAGTAACAGCTTATTAAAACTTAAAAACACACTATCACTAGTATTCCTTGTATCCCTGAAGATCTTGTTATTTCTCTCTTTCCAAATGCACTAGCAAACAAGAGGAGGAATCTACTTCCAAAGATGTGTGATGAGAGAATGTCTAGATGGGGACCACTAGTTGAAGATGAATTGTTAAATGTTCTTATTGAACACCCATTGAAGTCCACACTTGAGGAGGACATTCTACTAGACAAGCGTAGAAAAATGGCATTGAATAAAAAGGTGTTGAATCATTTCCTCCTATTTACAAAGAACACACCTATTAGGAAATTGGAAGCCCCTCCTAGTAAGATTATATTGGGTTAAAAAATTTCCATGTAGGGAGGCCCACTAGAATAAGTTGACTTTTGGTATCAATTGAGAATTCCATAATTTCCTCCAGCAATTTGGGTCCCCATTTTCCTTTATCAGAGCATTGTAAGAAGACTAGACAAAAAAGGCTCTAGATTGGTTCTATGTCCATATAACCTTATCGTCCTTAGGAAAGAGGAGGAGCCTAACATAATTCATCAAGGACTAAAACTCAGTAATTTTGGAGATAATATTTGGCATATTTGTAAAAACTTGAGCAAGGTTTTTCCACTTGCCTCTGGGATTAAAATAATTAGTAATGTAAGTCCCAACTGAGTTCTTCAACATTTCCTTTAGAAACTTAAACTAACTATCAACAAGGGGTTTATCCATAATGCACTTGTCCTAGAATCAAATTAGCCTTCCATTACCAATCTTCCATTTCCAACCTTCCTTGATGATATTTTTTCATTTTAGGATTTTGTTCCATATTTTTGAGCCTGGTGCAAAACCATTGACATCTAAATCCATGTAAAAATGATCTCAGTTAAGGTACTTGACCCTTATTTTGGTACACCAATCCACATTTCCAATAGCCAAATTACAACCAATTTTACTCATTAAAGCTTTATTAAAGTTACTCATCTTTTTTATTCAAATTCCTCCCTAATTCTTAGGTTTGCAGACTGTGTCCCAGTTGACAAGAGTCAATCTCTTTTTATCTTCAACTTTTGTCTAAAGAAAATTCCTTTGGGTTCTTTCTAGATTATCCACCATATTTCCTAAAATTTTGAAAAGGGATAAAATGTCGATCAGGATGCCCCAAAGGGAAGTAGCAAGCAGTTGGAGTTTTCTCATAGTACTTAGGAGTTTACCCTTCTATCCATCTATTTTTCCTAAATTCTTTTTAGGATAGTATTCCAAAATTCTAGGGTGACCTCTTTGATATTAAAAGGGAGACCTAGGTAGGTGTCTAGGAGAAACAAATTGGTAGCCCTAGATACCTTTGATCTTAACTTGCTGATCCATCTTAGTGTTAAAGAAGAATAAATTAATTTTACTATAGTTGATATATTGACCTGAATCCTTAGCATAATCAACCAAGAGACATTTCCATTCCCTAACTTCAACCACTGAATATTTCACGAAAAAATATGTATCATCTAAAAACTACTACAGAACTGAGGGAGGGATGGTGGAGGAAGATTTGACTCCTTAAATTCTTCTTGAATAACATAAACTAAGAAAATTTCTATCAAGCACTTCAACAACCATGATGAAGGGGTAGAGTGATAGAGGGTCACCTTTCATAATGCCCTTACTAGCTTTGAAGAATCCCCATAGAACTCCATTCACTAGAACCAAGTATTAAATAGACTCAATGCATTCTCTAATAATTATAATTATTTTATCACTAAAACTAAGTTTCCCAAGGACCTTATAAAGAAAGTTCCATTTAACTTTGTCGTATGCCTTAGAGATATCCAATTTAAAGGTCATACTAGGAGTCTAGATCTTGTCCATAGAGTGGATAATCTCATGAGTGGCAATAGTAGAATCAAGGATTTGTCACCTTGGGACAAAGCCCTTTTGGATGTTACTGATAAATTTATCCAGGAGAGGTTTAAGAATGTTAATCAAAACCTTAGATAATATCTTATAGATGGTTTTTCACAGGCTGATAGGCCTGAAATTAGTCACATACACGGGGCCCTAAATTTTAAGGACCTATACAATGAAAGTATTGTCCAGTTTATTCAACAACTAACTAATCCTAATAAAGTCCCTAGTTTCCATAGTAACATCATAACTGACAATGTCCTAAAACCATAGGAAGAAGGAAGGGGGAACCCATCAAGGCCATGAGCCTTGTAAGAACCCATAGAAAGAAATAGGAGCAAGTAGCTCCTTATTATCTTCCTTCCATCTAGAAGTTGGGAGGTGATTTAGGAGCTTGCCCTACAAATCCCCATATTGGTTGCCACTATTGTTGACATACATCTAGATAAAATAATGGGAGGTTGCTTCCCCAATTTTATCCTCATCAGTGATCTCTTTATTGAGCTCATTCAACAATGCCTAATAGTATTCATTTTTTTTTTCTACTAGTATTTCTATGGAAGAAATTTTAATTCCTATCATCCTCCTTCAACCACTACACCCTTGAGCTTTGCTTCCAAAAAAAAATTCTTTCTTGAGATTATCCATCCATTTCCTTCTCCAATCTTCATCCTCCTCATGAAGGGAATAGGAAAGGTTTTGAGAAGTAACCATTCTCTGAATACAATCCAACTTAGAATCTATCACCTTTTTTTTATTGAATATATCTTTGAAGGTGAACTTATTCCACCCTTTGACTTTCCTTCTAATAAGCTCCAAATTTTGTGAGATTTTATACATTTTATACTCTGAACACAATCCTTCAAGTCAGGGTGGGAGGCCCACATGATTTCATAGCTAAAAGGGATAGGGCCAAAGAAGGGCCTCTCAATCTAGTATAGGAGAATAGGGTTTTGACCTGACACTATTCTGGGAAGAGATTTAAGGGAAGCATTGCATCCTATATCCCAACTAGTTGAGACCATAAAATGGTCTAACTTAACCTAAATCAATTGATCCCACTTTTGATTATTGGACCAAGTGAAGGGGTTACTATTTAATTCTGAATCAAAAAGACTACTTTTGTTGATGAAATCAAACAGGTTGTTCATACTATCATTATAGTCCATTAATACACCCAGATTTTCTAAGGGGAATAAAGGTGATTTTAAGTCCCAAGAAACCATTTACATTGCATTTTTACTCTCATTGATAAGGGAGGATAATTTCCCACATAATTCTTCTACTAACTCAAGTGTTAGGAGCATAGATATTGAAGAGATGCCAAGTGTAGTTTCCTAATTTGAAAGTCACTGTAAGGAAACTATGAGAAAATGAATATGCCTCTCCTTCCACTTTGTTTGAGTTCCACATAGTTTCCACATACCCCAAGGCCCCATCAGCTTCACTAAGGAAGAAAGAGGAGCCAAGCCAAATTCTAGCAACAACTATATAAAAATTTTGATTAGAGGTTAAAATATCTAATCAAACTTTTTCTATATTTGTTGCTAGAATTTGGCTTGGCTCCTCTTTCTTCCAAAGTGAAGCTCATGGGGCCTTGGGGTATTTGGAACTCAAACAAAGTGGAAAGAGAAGCATATGCATTTTCTCATAGTTTCCTTACGATGACTTTCAAATTAGGAAACTACAATTGGCATCACTTCAATATCTATACTCCTAACACTTGAGTTAGTAGAATAATTATGTGGGAGGAATTATCATCCCTTATCAATGATAGTAAAGATGCAATGTACATGGTTTATTGGGACTTAAACTCACCTTTATTCCCCTTAGAAAATATGGGTGTATTAATGGACTATAATGATATTATGAACAACTTGTTTGATTTCATCAACAAAAGTAGTCTTTTTTATTCAATCTGCATATGTTCCATGAAAGGAACTTCATTTATCATTCTTGTGTGTAATGTCTAAGGTCAACTTCATATCATTGAAAACCACCCTATCCATGGAATTGTGTCTTAGCACAATTTCTTAAGGCCTCCCAACCTTATTCCCCATCCCTACATCAATATTTTTAGACATTTTTTCTCTTTTGATTCTTCCACTCTTCATTGTTAGGACCATCCACGGAAGTGGCTATAGAAGTAGGTTTGTTCACCGATGTGAGGATCACTGACTTATTAACTTCACAAGCTATTTCCTCCATAAATGAGGATATATGAGAGGTTGTGTAGGCTACTGCATTATCTTTATTGGGTCTTTCAAGAGTTATTTCCCCTCTTTCATTTAGTTGTTGGTTTGGACCATCTTTCTCATCTAAAGTAGTTCCCTAGGGCTGAACTATAGCAATAGGGTTTATTTTTAAACTCTCCTCTTGAGTCATATCCATCTCCACCTCAAGGGTGGGTAGTTTTAGACATATTGATATGTTCATGGCTTTGTTGTCATTGATGTCAAAACCATCATACCAACTACTTGGTAGTATCGATTGGTTGTTAGCGGTATTGGTTGGATAGCTATTATCTTTTGGTAAAGTAATAATGGTCTCGATTATACAAAATAGGTTCAGTACATACATTTTTGGTGCTTGGTGACAAGTGTACATGATTTTTCTTATGGATTACATCTTTTGGTATACTTGTATACTTTCGATGTTTGGAGTTGCATGGAGTTTTCTATCAATACCTATTGACTACTATGCTTACAATGTTTTTCCAAGTGTTTGTAATATTTAGAATTTCTTGTAGTTCATCAAATGGTTTGATATAAAAAGTTATATCATATTATGGATAGGCTCTCTCTAGTTTCATCTATCAGTGGGTTCATATGTTGTATTGATTAAGACATGGTCCTAGTTGTGGTGTTTCGATGGTTCCAATTTTTTCCTATATTTTAGTGAATGTACTATGCATTATATACATCTTAAGTGTGACCTATATTTAGATCCTATGACAATTTATTGTAAAGATATCCTAAGTATGGCCTAAGTTTAGGTTTGGTGGTAGTGCATTAAATATAATTATAATATCCTTTTGAATTATGGTTGGCATACTCTTTTGGTGTGGTCGACATGTATATGATCAGATACTTGTATAAATAAAGGAATTTTTTTTGTATCTGAAGTAGGAGTAGGGTGATAGAAAGTGAATAGATGTGCAAGTATATGTATAGGCTAGAGACATACAACTAAATATGATATAGTTGTAAGGAAACTCAGGTGCGGAAACAGCTTCCTACGCTAATCTCTATAGGAGAGTATTGTGCAAATTCTTTTAAATCCTTACAATTTCAGATTCATTAACTACTTTAACAAATATATTGCAACCACATACCATACATATAGAAAAATAGAGAATGACACAATGATATACCCTGGGGAAACCTTTCGGTAAAAACCCCAGCACTCCAAAACCTGCATAATGTATTGATCAAAACTATTACAGCTTACAATACACTTGCAATGCAAGTTCTTTCAGAAGATTTATAAACCCTTGAAGACAAATCACGACAGCATAAAATGTTCCAACAATACACTCACATCATATCTCTTCACAACCCTAAAAAATCTTATATCATGCGCTTCACTTTTTAGGGCTACTCCCAAAGATAACCGTATTAGGGTTTTACCATTCTCTGAGAAAATAGGAACCCCAAAAAAATTTTCACGATTGGGGAAGAGTGTATAGTACTCAAATTTATCAGTTGCCACATGTCTTCACCTGTCATTGAATCTTCCTGACATAGCTCTTACGTGTCAGGAATCTGTCATAACCGTTTTAGCCATGATCTCCTTACACACAATTCAAGATGCTGACACATCAACATTATTTGCAAGAAATACATTTTACAAAACAAATAATAAGAATAGGAATTATCCAAGGTTGAGACACCTTATTCCTAACAATAGTGCGACCATGTTTTAGTATATCATGTGGTAGTGTGTAATAAATTGAGCAGTAGAGAAAGAAGGCCTTATATACTATGTTGTAGAAGTTTGGTGTTTGCTAGAAAAAGGGTTTGTATCAAATCTCTATTGTTAGTGATTAGCGTGATATCAATTGGAACTATTTCATGCATAGTCGGATAAAATTCTAATTGTTCACTTTTTGTTAGTAAACATTTCTTTATATTGGCAGTAGCCATATTCATATTTTAAGGTAGTTAGCTTGACTACCAGTGAGCTACCTCTAGTGAGAAAAATGATAGTGAGCCCTTGTAAAAATCACCTTAGGCAACTTCACCTTAACTAATGTTCTTTTCATGACAATTATCTTCTTTGTGGTTTTTCCTGGTTTGGGTTTCCATGTAATATTTTGGTGTTCATTGTGTTGGTGCTTCATGTTCTTTAATTTTATGTTTAGTTAAAAAATTATTTATCGGTAAAGTGGAAGTTAGTGAGAATATTGATGCAAATTTGATTATATAGTTTATGTGTTTTACCAGTTGTGTAATTTTTTTAAGAAACTATTTATGAATAACTAATTCAGACCCCTCTCATTTATTCGACCTATTCAATAGGTAGTGTATATGAGGAAGGAAGCTCCATAACTCCCGTGGGGGATTACATTTTACTCCTGAGCACCTAGGGAGTTATCCCTTACATTTTCCTTCAAGATAAGTATCTCCACGGTACCTAGTGACTTAATTATCTCAAGAAAGTCGTCGATGAAAGGATAGTCCTCTAACTCACTAGTAGTTTTATCCTTCTACACTATTTCCCTAGAACTAGACAATTAAGATAATTTTCCTTTTAACTTAGGTTCTTTTGGGGCTTGAACTTTTCAATTCATTATGGCCTGGCGATGATTAGCACATCTTTGATATTAAAGAGTGACATTATCATACACTAAATCTTGGGTCCATTTTCCCCATTTAGATTTTAGGGTAATAATATTAGGAAGAGACTTATTAATAGCCACCTTGACACAAAATCAAGAAAAAAATAACCTAGAATTTTCTAGAGTGACTGCATCCATAGTAACATATTGTTCAAAGGAGTTACCAACCAAGTGAAAAATTTAGTCATCCAAAATTTATAAGAAGAGGCCCAAAAAGAAAACCTAGATAGGATAAATTCTATTGAGTTCAACAAATGGGTCAAATCTTGGCTTCCACTTGGATAAGGAAATAAAATGCTTACCATACGTCCATGAACCCGAGAGAACAAAAATGAGGTCTTCTATCATGAAATTGAACAAAAAAAGTCCCCCAGTCATGGTAGAGATGGTGATGCTACCTTCAACTTCCACCTAGTTGCAGGTGACCTATGAACCATATCAATTGATGGTCTAAAGGAGAATAATTTCCCCACTAATTCTAATTGCATTGTAGGCACTATCTTCTCCATGACTATATCAAGTAGGCAAAATTTTGTCTCTTATTCACAATAGTTGATATTAGCTTGAATGAACTCCAAGGTGTTGTTATGGGTTCCATTAACCAAGACACCTTACCAATCCATTTTTGAAGCATCCTTAACAGTCCTTTTGGTGCCATTGGTAGATACCCCAGACAAAGATTTGGACACATTCAAAGACTCTGCAGGTTCTTCGTGCATTGATGTAGAAGCAATGGAGTCCAAAAGATTCCCCTCATTGAGGGGAGGGTCTAGATTTGGGGGGAAAAGCCCACCCCAAAATCCACAACCATATGCAGAGCAAAATTTGAAATGTTTGGGTTGGATTATAAAAAAAATGAAATTTTAATATATGTTAACTTTACTATGACTTTGAATTTTTAGTTTTACTAAACATAGGTTTTGCACCATATATCAATTTATATGTTCAATTCTTATGGAAAAATAGTAAACTAAGTTTAAAAATAATTGAAAGATATCTAGGTACTAGGTATTGATGTCTTCTTTCTAATAAAATAAATAAATAAATTGAATTTTGATGCATATAGATTAAGTTATGGATTGGTAACTGAACCTATGTCTAAATTATAGTTAACGACACTTCAAAATTTAATTAAAAAAAAATTCAACATAATCAATTGAAACCAATTGTAGTCACTAGTTATTGGTTTTAAGAATCTAAATTTGATAGAACCACCTTTTTATCCCATTTAGAAAAAAAAAAAAAAAAAATTTAGCAGTAAGTTAATGTCACTCTTTTAAAATATTTTTTTTAAATTAAAAACTAGTATGGAAAAATGGATACAAATAAACTCCAAAAAAAATCAAAAACATATATTTAGAATATACACACAAATTTCTAAAAATCACTAGTTTACATGATCTTCTAAATCCTAATGGTTTAGTAGCAATAGGTGTTTGAATGCAAAGGTTTTTTTTTAATGTTCATTTAAGTTTCAAAGTTGGAAAAAAATGTAACCCACTATTGCTGGACCACCCATATATTTTTAAGGCCTCTTCATCATAACATCATTGTTGATAAAAAAAATAGGATACATACACTAGTCTAGAGATATAAGGTTGTAATCTAGAAATAGAGTTCCAAAATGTATAAGTTGAAAGATAGGATGTTAGTTAGGGATTATGTCTAAGGGTTGTGTCCCTATTCAGAGATATAAGTGTATATACTAGATATATTCACTAGAATAGAGAGGGATGGAAGATAGAGAGAATAGATAATGGAGATAAGATACATAGATAAGAAGATAAAAGATACAACAAAGGTATAAGTATTGTATTCGATATATTGATATATGAATATAAATACATTTTATTGTGGGTCTTATGTATGTTTGTGTATTTTTTGGGGGGTATTAATTGCTAATAAATGATCTTGACTTATCTATTTGATTCCCTAATAAGACAGTCTAGGGTTTGAAAACTACAAGTGCAAAATTCCTTTGGGAACATAACTCAAGTATGTCTCCTTTAGATTTATTGCTAACATTTGTTCCATTATTGGAACACTTGTTATGTTCTGTTAAGGTTTTTTTCCAAGAAGAAATTTCAATCTTTAAAATTATCTACCTAATCAAAAGAGAGTAAAAATATAAAATAAGAGTATGCCTAACAAAAAAAATTATTCTTGATGTCTACCCTCTATAAGGGAGTTGGGTGCCAAGGGGATGAGAAATAGAAAGGGAGAAAAGGTCCATAAAATATTTGGGAAATAATTTGTCGATTGATAAAAATAAATGAATAACCACCTTGGGATGCAATACATAAATGATTCAACACAAAACCCTCTAAAAACCATGGCAAAAGGTGATAGAAAAAACCTAAGAGAGATTAAGGATAAAATGAAATAAATAAAATTAAGGACAATGGCCAACTGTAATGGAGTAAAGAAATGTGAGACAAATAACAAAAAGGGAAGAAAGAATTAGAAGAAGTAATGAGTGTGTCAATGAGTGTATCATTGAGATCACCATTGTGGGTGATTTCACAAGGAGATGGGAAAAAATAGAACCATACAATAAGTACAAGAGATGATATAGATTCACAATTTAATAAAATGTAAGGATTGGTAAGAGACATACAAATAACCTTTTAAAAGTACAATAAAAAGAGGAAAATGGTGTTTCAAGTAGTAGCAATATGGCTCCTACCCTACCACAATCTAGTGAGAAATATTTTTAAAATATCACAAGTCAACTAGATGATTGATTCAAGGAGATCCTGAAAAACTCCAAAAAGAGCTCCATAGTTAGCTGATGAATGTTTGTAAAATTAGTTAATTTAAGAATAAGAGGATTAAGAGAAGATGAAGATAACGAAAGACTAAATGAATAAGCATGGAAAAGTAATCATTATTTTACAAATCAAGGAGAAAAAGGGAGTATTTAAATGACACAACCCTTGCACCAAGACCCATCCCTAGCCAAGCATAGGTGTAAAAGAATTGAGATTAAAAAAGACTTTACAAAAAATAAAGGAAAAATAAGAGAAGAGAAAGAAGGAAGAGAAACAAAAGAAATTATTGAGAAAGAGACACCATGAAGTGAACTCTTAGGTGAAGAATAATTCAAAATAAAGTTAGAAAGAAATATGGGCATAAAAGGAAAATGCCAAAGTAATAATAAGAGATAATGGAGACCTGTATATAAGAAACCAACAAGAAAACTGAAAACTAGTAAACACTGACAGACTACAACTAATTGAATATATATCTTAAAGGAGAGATTGCTAGATTGACAACTAATTGGATACTTTAGAAGATAGTGATTGATGATCACCGAGCTACTAAGGTATATGTGTCACATATTAAATCAGTTTTAATATTGTCATTAATGTCAACAAGTTTTAACTATACTTATCATGATAGTTACAAACATCTGAAGAAGGCAATGATGATGAAGGAATGAGATATATACATGAAGATGAGATGTATGAGAAAGATATGGATATGGTATTCATTGGGTAACTTGTTGACGAGTCTATGACATTATGTTAGTGATTTGATTGTATTACATAATTTTGTTATGGATTGAAGATCAAGAATGAACAAGTTTATGCGGTTAATTGGTAAATGAAGAACTTAGTATACACTGAGTTGAAAATAGTGTACACCAAGCAAGTGTAGTATATATTGAGTACAGTGTTAACCGAGTTAAAATTCACTGACACATCAAGGTATTGACCAAGTGAAACAAATAAATGGAACATATGACTACTGACTAAAGATTATGAGCTGGACAACAATGGATGATTATGAGGTTAAAGATAAAGTTTGTTATGATGATCAAATGGCTAATAAAATTCAAGGATGATCGATGATGGAGAAATAAACATGTTACTGGCACAAGTGTCGAGGAAAGTTAAAGTGGAAAAATCAATGGTGAAGATTAAGAGGCAAAATCTATGGCTAGAAAGAAAATGGTTTATTATGGCTATAAAGGAGACAAGAGATTCATTATAATTTTTGGAATGCCCATGAGAAGATTGCATTCATGCGAAGCTTGTCAAACAAGTTGAAGATAAAATTGAGCAATTCTGCAGACAATGTCAAGCGTCAGAAAAAGGAATTAACCAAGCATAATAGAGTTGGAGCATACAAAGGGATTGAATTGATTATATTGGCCAGAGGTATTTTGAGTTTAGCATAGATATGAAAATCTAAAAAATAAGTGTATTTGAATCAGATCATTACTTTTGCATTCTAACCATTGCTACAGATAAATCTCTTAACCGAGTGAGACTTAACAGTCTTTATATTTCAATATGACATTCAATGAATGTTGATTGTTTTATTGTTGACCCCATAGTGAATGTTTGGTCATGCAGAAATGTTAGTGATAAACCCTCTAACCAGGTCAAACCTCACAATGTGTTATTGTAACCTTTAACAAGGTTGGCTCTTAACCGAGCTCACTTCAGAAGAGTGAAATTATTTTGGGTTACCGGTCATAGGTGGTTTTTCCCCTAATGGGGTTTCCACATTAAAAAAAAAAAGTGTTATATGTGTATGGATGTGATGAATTTTTATTTTACTTTACACATTACTATAACTGATTTGATTGGTATATACACTAGTTAGTTTACTACTATTTGGTAATTGAACAGAAAGGCACAGTTAAAGTTTTACTAAGTTGATTAAATTATTTTAAAGATTTGTTTTATACATCTAGGAGTATTTGGGACTATAGGATAAGTGGACTTAGCTGATTCACCCCCCCCCCCATCTCAGTTATCTAACAATTGGTATTAGAGCTTAGAGTGCTTGAAAGAAAAGTTTGAAGGACTTAAGCAAAAGATCACAAGATGTATAAGAGAGAGGTGCCAAAGCTGAACAAAGACAACTTCTCGACATGGCAAAGCATAATGAAGTTATACCTATCTAGAATTGGCGATTCTGCAACATACTACTTGCAAAATGAGTTTATCTTATCCATTGGTCCTTTGACTGTCAATCAGATGTAAGAAAGACATGAACACAATGCTATGATGATTGAGATTGCTTCTTCTTTATTAGATGTTGAATTTGAAGATGTTAAGACATGTACAACTACAAAACAGATGTGGGAGAAGCTTGCACTAGTTCATAGAAGAGATGTGAATGTGCTAAGGGCTAAAGTTGAAAGTCTAAGAGGTAAGTTTGTGTTAGCTTGTGGTGACTAATCAGGAAAGTACTATCCAGGAAAGTACTGTACACTTTTCCTCCCGACCTCGCCGGACTACTTTTTCAGTTATTTGGGCCGACTACTTATAACTCATTCTAACCCTAAAGTGGAAAAAATATTGTATAATATGGCTTAGGGTTAGGGATTTTCATCATGTATGATTTTAGTACTTGCGGTAGAATTGGGCTGTAAGGAATTACGGATTGTAATCAGGTTGTAATCACTGGATAATAATAATATTGGACTCGCTGTTGGTGGACGTAGCCCAGGGATTGGGTGAACCACGTTAAATCTGTGTGTCTTGTGTTCTATTCTGTGTGGTTTATTATTTTCTGATATTAGTTATATTTGCACATAATTGTTATTTCTGCCTTGTTAATCCTAACAAGTGGTATCAGAGCGAGGTTATTTCGTTCGTTCTTTCATCTATTCTCTGAATCAGGTCTCACGAGTTAGTGGGAGAGTCTCTCGGTTAAGTGGGAGAAATGGCAGAAGAGGGTAGGCTGAAGGTTGATAAGTTTAATGGGTAGAACTTCCAGTTATGGAAGATGCAAATGGAGGATTATCTCTATCAGAAGGATCTATGGCGGCCATTAGAGGGAGTAGCCAAGAAAGAGCAATCAATGTCTCAGGAGGATTGGGATATTTTGGATAGGAAGGCACTGGGGAGTATTCTTCTATGCCTGGCACAATCGGTGGCATTCAATATTACTGAAGCAAAGATAGCTAAAGATCTGATGGAAACCCTAGCGAAGTTGTATGAAAAGCCTTCAGCTTCAAACAAGGTATTTCTTATGAAGCGTTTATTTAATATGAAAATGGTAGAAGGTGGATCAGTTACTGATCATTTGAATGAGTTTAATACAGTTACAAGTCAATTAACCTCAGTTAAAATTACTTTTGATGAAGAGGTTAGGGCTCTCTTGATTTTGTGTTCTTTGCCAGAAAGATGGAATGGCTTGGTAATGGCTGTTAGTAATTCTGTTTCTGGTTCTAATACCCTAAAGTATGATGATGTTATTAGTGTTATATTGAGTGAGGAAATTCGTAGGAAAAGCTCAGGGGCATCCACATCGGGTAGTGTATTGAACACAGAAAGCAGAGGCAGAACAAGAGATAGAGGAAACAACTCTGGAAATCGTGGGAAATCAAGAGGAAAATCAAAGGGAAAGAGGTCCGAATCTAAAGGGCCAAATGATTGCTGGTACTGTGGAAAACCAGGTCATAAGAAGAAAGATTGTTGGTCTCGGAAGAAAGATCAAGGAGACAAAAATGATGGAAACAAGGAGGCAAATGTGGTAAGTAAAAAATCCGAGGAAGATGCTTTGCTCTTATCCTTAGAAAGTATTGATGATTCATGGGTTTTAGATTCTGGGGCTTCATTTCATGCTACACCCCATAGAAGTTATTTTGTTGATTATGTCCAAGGGGATTTTGGGCTAGTTTATTTGGGAGATAATGAACCCTGTCAGATTGTTGGAAAGGGAAAAATTAAGATTAAGTTGCAGAATGGGAATCATTGGCTACTACAAGAGGTAAGACATGTTCCAAGGCTGAGTAGGAATTTAATTTCAGCAGGGCAACTGGGTGATGAGGGTTGCACAGTTACTTTTAATGATAAAAATTGGAAGGTTTCAAAAGGTTCCTTAGTAGTAGAAAAAGGTGTGAAAGTAGGCACCTTATATCTTTGTACAGGTCATACTGTTCCTTCTACTTTAATTGTTTCAGAAGATAATGAATGTTCAGGAACAGTGGCTGCAGTTGAGCAGGAAGAACATCAAACTATTGCTGTAGATTCTGACACAGCACTGTGGCACAATAGACTCGGGAACATGAGTGAAAAAGGTATGAAATTACTTCATTCAAAGAAAGTTTTACCTGGTCTGAAATGTGTCAATATGGATTTCTGTGAAAGTTGTGTTTATGGAAAACAAAAGAGAGTTAGTTTTGTGAAGAGTGGGAAGGAAAAGAAAAATGAGAGATTAGAGCTTGTGCATACAGATGTATGGGGACCAGCTCAGGTATCTTCCCTTGGTGGCTCTCTATATTATGTTACATTTATAGATGATGCAACAAGAAAAGTATGGATTTATTTCCTTAGACAGAAATCTGATGTATTTCAAACTTTTAAGAAATGAAAATGCTTGGTTGAGAATGAGACTGGTAAAAAGTTAAAATGTCTCAGATCTGATAATGGTGGTGAGTAATGTAGCACAAAATTTGAATAATATTGTTCCTCTAATGGTATTCGTAGGCAGAAAACTGTACCAAGGACTCCACAAGAAAATGGAGTGGCTAAACGCATGAACAGGACAATAATGGAGCGTGCAAGGAGTATGAGGTTGCATGCTAGGCTGCCCAAAAATATGTGGGCAGAGGCAGTGAACACTGCTATTTATTTAATCAATAGAGGCCCCTCTACTCCTTTGGACTGTGGTATTCCAGAGGAAGCATGGAGTGGTAAGAAGGTGAGTTATTCTTTTCTCAAAACCTTTGGTTGTGAAGCTTTTGCACTTATAGATTTTGAAAATAGAACCAAGCTAGAAGCTAAGTCAAAGAAATGTGTATTTGTTGGGTATGGCATTGATGAATTTGGTTATAGGCTTTGGGATTTTGAAAATCATAAAATTGTAAGAAGCAGGGATGTCATATTCAATGAGAAAGTATTGTACAAAGATCTGTTGCTGCAGCATGAGAAGAAAGAAAATGACTATGTAGTACTGGATGATACTCCACAAGTTCATGTTCCAGTAGTTCCTTATGCTCCGCAACAACAGCAACAACAAATACCACACACCCCAGTGAGTGTTAGATGGTCAACAAGGCTAAGTAGACCTCCAGAAAGATTGTCTCCATCTTTGTATTCTATTCTGTTAACAGATGCTAGTGAACCTGAATGTTATAATGAAGCTGTGCAGGTGGATACAAAGCTTCAGTGGGAGTCTGCAATGACAGATGAAATGGACTCTTTGTTGAAAAATCAGACATGGGATTTATGTAAGTTACCTGCAGGTAAAAGGGCTTTACAGAATAAATGGGTTTACAGGATCAAAGAAGAGGATGGAGGTACGAAAAGATTTAAAGCCAGATTAGTCGTAAAAGGATTTGCACAGAAACATGGTATTGATTTTGATGAGATATTTTCTCCAGTTGTTAAAATGACTTCTATTCGTACTATTTTAAGTATTGTGGCTACTGAAGATTTGCATTTAGAGCAGCTTGATGTTAAAACAGCCTTTCTTCATGGTGATTTGGATGAAGAAATATATATGGTTCAGCCACAAGGATTTGAGGTCAAGGGTAAGGAGAATTTGGTGTGCAGATTGCAGAAAAGTTTATATGGCTTGAAGCAAGCACCTCGGCAATGGTATATTAAATTTGACACTTTTATGAATGGGCATGGATATAGTCGGTGTCATTCTAACCATTTTGTTTATTTTAAGAGGTTGGATGATGACAGCTACATTATTTTATGTTTATATGTTGATGATATGCTTGTAGCTGGGTCTAACATGGATCACATTAAGGGGTTGAAACAACAGTTAGCAAAATCTTTTTCTATGAAGGATTTGGGGGCAGCAAAACAAATCCTTGGTATGAAAATTTGTAGAGATAGGAAAAATAGGAAATTGTCTCTATCTCAGGCTGATTATATTGAGAAGGTGTTGCAACGTTTCTCTATGGAAAATGCCAAAGCTGTCAGTACACCTTTGCCTGGTCATTTGCAATTGACTAAGGATATGTGTCCCAAGACACCAGAAGAAGAGACTAAAATGTCTAAGGTACCTTATGCTTCAGCTGTAGGGAGCTTAATGTATGCTATGGTATGTACTAGGCTAGATATTGCACACGCAGTGGGAGTCGTTAGCCATTATATGAGTAACCCTGGTATTGAGCATTGGAATGCAGTCAAATGGATTCTCAGATATTTGAGAGGCACATCCAGTAAGTGTTTACACTTTGGGGGTTCTACTACTACTGTACAAGGCTATGTTGACTCAGATTTGGCAGGAGATATAGATAGCAGGCAGAGTACTACAGGTCATATATTTACTGTTGGTGGGACAGCCGTGAGTTGGATTTCTCGACTACAAAAGGTGGTTGCTTTATCCACTACAGAGGCAGAGTATGTTGCTGCTACAGAGGCAGCCAAGGAGATGATATGGCTTCAATTCTTCATGGAAGAATTGGGACATCCACAAAAGGATAATTTTCTACATACAGATAGCCAAAGTGCCATTCATCTTGCAAAGAATTCTACTTTGCACTCAAAGACAAAACACATACAGTTACGGTACCATTTCATTCGATCAGTTTTGGATGATGGACAGTTAAGGCTGGAAAAGATTCATACTGATGATAATCCAGCAGATATGTTTACAAAGGTAGTAACAAGGGAGAAGTTGAACTCATGTTCAACTTCAGTTGGTCTTCTAGACTGAACAAAATAAAGGAACAGCTGAGTCCAAGGTGGTTCAATCTAGTGGCAGCCTCATGTGGGTAGCGGTATTGCTACAGGATCAGTCTCCAAGTGAGAGGCTTTTTAGTATAGTGTGGATACTGATCAGTCACCAAGTGGGAGATTGTTAGCTTGTGGTGACTAATCAGGAAAGTACTATCCAAGAAAGTACTATACACTTTTCCTCCCGACCTCACCGGACTACTTTTTTGGTTATTTGGGCCGACTACTTATAACTCATTCTAACCCTAAAGCAGAAAAAATATTGTATAATATGGCTTAGGGTTAGGGATTTTCATCATGTATGATTTTAGTACTTGTAGTAGAATTGGGCTGTAAGGGATTACGGATTGTAATCAGGTTGTAATCACTGGATAATAATAATATTGGACTCGTTGTTGGTGGACGTAGCCCAGGGATTGGGTGAACCACGTTAAATCTGTGTGTCTTGTGTTCTATTCTGTGTGGTTTATTATTTTCTGATATTAGTTATATTTGCACATAATTGTTATTTCTGCCTTGTTAATCCTAACAGTTTGATGACATGAAGATGAAAGAAGGTGAAAACATCACTCATTACAACAACCGAGTCAAGGAGTTTGTGAATGATATCTAAGGAATAGGTGGAATTATTGATGAAGATATTGTGGCAAGAAAAATTCTCAGAACCTTGTTACCTACCTATGTTATTAGAGTTTCTGCAATTCATGAAATGAGAACAACTCCTGGTAATAATATTTCACGTGATATTTTAATCGGTAGATTGATTGCATTTGAGCTTAATAACTATGACAATAGTATTCTACCTATGGTTGAATCTGCATTTATGTCATCTCTGAAAATTGGGAAAACAAGCAGCAAACATAAGATAAGAAATGAAAGTGATAGTGAAAGTGAAGAGGATGAACTTGATGAACTTACAAACATTAATGGCTAGAAGATTACAAAAAGGTAAAGGAAGATATAGAGGTAAACTACCATTGGTATGTTTTAAATGTAAAGAGATTGGTCATATTGTTGCTAGATGTCTTGACAAGAAAGAAGATGAGAAAATAAATGAAAGATCTAATGAGAGGAAGTATGACAGAAGAGATAAATGAGATCACAGAGGCAACCGACAATATGGCAAGAGAGATAACCGAGACTACAAAGATAAAGGTAAGAAGGCTTGTTACCTAGTTTAAGATGATGATGATGATGACACCGACACCGACACTTATGAAGACATAGAAGTGGTATTTGTGGCTTTGTAAGAAGACTCCAAAGAAGAAGAAGAAAGGTATGTTGAAACAACACTTATTTCTAAAGTTAGCAAGAATGATACTTGGATTATTGATAGTGGTTGTAAACATCATATGACTGGTGATGAAGAGAAATTTGAATACCTTGAACATTATAATGGTAGATTTGTGAAAATGGGAAATGATACACCTGGTCTAGTGAAAGGAAAAGGGTCTACATTGTTGAATAATAAAATCAGATGTTAGAATGCATATTGGGTGAAAGGACTTAATTATAATTTTTTGAGTGTAGCACAACTAAATAATACAGGTCACCGATTTGCATTTGAGAATAGAAAGGTGAAAATCTATGATGAAACTGGAAAGTTGGTCGATACTGGTGAACAATCAAAAGGCAACTTATTCTATCTTGACAATGTTGAAACTTCTTATTTATTGGCTAAAAATGAAGATGTATGGTTATGGCACAAGAGGTTATGTCATGTGAATTTTGACAAACATGGTTAAGATCAGTAAGAAAAGAAGATTTAGAGGTTTACCGAACATATCTAAACCTGACCATGTAATGTGCAAACTATGTCAAAATCTAGTTTTAAGAGAAAATATTATTCATCTAATGTTATTTTGGAGCTAGTTCATACTGAATTGTGTGGTCCTATGAGAACTCAAAGTTATTGTGGAGGACAACGTTTTATCTTGTTTGTTGATGACTTCTCTAGAATGATGACTATCATGTTCTTCAAAGAAAAATTTGAAGCTTTGAAAATGTTTAAGTGGTATAAAGAAAAAGTGGTAAAGAACTGAAGTGTTTAAGGTCAGATAAAGGTAGTGAATTTATTTATGATGAGTTCACTAATTTTTTTAATGAGCATGGAATTAAGAGACATGTATCTGCATCGAAGCCACCACAACAGAATGGGATTGTTGAAAGAAGAAATAGATCAATTGTTGATTGTGCTAGAACACTGATGATTGAAAAAGATGTTGCATAAATGTACTGGAGAGAAGCTGTAAATATTATTGTTTACACACTAAACCGAGTTCAACTAAAGAAAGAATCAATCAAGACACCTTATGAATTATGGTATGGTTACACACCTAATGTGAGTTATTTCAGAATATTTGGAAGTAGATGTTACATTTTGAAAGATGATAGAAATGGGAAATTTGATTCAGAAGGTGATGAAGGAATATTTCTAGGATATTCTACTAAAATCAAAGCTTATAAATATTTGAACAAGGCTACAAACAAGATGATTGAAAGTGCAAATGTGAGAGTTGATGAGTTTACAGAAAAGAATGATGAAGAAAGTAAAAAGGAACCAAAAGAGTATGGTAGATTTTTTTACATTGAGGAACCTGAAACTCTACCCGAGCAACAGTCTAGTGTTACCAAGCAATAGTATTTACAGACCGAGAATCAACAAACTATTACCGATGAAGATAATGATCATGCACCAAGTGGAGAACACATTGAAGAATAGAGATTTGAACATGTACTTGCAAGATATGTTAGGAGACACCATCCACAAGTTCACATAATTGGAGATAAAAGAGCATGAATGATTACATGAAGTAAGTTGAGAAACAACACATGCTTAGTTTGTGAATTTGAGCCTAAAACTGTTAGAGGTGCATTGGAAAATGACGAATGGATCAAGGCAATGAATGAAGAGATTGAGCAAATATAGAAAAACAAGACATGGACATTGGTACCGAGACCGAAAGATGAGAATGTGATTGGAACCAAATGGATATTCAAAAACAAATTGAATGAGAATGGAAATGTCACAAGGAACAAAGAAAGACTAGTATGCAAAGGTTATGCACAAGAAGAATGAATTGACTATGGAGAGACTTTTGCACCCATTTCTAGACTTGAAGGAGTAAGAGTATTTCTTGCATATGCTGCTTACAGGGGATTTAAAGTTTATCAGATGGATGTTAAATCTACATTTCTGAATGGAATACTTGAGGAAGAGGTATACATTGAACAACCTGAAGGTTTTTTTATCTTAATCAGAGGAATATGGTATTTAAGTTGCACAAATAATTATATGGACTAAAAAAAGTGCTGAGAGCATGCTATGAAAGACTACATTCCTATCTAAAAAGTATTGGATTTGTTAGAACAAGTGACAACAACAATTTGTATTTGAAAGGTGAAACTGATGACAAGATTCTTATTGATGAAATATTTGTTGATGATAGCATATTTGGAGGACATGATAACCTATGCAAATCATTTGCTAATGAAATGAGGAAAGAATTTGAAATGTCAATGTTTGGTGAGATCAAATTTTTTCTTGGCTTACAAATATTACAACAGACGGAAGGCATATACATCACACAATAAAAGTACATTAAAGAAGTATTGAAGACATTCGGTATGGAAGATTCAAACTAGTCAGTACAGCTATGGTCACTTGATGCAAATTGACAAAGGATGACAAGTCCACCGAGGTAAATCAAACCTTGTATAGATCAATTTTTTGGAAAATTGATGTATGTTGTGCATAGTAGACCAGATATTACACATTTGGTTGGAATTGTAGCAAGATTCTCTGCTAATCCTAAAGAATCACACATGACTACAATGAAAAGAATTTTGAGATACTTGAAGAATACTAAAAACTATGGTTTATAGTATAAGAAAGAAGACAATTTTGAACTGAAAGTTTATACTGATGTAGATTGGGCTAGAATCATTGATGATAGAAAAAACACTACTGGTGGAGCATTCTTTTTGGGAGAAATATTGTTTACTTGGATAAGTAAGAAACAAGGATGCATTTCTCAGTCCACTGCAGAAGAAAAAAAATGGTGTTGTTGCTGCTAATTGTTCAAATATTGCATGAATAAAACAACTATTGGAATGTATGAATGAGGAGATCACTGATCCAGTGATAATCTATTGTGATAACACAAGTGCAATTCATATTTCTAAGAATCCAATTATGCATGCAAAGACAAATCATATTTCTATTAAGTATCACTAAAGGGAACAAGTTCAAGAAAAGCAAGTTAGATTAGAGTATGTGAAATCACAAGAGCAACTTGTTGATATATTTACTAAACCCTTACCGAAGGACACATTTGAATACTTGAGAAGTAGACTAGGGGTCCATCCCCTGTCTAACAGTCACTAAGGTGATAGGAGGTTGCATCAACCTGTACTTTATCAGAATATCAAATGATGTTGATGCGTAATGTTCACACTTTGGGTTTCTTAAGGTTGTGAAAGATGGAAGACAAGCTAAAACTGAATATCAGTACATGCAAGGTACTAGAGTCTAAACCGAACAACAAACATATTGATTTGGCTATTGAAGAGCTACATATTTTCTTTTTGGAATTGCTATCAAAGGGGGAGAGATTGCATGAAATATTCCAGCTAAATCTAAAGGGAGAGAGACTGGTTGAAGTAAGGGAGAGAAAATGAAAGAGATATTACATACATGGAGAGTATTGATGTTGTGTAGTGATTAAACATATTAAATGCATAAGCTAGGGAGAGCCTACCGAGTTACAACATTTACATATAGAGTTGTAGAATAGATGTTTGGTATTCTATGGCATATTTCATATTATGTTGCCATCAATGCCAAAGGGAGAGATTGACAGACTACAACTGATTGAATATCTTAAAGGATAGATTGCTAGATTGAAAACTAATTGGATACTTCAAAAGATGGTGATTGATGATCACCGAACTACTAAGGTACATGTGTCACACATTAAATCAGTTATTATATTGTCATTGATGTCAACTAGTTTTGACTATACTTATCATGATAATTACAAACATCTGAAGAAGGAAATAATGATGAAGGAATGAGATATCTCATGAAGATGAGATGCATTAGAAAGATATGGATATGGAATTCATTGGGTAACTTATTGATGAGTCTATGACATTATGTTAGTGATTTAATTGTATTACATAATTCTGTTATGGATTGAAGATCAAGAATGAACAAGTTTATGTGGTCAGTAAATGAAGAACTTAGTATACACCAAGTTGAAAACAATGTACACTGAGAAAGTGTAGTGTATACCAAGTACAGTGTTAACAGAGTTAGAAGTCACCGACACATCAATGTATTGACCGAGTGAAATAAATAAATGGAACATATGACTGCCGACTAAAGATGATGAGTTTGACAACTATGGATGATTCTGAGGTTAAAGATAAAGTTTTTTATGATGATCAGATAGTTGATAAAATTCAAGGATGATCGGATGATGGAGAATGAAATGTGTTATTGACACAAGTGTCGAGGAAGGTTAAAGAGGAAAAATCAATGGTGAAGATTAATAGGCAAAATATATAGATGGAAAGAAAATAGTTTATTATGTCTATAAAAGGAGACAAGAGATTCATTATGATTTCTGGAATGCACATGAGTGTAGACTATGGTTTTGATCTGTATCTATTCGGAATAGGCGTAAATAAGGAAAACATTAGATTTAATTCTAGCATTTATATTAGTCCAAAACATAAACATAAAAAACCAAGCCACCTCAGATTGAGCCAAAACAAATGCATCTAAGCACTATTTGATTTTCTCTAATAAGAGGGATGTGGGTGTGCTCTCTAAGCACTTGGAGCTTGCCCCTAAGGCTTCAAAGATCCTAATGATGCTAAGAATGATTAAGCTAGATTCATTTTAATCCAAATGAAAGTATGATATTGTTGAAAATGATGTGCAAATGCTATGAAAGAGGTTAGATTAATCCATTATGATATGCTAATGTGAGTTAGAAAGGCATAAAAATGAAGTAAGCTAACAAAGTATGCTAAATTCTTCAGCTCTAGAATGAAACTAACATTATAACACTACTCAATGTAAAAAGATGTGAATTTTTGTATTGCTCTTGGAAGAGGAGGGTATTTATAGGATTTGAGGAAAGGCTTGGGTTCGGAAGGAGAGTTAGGGTCAGAGGTAAGGTTTGGAGTAGAGTTTGGGGTATGGTAAGGTTTAACATTGGTCAAAGTTGCTCACATGTGTGTGAGAAACACTAGGGAAGTGTGCAAGGGGAACAAGAGTGGAAGAGGAGACATGGGCATCATTAATGAAATGGGTAGTCGTATAGTCTTTGTGGTCAGCATGGTCTCCTTGCTTTGCTTTGTCATGTTTCTGAGGCAGAGGATTAACATTGGCTTGGTTCTTCCCAACATCGTGTTGTGGGAACACATTCTGATAGATCTACAAGTTGGCATTAGGCGAGGCTTGGGATGGTGTGTCCACTTGGATCTCCTTTCCGTCAATGAGATCTTGGATGTAATGCTTTAGCTTCATGCACCTTAGGGTAGTGTGTCCTTTGACCTGATGATAATCATAGTACTCATGATCTTTGTACCAGTTAGGCTTGGGAGTGGCATCATCAAATTGCTGAGTTGGTGGGTACATGACCAGATTGGCCTTGGTCATGCAATGAAAGATTACGTCTAGAGGTTCACCAAGAGGTGTGAATATTCTCTTTTGGTGAGTCTTTGTTCGAGGCCTGTTCTGATTGGGAGATGTTAATATGGCATTGGCCTGATAGGTTGGATTGCCTTGGTTTGCTTGATGTGCTTGATGCTAATAGTTCTGCATGGGTTGCTAATGGATGGGAGATTGTTTCTAGTAGGTTTGCATAGGTTTTTGATTGTTTTGAGGTTGTTGTTGCTAATATGTAGGAATAGGCGTAGGACTAGCCACAACAATTTGGATATGCTTAGTGTCTGTGGCTCCATTAGTGATAGCATTTTTGTTTCAATTCTAGTAATGGGTTTTGTCATTACTAGATTTGTTGTGGGAATCATCCTTGTAGTGCCAGATTGTGCCTTCATTTAGGAGGCCTCTTTCAATATCTATCCCCTTGCTTTTGATATCTTGGTACGTTTGGATGTAGTTCATCCTCATGAAGTGGGATAGTTTGGGATGCAAATTATTGATAAAGATCTTAGTTAGATGCTTCTCAGGTGGTTGATATGATAACCTAGTTGTGAGGTTCTGTCATCGTTGCAAATAGTCGGCTAGGCTTTCTCCTCTTTTCTGCTTTGAGTTGCAAAGGTCTAGTAAAGACAACGCATTCTTGACATTATGGGTGTACTGTGCAACAAACTTTTCAGAGAGTTCAGCAAAGGTTGAGATTGTTCCATAAGGTATCTTGTAAAACCACTAAACAATAGTTCCTCCCAAACTCTTGGGGAATAGGTGCATAAGGTAGTTGTCACTGTATACCACTTCTTGACATGCCATATAGAACTCTTTGACGTGGTTTACGGGGTCTCCTTTCCCTCAATATTTATCAAATTTGGGTGTCTCGAAATGCTTAGGGAAAGGAATGATTGTGATTGATCAATCAAATGGATAGGGACACACCTCTTCAAACTTGAAGGTCTTGTTATTTATTCCAGCTTTTAGCTCCTTAAGAGCATTCTTCATTTCTTCCCACTCAGCATTGATCAACATTTGAGTGCATACCCCCATTTGGAAAGGATCTAGTGGTGCTAGTGAATAAGGGTGATTTTGTGGTGCATATTGCGGAGTGGGATATGGAGATTGTCCAACAAGATAAGTGGATTGGAATGGATTTTGAGGTGATGATTGTTGGGGATGATACTACTTCTGAGGTGTAGGAGTGTACTATTGCGGGGGATATGAATTGACTTGTTGCTGGGGTACAATAAGATTTTGTTGGTGTTGTACTGGATATGATGAAGCTTGTTGCTACTGGGGGATGATGGGATGTTGTTGTTGTTGCTTGAGAGAAGGTGACTTGTTGGGTTGCAAGGATGGATGCGAGAGAGTGGATTGGTATTCCTAAGGCTTGTATTTATTCTCGAGTAAGGCCCCAACAAGAACCGGTTCATGGTGGGAGTTGCAATGTGGAGGATACTGGAAATATAGATGTGGGGATTTTGGATGTAGGTGGTGGATTTGGAAATCCCATGGAAGGCATGCCTATTGTGAAAGCAATTTTTTGGGTTTGTGTATTGGAGATGAAAGGTGGAGGTGGAATGTATGTTTGGGAAGATCCTGGTTGGGAAGTGGAAGGAGATGCTTGTGCTCCCCACAGAAAGGGTGATGCTGACATGGAAGCTTGCTGAGTAGGAAAGGGGAACGATTGCATTGTCCTTGTAGATGATGATACTGAGGCAGAGGCTTGTTGGGAAAAAGAAGGAAATGATTGTGTTGCCCCTGGAAATGATGATGTTGATTGGCTCATGGATGATGGAGGAACTGCTTGTGTGGTGGCTTGTGTAGGAGGTGGAGGTTGGTTTTGTGCAAAGCTTTAGGCCTGGGTAATGGCTTGAGATGCCATAGAAGATGGTGGTGTTCCCATGATGGAAAACGAAGTGGATTATGTTATGGCTTGTGTGGTGGGGCTCGTGAAACTATTTTGTAAGAAGTGGGGGATGGATGAGGCTTCCTGAGATATGTGAAAGTTGGGATTAGGGATTTGTTGGATGATGGGGGTGTAGACTTGTGTTTGGATTTGGATGGATTTGATGGGTATGAGGGGTTAGAGATGTGGTGGAATGGGAGTACCCTCTTGTGCAAATTTGGCCAATATGGCTTGTCGATTATGATCAATAAGTGCACTCACTATTTGTGCATGCCCTGGATGATTCATAAAGGTCTCCATGGAAAATGAAGTGGGTAGTCCATTTGGGTCTTCCCACACATTATCAACTTGTGGGTTCTGGGGATTGTAGGTTACCATCGCACTGGTAGGATTGTTAGGATCTGATGAACTAGTGGCCCAATTGGGATCTATATTCCTTCTCTTCCTAGATCTCATCTTGGCAAGCATGGAATGCAAATCTAAGGATGAAAATGCAAATGATGGATGGATGCAAGATGTTTCCAAGAACTCTAAAGATAGTGGATTTCTAAGATGGGATGCAAGGATTTGGAACAACTGAACAATGGTAGGATGATGAAGGATTGGTGAGATGCTCTGATTTGGATCGAAGATGATGGAGGATTGGTGGGATACTCTGATTTGGGTCAAGGATGCTGGAAGCTTGGTGGAAGATTGTGAATGATTACTAAGTGTTGGGTCAAATGATTTGTTGCTTCCTAATGTAGGATCAAAGAGGACTACCAACCTAAGATAGACTTATGATCTTTGGAAGACTGGATTCTTTATCAATGTACGCCAATCTCTTGCTCAAGATGATGAGGCTTACAAGGATAAGTAAGGATTCCTTGGACAATGCTTAGTCACAGGGTGAAGATTTCTGATTTGGGATAAGGATTTGAAGCAACTCAAAGGATTTAGACACGAAGTGGATGGATTTGGATCACTGGATTTGGTTCAAGGATGGTGGGTTTTTGACTTGGATGATGGATGCTAGAATTGGATAAAAGATGATGAATGGTGACAAGGATTATGATTTGGGATTTGCAAATGGAAAGATGATGAAGGATGATGGAATGATGTTATTTCTACGAGGATGACCTAGAGGCAACTGAAAAGGATGACCTATGATGCACCTAGGAAGATGATAAATAATGCAAGGATGAAACTAAAAATGACTTAGGATGCAACTAGGGATGGATGGTGATGCAAAGATGAATCTAAGAATGGTCTAGGATGCAAAGGATGCCGAGATAGGATTGTGGGATTTTGAAGGAATGAATGATATAAGATGGGCCAAACTAGTCCTCTCTCTCTAGATTGACATAGTGATGATTAAGCTGGAATTAGTATGCAAACTATTTCACTCTTGCGTTATACTCTATGTTGTCTAGTCTCTCTTGATTCTTTTCTTCTGCTTGGACTGCTTTGAGGGAAGGTTGGTGATCTTTGAGATTTCTCTCTGCAAATTTCTTCTCTTGATAAACTTGGGAATTGGGAAGTCTAACTTTCTTGTGTTTGGATAAATTAAACATAGCTCAAGAAGATTTAGTAATTGGATTTGAATCAAGGCTCTTGGGCATCCGATTTTTGAAGGATCTTTTATACGAGGACATTTTGAAAGATTTGATCAAGTTGTGTATTAGTTTGATGTTTCCAATGGCAATAGACAAAACTCAAAAAAGACACTTTGAAAGCAATCCTAACAAAGGACAAGGCAACTTTGTGGAATACAAGCAATTAATGACCACTAAAAAATGATAGTTTTTCTGAAGAGAGTGTATGTTCTGACAAATGTTTGCACTAAGTTTGAACTTTGAAAACACTTCAAATAGAACTACCTAAGGGAAGGCTAGTATCAAAAACTTTGCCCACAGCTTGATACCCCTAAAAGGGATACATATGGTGAGTGTCTTAAGGTGATTTGAGAAACCACAGGGATTGGTCCTTGCACAAAGATTTTGATACCTTCAGCATTAGATCGCGTAGCTTCTGATTTATTAAGTATGTAGTTGATCTATGGAGTCCTCCCAATCGGTTTGTCCACGTGTGACTCACTTAAGAGCCTAGTTGACCATGCCAAAATAGTAGGGATATTTACCTACCTCAAACTACCATCAACACACATCACCCGAGCTTGAGGGGATGAAGTGAGAGTTTGCTCAGCACTTTATTTCTATACCAGCCAAGGAAGTACCAGTTTGAAGTCATTCTCCAAAGAGGAAGCACTTTTCTCTTTGGACAGGCTTCTCTAAAATTGAAATAGGTGAACTTGTCCAAGTCCAACTTTTTCTACATTATTTAGCTAACAAGGCTTTTGCAAAATTGGAAAAATTTTAACAAACACACCAAGAAGATGTTCTTTCCCAAATTGATTAGTGAGTTTTGGATATGAAAGCTTGAAGACACATGTGTTTATGAGTTTGATCTATTCATTTCCTTGAAGACACAAAAAATTTTAAAAGAGATTTTGCAAGTTGGTTTACCTTGGCATTCAAGATTGAGTTGTAGCTTTTAGGAAATTGATTTGAACTTTTGAAATGCTTTGTTTTCCAACCTTAAGTCATTCAATATTTTGATATTTTTCTTTTAGAACTGAAATGAAAATTTTATTTGCAATTTGATTCAATTTCTTAGCTTCACTTAAGATTTGGTGCTCTAAAATTCAGTTTTTAAAGCACAAAAATAGGTTCCTAGATTGATTTTATGCATGAAAATTTGTGAAAGCATTCAATATTTTTTGCTTTATAAGACTAAAAGAATGAAGTTTTCTTTGATTTGCCTTTGATTTCCTTTTTTTCACTCAAGATTGAATGTGATTTAAAACTTAAATGAAATAATTGATTTTGATTTGGTTCATCCTTTAGAGTCATTGAAGATTTGTTTGATTGATTTCAAGCACTAAAACAAAATGTTTTATTAAATTGATTTTCTTTTATCCCTTAGGCATTCAAGACTTGGTTGTTGTTCATTTTAAGCACCAAAAAAAGTGTGTAAGATTTGCCTTGTTCAATTTTATCCTTTGTTAATTTTAAGCCCAAATTGAAATGATGAGGTGTTGTGAGTTCATACAATGTTCATTGTAAGACCTTAGGATTAAGTGTGTTAATTCTATTGTTTTATCATTAATTCATGATCCCGCTGACTCTTCCTAATTTTTTAGATAGAATCTAGTAAATTTGTCTACAAATTTAGATAGACCTCTGAACCATCTTTCCAGTTCTTTTTGAATCGTAAAAAATGGAGCTCGTATGCAAAAATTACAAAGGTTTTTGTGAAAGTGCCTCTTTATGGTTTTTTTGGAAAATAAGCCAAGATCCTACAAGAAGAAGAAGTAGACAGAATAGAAGAAGAATAAGAAGAATAATTCCAAATGCTCCCTCAACATACAAGCTGGAAAAATTAGAAAAGCACTCCAAATCTCATCGGAATGTTAGTAAAGAACTAGTGAAGTGGGTCCCACTGGGCATGACAGAATGTAGATTATGGTTTTGATCTGTATCTGTTCAGAATAGGCGTAAACAAGGCAAACCTTAGATTTAATTCTAGCATTTATATTAGTCCAAAATATAAACATAAAAAATCAAGCCACCTTAGATTGAGGCAAAACAAATGCATCTAAGCACTTTCTGATTTGCTTTGATAAGAGGGATGTGGGTGTTCTCTCGAAGCACTTGGAGCTAGCCCCTAAGGCTTCAAAGTTCCTAATGATGCTAAGAATGATTAAGATAGATTCATTTTAATCCAAATGAAAGTATGATATTGCTGAAAATGATGTGCAAATGCTATGAAAGAGGTTAGATTAATCCATTATGCTATGCTAATGTGAGTTAGAAAAGCATAAAAATGAAGTAAGCTAACAAAGTATGCTAAATGCTTAAGCTCTAGAATGAAACTAACATTATAACACTACTCAATGTAAAAGATGTGAATTTTTGTATTTCTCTTGGAAGAGGAGGGTATTTATAGGATTTGAGGAAAGACTTGGGTTAGGAATGAGAGTTAGGGTCAGAGGTAAGGTTTGGAGTAGAGTTTGGGGTATGGTAAGGTTTAACATTGGTCAAAGTTGCTCACACATGTGTGAGAAACACTAGGGAAGTGTGCAAGGGGAACAAGAGTGGAAGATGAGACATGGGCCTCATTAATGACTTGTAAGAGTCATTAATGAGGATGTAAGAAGCATTTATGAGCATGTAAGGTTCATTTATGAGAGTTTTTGACCCAAAGTCAAAGTTTGAAGGGTTATGCTAAAAAGGGTAGGAATCACTTTTTAATTAGGTTTAGCGTGAGATTAGGAAATTCTAGAAGAGGTTAGAGATTTCTAGAACATTTCTAAGGTTTTAGGATTTAAATAAATATTTTATTTATTTAAATGATTTTTGGTCAATTTATCAATTAATAATTAATAAATAGGGGAAAATCACTCAAACTTGATTTAAATGATTTGGGGAGGGATTCTTTAATTAAAGATGTTTAATTAAAATAAGAGGATTTAATGACATAAAAATAAATTAATTAATTAATTAATTAATTAATGATGATGTCATCAAGGGTTTTTGGAAAATAAAAATATTTTTATTTTCTAAAGGATTTTTAGGTGTCTACAGTGAGAAGATTGCATTCATGTGAAGCTGGTCAAATAGCTTGAAGAAAGAACTGAACAATTCTGCAGACAACATCGAGCATCAGAAAAAGAAATTAATCGAGAAGAACAGAGTTGGAGGATACAAAGAGATTCAATTGAGTATATTGACCAGAGGTATTTTGAGCTTAGCATAGATCTAAAAATCTATAAAAAAAAGTTTCATTTAAATCAGATCATTATTGTTGCATTCTAACCAATGCTACAGATAAATCTCTTAACTGAGTGAGACTTAACAGTCTTTATATTTCAATATGACATTCAATGAATGCCGATTATTTTATTGGTAACCCCATAGTGAATGTTTGGTCATGGAGAACTATTAGTGATAAACCCTCTAACCCGGTCACACCTCACAGTGTTTTATTGTTATTACAAGTAGTGGTTGTCATTGCACCAAAAGATCAACCTGTTAATGCCTGATACAACCACTAGACTTATAAAAGACACAAGAGGCGATTAAGCCATGTCATGAATCCTGAGGGGAGCACTGACCATTATGCCAACAATCTCCCCCTCAGCGTTACTCATGGGGATTCGAACCTGTGACCAAAATTTGATACCACTTATTACAAGTAGTGGTTGTTGTTGCACCAAAAGATCGATCTGTTAATGCCCAATACAAACACTAGACTTATAGAAGACACAGGAGGCAGTTAAGCCATGTCATGAATCCCAAGGGGAGCATTGACCATTATGCCAACAATTGTAACCTTTAACAGGGTTGTCTCTTAACCGAGCTCACTTCAAAAGAGTGAAGTTATTTTGGGTTACTAGTCCCAGGTAGTTTTTCCCCTAACAGGGTTTCCACATTAGAAATCAAAGTGTTATATGTGTATGGATGTGATGAATTTTTATTTTACTTTACATATTACTATAACTGTTTTGATCGGTATATACACTAGTTAGTTTACTGCTATTCGGTAATTGAACATAAAGACAGTTAAATTTTTACTGAGTTGATTAAATTGTTTTAAAGATTTTTTTTATACATCTGGGAGTATTTGGGACTGTAGGATAACTGGATTTAACTGATTCACCCCCCCCCCCCCCTCTCAGCTATCTAACAAACACTTATAAATCAATACACAATCCAGAATAAACTCTGGCATTGTGGATACAGTCATTAAGATTCTAGTCTTTAGAACCAACACTATTGAAACAGGAGAACACTACTTCATTTTGGAATCAATATGGGAGAAGATTGGAAAATCTATGCTTGACTTTGTAGGGTGTCTTTGTAAGGATTAGTTAGAATGGTATGTCAAGCATTACCCTCACGTATAACCACATAAAATAAGGCTAAGGTGTAATTCATAATAAACTTTGGGAAAAAATTTGTCCCCATAGAAAGTACCTCAAATGAGAAGCATAACACAAGGCACAACTTCCATCAAAGAAGATGATAAGAAATCTAAAGAGGTCTCTAGAAAGTTGGCTCTAATAATGAAAAAATATTGAATCGTTCATCTCAGATCAAATTGAGACATAAGAACTAGGTTGGATGAAAGATATTTTCAAAACCATGGTGACCTAATCACAATCGCCTACTAGATAGAGGCCTGACCATGGAGGTTACTGTAAATAGACTGAAATACAAAAATATTAGAAAATATGCAAAAATAAGTTAATAAATTGGTGATCTAGCAAGAAATAAGGACCTTTGAACCTAGAATACCAAATAAAATATTGTGTATAGGTTGTAACATGGAAGGACATGTTTAGAACAACTATCCTCAAGATAGGGAAAAAATCAATGGATACAAGAGTAGTCAATCTTGATTCTACATATTGTGCATATTCTCAAGAGTTGGAATTACATCTCACCAAAAATTATCCTAGGAATAGACCTCTGATCTAGAATGAATGAAATTAATTCTTCTTAAACTATAATTGTACACAAGAAGAGAGAGAAGTCGGATACTATATTTCCTCTAGAAAGACAACTAGAGTTCCTATGCTATAAGAAATCAGGAATACCAAGATGATAATAAGAATTTTTATTACAGAAGAGGCCAAGGAGATAGAAGAAGGAATAATACACATACTTCAATTATGGTAAATATGGACACTACACATAAGTCATCTAGGAAAAAAAGAGTCAAATATGTACATTTTGCAAAGGAGAACATACAATGTTCATTTGCAAAAAAAATTTGGAATTTTATACCAACCAAAATAATAGTCAACCATCTTGGAGCAATGAAAGACAAAGAGGAGCCAGGGTGATCTAAATTGTACCATAATAGGGTGTACAAAGATGTCATAAGATAGATGTTTTGACCTCAAATAAATCATAATAAGTTAAACCCAAAGAGAAATCAATAACTAACTAGAAGAAGAAGAAAAACAATAGGAATAAGAAAGCTCATGTGGTGACCAAATAAAGCATCTACAAAGATAAAACCAAAAATAAATCAATAGTGGAGAAAGGATTTGAGGAATACTATATTTTTAAAGACAAGGAAGATGAAACCAACATTATTCCAACTAGATGAAAAGAAGCATAACAAAATAGAAAAGCAAGCCAAAGAATCTATAAAATAATGGTTGTGAGAGGAATTTTGACGTTTTAGTGCATAACATGTGTTGAGATTAAAATATTTATATATCATGGATAGGATATGTGGACATTAAAATATTTATCTATCATGGATAGGTAAATAAAACCTAGTAACCAAGCTAAAGTAGTGGCAAAAATATCAAAATAAACAACAATAAGTAAATCAACTTTAAGAGAATTGAAACTAGAAAAATTTTCCCTTGTTAATCAACATACAACTAAATGGACAAAAGGTAAAAAAATTTATGGTAAATCTATGCACAAACCTAAATATCATATCCTTTATATTATTGGAAAAGTCAAGGTGACCAAATCTTAATAACACACCTGTGAATGTAAGTTTAGTTGATGGTCCTAGGATGAATAACCTATGTACATGAAAAATATAGAAGTATGTCAAAGGGATTAAATAATGTAGTGATTTTGAGGTAGCACAAATGAAAGAACCCTTCAATACATTTTGGGCTCCACTTAGGCTTAGATGGTTTGTAGACACCAAAAACATTGTACTCTCACAAAAAGAGGAGATATTTTTTACTAGTGAAACTAGAATAGTTGAATTCTCCTAGGTGACTTAGATGATATAAGCTATATTAAATAAATTTCAAAAGAGTGTGCCAAAGAGGATATCAAGAATCTCTATACTATTTGTAAACTTCTAGATGGCTAGGAAGATGAAAATCTGGGTAGTGAAGGGGAATTAGAACTATAAATTAATAACAATAGTACTAAAAGTGATGAGGTTTTACAAGAATGGATGAAATGTGATCTTGAGGTGAGGTCACATCCTAAAGATTACATGGGTTCCAAAGAGCATTCTTAATTCATAAAAAACTATGACCTACATACTATAATTAAATAAAATAGGTGTGATGGAAATTCACTAGGATGGATGGTCAAACTATGAAGATCATGCCTAAATGCTATCATCACATTGGAATTAAAGTTGATCCAATAGGCTTGAGGAGGCTCAAGTGCTAAGAATATGCAAGGTTTCCTTCACTATGGAGTTCAAAATGATTATGTCAAGGAGAAATGAAAGAAGGAAGAGAAAGAATGGAAATGGGGACTATACAAATAGACAACTGACTATAAACTTGATTTTGATACCAGATTTGGAAATATGAAACAAAGACTAACCCGTGATCAAAATTTGAGTCTATAATGGGAAGTATAAGGAAAACTCGAGGGTAAGAGGTGACTATACTTGCCCAACCACTTGGGAGGCACCTTAGACCCAACAAATTTTGATGAATTTTTTTTCACTTGTAACTCTTTATCAGATCTTCCCATAGACTTTTTCACAACTATGACACCTGTCACCTGCACATAGAAAATGGGGAAATTACTGGGAAAATGGGTTTCCCTCAGTCTGGCCCTTGTAGAGGAATTAACTTTTAAATAGATATAGAAATGCATAAAAAGGGAAGCGTGTTGTTAGTGGAAAAGGCTTGATAAAATGTTTATACCTTCTCAAGTATTGAATTGCTCATGAAGATGCTAGAAAGTGTTGTAAATGTATTATTCCTTCTCTTCCATGCTTGATAATTGAATAAATACAAATTATCTTTGATTTCTCCTTGAATTAATATCATGAGTACTTGAATACTTTCTAATTAAATGCTTGGATATGATTCCTTACCCAAACTGAGGGAGACATATTTTATTTTATTCCTCACCTACCCATTTTAGAGCTCAAAATGTGAATGAGGTTGATAGGGTTTTGAACATCTTTCTAAATCAAATGAACATTCTCCAATTTGAATTTGGGCCCATTTTGTGGGGTACATGGTGCCTCCTAAGGCATGGGATGACCTATCATTCCCTATGTCCTATGTGGCACCATTAGAGCTTAAAATTAAATCAAGGTTTAATTAAGATGTGGGGATACCCAAAATGTACATGGAATCAAGGTTTGAAATCAAAATAGATACAAAAGGAAACCCATAATGAAATAGGGCATATGTATGCAATAGGTGATAAATGAATGAAATAATTAAAGAGGGCACACTTGAAATTAAGGTCTCACATATAAATTAAGTTAAGAGAGACTTATATTTAAATATTTATTAGCTAAATGCGTAGAAAAAAGGCCAATGATGCATATAATCCTTGGACATTAAAATGGGGCCTAGATAAGGACAAAAAATGTACATGCTTACAATCTAAGACACTAAATATATCCCCCACTTTAGTAGGAGTATGAATATTCTTCATACTCATGGTAAAATAGAACAAAGAATAAGAAAGAGCCTCTTATTAATATAAAAGAGACAAAGAAAACACCAATCCCACAAGTGACTTAGGTCCTTGTTAGTCTAAAATGAAGACAAAAGAAACATCCATATGAAGAGAGAAAAATGACATGGAAATGTTGGTATAAAGGAACACTGAGAAGGGGAGGGATGAATTAGTGTTCTACAAATTTTACCCTTATTATTCTGATTCTTGAACTATAAACCACATGCAATGAAAAGTAAAGCATAAAACCTTAAAAAATGTCCACAATACCATGGGTGGTCCCATAATAGTGTGTCCCACTTTTTGACCAACTTTGACACTAAGATCAACATTCTAGAAAAAAAACTTCACTTTCGAACACCTATTGCCGCAAAACTATTAGGAATTTGAAGATGATGTAAACTAGAGTCTTTTAGAATTTTCTTTCTAGTTTCTAAATATATATATATATTTAAATCAAAATTCATTTGAATCCATTTTTAATTCTCTTTTGAAAGTGGTTTGTGTGAAAAATCAACATTTTTAAGGAGTGACTGTCACTTGGATTAGCATAACTTTTTTTTCAAAAATGATAACGATGTAATTATTTTGACGTTACATTGTTAACTTCAATATCTAATGGATGTAATTGTTTTCATTCATTTTGGTTTAATATTTCATACATTATTAAGTTCTAAAGTGAGAGTAATTGTAATTTAGACATACCTTCTTTTGGATCGCTCTAACTTGATCTGTATATATTGAAATTCATTTTTTCTTTTTTTGATAGAAAGGTAACACGAATACACTTTTCCTACATATTTTTCATTAAAAAAAAATTGTAAGTTACTATTTTTCTTGAAGCATCGAAGAGACAGGTTGAAAACAACCTATGTTTAATTAAAGTTAATTTTGAAAGTAACATTGAACTCAATACGTATTAAAATTATTGTCGTTAGAAAGCTTACTCGAAGTAGCATTGTTTGACATTTTTTATTTCAAGACATCAAATTGTTTGGTCTTTGTTTTAGGCCTTGAAAGACATATTTTTTGTCTTGTTTTTTCATCTTGAAAAAATAATTTTGGTTTAGGGTCTTCACACGAAGACCCCCTTCGCACAAAGACATCCCAAGGTCTTCATGTGAAGGGGTCTTCGTGAGAAGACCCCTTGGGAAAAATCTGGCGGGAACAAGCCTTGTCGGACTTTTACCCGACCTACTTCACCCGAAGTGGGTCGGCTAATTATGGTAATTTTTTTCAACATGGTATAAAATAAAATGTTTTTTTTAATTTTTCACACAATTGCAATCAACTTATTTCGCAATTTTCACTTTTTTTTTTATTTTTTCAAAGGCATTTTTTTGTAGGAGAATTCCTATTGGTGTTTTTATCAAAGATGATTTTTTGGAGGATAATTGCTATTGATGTTTTTTATCAAAGACATTTTTTTGGAAGAGGAGAATCACTATTGCCAAATTTTTAGAAGACATTTTTTTGCAGAGAAGAAATGGGGAACAAGAAGGGAAGACAAAGTAAATCTGCAAGAAAAAGGTCACCTACTACCGAACAAAAAAATCATGAAGCTACATTGACATATTATTATAAAAGCAAAGAAGGTATGAACCTATCTACCTCTAATTTTACGTGTCCAAATTTTATGGACCTATGCTCTATTTTTCTCTAATTTGATTCATTTTTTTGCATGTAGCTCGCAATCAACATGATCAAGGTGAAGGAGAAGCTCAAGTAGGAGGGTCAAGCTAAGTTGAATAAATGCATGTTGAAGAAGGGTTAGGATCACTCCCTACGGAAGCTCAAGAAATTTATGTTGGAAAAGGGTCAGGATCACGTGCTCCTACTAGTATGGATGAACTTGTAGATCTAGCTCAAACTATATAGAGAAATATTAATTATAGAAACTTAGATCATTTACTTACAATGGATGTGGATAAATTGAGATCATTTGCTAATGTTCAACCTTTAAGTCTTGCTAAGAAGAGGTCAATGAATAAGATAGCAAGAGAAATATTGGCTAAATTTGATAATTTTGAAACACTTGAACAAGCCCAATTGCTTTCAATTTTACTTATAAACAAAAATTTGGAAGAGGCATTAAAATTATTGGGTATAGACACAACCTCAAAGAAGACAAAAGTTTTTGATATGCAAACTGATATGATTGAAAATCTTAGGAAAGGTTTGAACCAAGTAAGGAAGCGATCTCAAACTAAAGATAAGACCATTACAAGAAGAGTTATGTTGACATCCATTGTAGGTAACATTATGCCCCGAAATAGACAACTATCTTTAGTTTCATCTCGGATTGGTTTTAGTAGGAAAACAATATCAAGATTGTTAAGAGGAGAATGCTTTTGGATGATAGCACCTTGGAGGGAAATTGGGCAATCATGTGTAGAGATCCTTGTTCTGATAGGATTGATGAGGGAATCAAGAATTTTGTCAAATTATTTTGGAATGATAATACTTGTCCTTCATCAAATAGTAGAGATGTTATCAGACATAGAATTGCAACTAATCAATATGAACATCATACAAAACATTGGTTGGACACAACGCAACATGAAATGTATGTGTCATTTTGTAGTTCAAATCCTAATATAAAGATTGGGAAAACATTGTTTGAAAGATTGAAGCCATATTATGTTAGGACAAACAAAGTGTTTGAAACTTGTTGTTGTCATTATCATATTGAATTTGATCTCCAGTATCAGGTTTTTTGAAAGTTTGTAGAAGACACTTATGGTTTTGAATATACTCCTCCTACTAGATGAAGTGAATTCATCTCATCCATTTTATGTGACAAAAGAGATGATGTAGTTGGTCAAATAAATTGCATAAAAGGAATATGTCAAACGTGTGTTGATTTGGCTCTTTTCCCTTTGAAAAATTAAATTATTGATGTAACAAAGATGGTAAATTACAAGATTTACAAATATGTAAAGAATGAAACAAAATTTGGAAAAGAATCTAAAACATTAGAATATGTTGAAGAGGAACTAACTATTGGAGCATTTATGGACAAATTTAAAAAATTGATTCAACTGTACATTCATCGTGTTTTTTTACAAAGTGGCAAGCACAATAATTCCAAACACTGAGAGACAAATTTCCACTTGGAACTATTCTATCAGTTGTTGATTTCACAGAAAACTATTCATTTGTTCATTAGAAGGCAGTTCAATCAGAATACTATTTTTCAGAGCAGATTACTATTATGGTACATGTGTGTTATTGACATGCACAATTAGATTTGGATGGTATTTAGAGCACATTTGAAGCACAGGTCATCAAGAAGGAATATCATTTTTATATAATTGATGATAAAGAGCATGACATTCATTGTGTAGAACACTGCTTCAAGATGTTTTTTGTAAATTTGAAAGAAAGGAACATAAAAATTGATAAACATAATGTTTGGTCAGATGGATGTGCTGCATAATTCAAATCATCTAGACCATTTTATGCGTTGTGTAGATATCATCATAATGAAAAAATACCACATGTCTAGAGTTTCTTTGAGATTGGACATGGAAAAGGTGAACATGATGGTGCTGGAGCTTGCATCGAATGTGCTCTACAAAAGTATCAAATGAATTATAAGGGAGTTCGTATAAAAAATGAACATGATGTTGTTGAATGGTGCATGACATATTTCACATCAAACGAGGATGACACATCATCACGAATGACTCAAGTGGTACCACATAGATAATTTTGGAGATAAAAGGTATGTACATGTTTCTAAATTATGCATGTGTGGTATACATATTTATTCTTGTTTAAATTTTACATTCTTTATTCATATTTATAAAATGAAATTCATATTAAATATATGCACATGTGTTTAGGTGTGGATAGAAAAATTATGCATTGTTGCAAGAGGATAGAAAAGACGTGATCTTTGCATTCAGTTATGAGTACAAACTATCGCAATTGGACGTTGAACACTAGGGATTACTCATGCTTTTGTTGTCACTACATTTTTGACAACTATGAGGAATGCATCAATCAACAACATGGATATGTAGGTGTCTGGAATATGGTGCCACTAGTTGTTACTGATACATTTGATAGAGATGAAGATGAAAACTTTGATGACGTTCCTTTAATTTCTACTGATTACGATCATATTTAAGGATTGGTCTAAGTTGGTAAGTATAATAAATTGAGTTTCACATTATATGGCATTGAGTTGCATGTATATTTATATATATAGTTTGAACTAAATCAATTTTAGGATCTCACATTTATATGATTTTTTTGTGTAGGAGATGTCTTTGCAGTGATTGCTAAACCTGGAAATGTAGAAGGAGTTAGTTACTATTTATTGCATTGTACTGCGAAGAGGATGAATTTAATTGATCCTAAAGAACCCCATAGGTTTGCATTCTTTACATGTCAATATATTGTTCATTTTGTAAATATAAAATTTCAAATTTTTAACCAATTTAAATAATTTAAATTGTTTTATTTAAATTTATATTGCAAAAATTTGAAACCTATAGGTTCGGTTGTTTTAGAGGGAACATATTTCAAGAAAATAAAAGTAATTCAACATGGTGTTCACTTTGTTGATTACCTACCAAACAATAAGGTGTTTCAATATAGCCACCTAGTAGTTGCCACCTCCCTTTGTCTCCATCCAGTTAAATCTCAACGTGGACGTCGTAAGTGGAGACTAAATAGTGAGGATCATGAGAGAATATTACATGTTCTCCATGAGAGGTTTGAACCACTTGAGTTGGTCTAAAAAGTAAATTACATACATATTTCATGTGTTAGGACCTACTTGACATCTCTAGATTAAATTGACTATACTTTGTTGATATATTGAAACATATGATAGATTGTATTTTGTTTATCTATTAATAAGACTCTGATTATATATTTTTACATGGTTCAATTCTTTTATATATGTTTTGATGGTTCAATGGTTTTAATATATAGTTATGTATGCTTTTAATAATGTTTTTATACATGTGGTTTTATATGTATGTATGTTCTTATGTATGCTTTGATGGTTCATTAATTTTTATATGTAGTTATATAAATGCTTTTATGTTTGTTAAAATGAACGTGTTAAATAGATGATATTAAGTTTAGAAATTACTTATGGTTCGTTAATTACATATTATCTTGTTATTATTTATGATGGCTCCATTATATTACTTAATAGTTAAAGATCACCTTAAGACCTCCCCTTAAAATATTAGTTAGGTTACTAAAAACATTAGTTGGGTTACTAATGACATTAGTTAGGTTACTTATGACATGAAAGTTCTAGATTACTTATATTACTTATAATCCATTAGTTACATATTAACTTGTTATTTTTTTATGATATTAAAATTAGATTAACTTATTAGTTAGAGATCCCCTTAAGACCTCCTCTTAAGTAGTTATATAAATGCTTTGATGTTTTTTAAAGTGAACATGTTAAATGGATGATATTAAGTTTAGAAATTACTTAGGGTTCATTAATTACATATTATCTTGTTATTTTCTATGATGGTTCAATTATATTACTTAATAGTTAAAGATCCCCTTAAGACCTCTCCTTAAGACATTAGTTAGCCGATAGGCTTCCCCTTTGGGGAAGCTTGTGTATGACATATGCATTTATTTCTCACGCCGAAATTGTCTCACATGACTCACGCTGGAGAATGGATTGCAAACTGGTTTTTCACGTCGAAAAATGGATTGCAAGTTTTTGTCTGTTTCCGATCATGGTTTGGGGGGAATGCATTTATTAAATCACATTTCTACACGTTATTTCTCTGCTCCTCCCGGTCAATGTACGTACCTATTCAATAGAGAAAAGATAGTGTAACTTCACTTCATGACTTTATTTTCATTTTAAAAAAAGTCTTGTACGGCGGTACTTACTGTCATATCACATGTCTCTGTTGTCTCACGCACATACTACTAGTTTTTTTCCCCTCACGCTGAGACTGCTGATTTTCCAATCATGGTAGGTGAAATACTACCTCCGCCTTCCATTAACCTACCTATTTGCTTGCTTTGTTTCTTTACACTTTCAGATTGATTCTTGAACAGATTCAAAGGTGCCTCTTGGGAATCACCATTCTCACAGTCTTTTCAGCATTGGTGCCTGTTTATGTGGGGTTTTCCAACACCAAGGAAGGATATGAACCAATAGACTTTTTTCTGATCTCTAATCCCTCTCATGTACCAAATGATTTGAAGTGGGTGCTCGTGAAGATTCTCTTGTGGCAATTTTTTTGGCATCGGGTGTTTGGTTCTGTGATTTTTTTAAAATACCCAGAAACAATATGTACCTGGAGATGCTAATCTTAGCTTCAAACTAGAGCATGACCCCGTGGGGCCTGGGCCCTCACGTGAGCAATGGTAATGGAAATGGGAGCTGGTGTTCATTCATAGAATGTTGTTGTCACACTTGAGGCTAAAGAGGATTTCAAGCCAAGGTTTGGGTAAAGCCATCGCAAAATTTCTAGAAGTTGTAGGATTTCAAGCCTGCGTCTTCCTCCTCAATCACCCCTGCTGATGTCACTGTTAAGTGTGGTAAGTTACCTTATTTTTTTAATTTTCTAACTGTAGGTTTTTATTCTCCAAAATGATTTATAAGGTTTTGTGTCATTTTTTTACAAATCTAAATCACATAACTGTGAGTTTTCATTATTTTTCTATATCTATAAATCACATAGATCTGGGTCTTTTGGTTAATACGGTCACATGCTTTGCTCATTTTCCTCATATGGTTATAAATATTGTATCTTCCTCTCTGATCCGATGACCCCTAAAAAAGTCATTGATATTTCTTAGCCACTACTAGACAGATCTATTTTACTCAAAAATTATTTAGATGGAATTTTACATGTCTTTTTGGCAATTGTTATGAGAAAAACACTTCATTTTACATACTTGGTGTTTCTGAGTAATGAACAAGCGTGCACAGGCTTTGGTCTTTTTGGTAATATCTTATTGGTTCAGGCATTGCTTTTTTAGTACTACGATGTATTGATGTCAACTTCTCTAACCTTATTACCCCGTGAAATGGGGCTTCTATGCATTTTTCAACAAGTATTCCTCAGGGCTAATTTTTATTGTGGCATATTCTCTCACCCTTGACCACTGTAGTTTCATGAATACTTTGGAAATTAGAGTTTTACTCCATTGGTAAAATAGTCATGAAGAGGGCTATGTATACTTTTCTCCAATTATTAAATCCGGCCATGGGCTCTATATATGCATTTCTTTCTTTTTCATTAAATCAGGAAAACATCTCTTTTTTGTGTGAAGGGTTTTGTAATTTTTTCCTGCAACTGTTGCCATTTTTTTCTCATTGGCATTGTTGACAGAAAAACACATTTTGCATAGAATCTTAAGGTAAATTGCTTTCCGTGTTTTCAGGGAGTTTTATTATTCGAAATCTAATCAGATCAAAAATTTTATTTTGTTTTGTTTGATTCTGAAATAAATTTTATGTCATTTTCTCATGCTTGGATAAACAACTTACAGGCAGCTGAAGCATTCCTCACCCCAGACTTGATTAAATTCTACAACTTATTTTGAAATCTACAGCTTCTTATATTTTCTTTGTTGTAGGTAAATAGTAGAGACATTTTTTTAATTTAAGTCTTTTCATTTAAATGTACATAGATTGAAGAATAAGTCAACATAAACAAGATTTACCTTGCTCTAGAAATAGACTCTCAGATTTGGCATCCACGTAAGATTTTTAAGGTTTACAATTGGTAGATTTGAAAGTAATATCTCAACTGATATTTATCAGATGCCAAACCATTTCAGCAACTCCTTGCTGAAATTTCTCACAAACCTTAATAAAATTTACAAAATCCAGCAACAACTAGCTGGTTTTTTCGAAGAATTGTATGATTTTTCCCTACCCACAAATTTACTAGGTAACAACATAATTTGTTGAAGAGGCTATGGAACATACATTCCTTCAACTTTTCCCCAGGTTATTGTGAAATAAATTTCTAAAACACTCTTGATATTCATTTAATTTCAACCCCGGTTGTTGCTATCAAAGCCGTATTTACATTAGACATCTCTGCTGTTAAAAAGTCTTCTGCTGATTAAAGTATTGTTTTTTTCCTTAACATAACTTGTCCTAATTTTTGGCAATGTCTAAATCATAAACTAAAATGTCTATCTTACCAAGGGGGACACTTAGTTTTTTTTTCAAACTTTTTTAAACTATCCTTTATATATTTATGTTTTAGTTTACGATTTAGGAAAATCCTTAGTTTTTCCCATTTCACAGCAAATTTTGCGTTCGAAGTCAATGTCTTAAAACTAGGTATTCACACACACAACATTTATTATTGTAGTGTTTATTGTTATTTATTAGTTAAATGGTATTTTTTAATTAAAATAAATTTGAAAATCTTTGATTAAAAAATAGGGGAAAGATATAATTTACTAAATTATTATATCTATATTCTAAAAAAGTTATTTAAAGTGTGATGAGAGATATTAAAATAGGTCAATTTAAACTAATTGGTGAAGATTAACATAATTTAGCATAAAAATATAATTTTAAAATATTTTTAAAAAATTATTATATATATTTTACATTTGAACTTAAAAATTTATTTATAACAATAATTTATTATTTAATATTTTGGACAAAATCTCACTTTGGAGAAGGATATATTTATTCATATTATTTTTAAAAAACATATATTAAATTAATATAACAAAGTTTAAAAAAATTGATGAAATAATTGTATATTTAACATTAAAAATTTAATTTAAAATAAATAGATGTGTACAACTAATTATATCTTAGTTGAATTCATGATGCAAGCTTAATAACCTAATAATATGATTTTTCCATTGTAATTAAAGATAATATGATTTTTTTAAAGTGTATGAGGCATGTGGTGTTATTATTATTTCATATTGGTTTACAATTAGAATATATTTGATTTATGAATCTATTTTGACTCTTCATAAATAATGTTTTAATTGTTTATGATGGAGTTGTTATGTTTCATTAATGTGGATAATTATAGTATGTGAAAACTATTATGGTGGTGATTAAAGACATAATTTCATGGTGGGACTTGAAGATCTATTTTTATAAGACGAGGTTTAAAGAGATAAAAAAAATCTTGTACAAGATAAGTTGAAATTTTTATACATATATTATTAGGAAGATTTAGGAAAAAAATTACACTATTTAAATTAAGTTTAAAATATAGAAATAATAGAAGATACAAAAATTATGTAATTTTGTGAAAAGACAAAGAACTTTCTAATAAAAAACAAGGCTCCAAAATTGTTTTGCTGCTTTTAAAAAAATGAATTATGTATTTGATACAATTTTATTTTTTTAATAATAGATAAAGTATAAATACATACGTAAGTCACCCACAAAAAAAATATCCAAGAATTGTACCTATAAAAGTTAGTGTAATTAGAATTATATTAATATAATATAATAATTATTCATATATTAATAAAAATATAATATAAAATTATTTAATAATTTTAATATTTTAAATAATATAATATAATTTAGTTAGAATAAATATGCATATAATTTTTTATTTACTATAATTTTTATATAGATTTAATGGCAATATTATTCTTTCCTTATCTTGCTAGAGTATTTGAATACCATTTCATAAATATAAAACAAAGATGTATAATTTAGGTTTTCTAATTTTTCTTGATAAAAAATAATAGAAATAATATTTTTAATATGTAAATTTCAATTTAAATAACATTTGATTCAATTTATTATGTTTCTATATTATTAATTTTTAATATATTTAGATGGTGAATTTTTCAATTTTCTCAACTTTCTTTGTTTTGAACAAATCTTTTAAACAAACTAATATTAAAATATAAGTGTTATTGTTTTAAATATCATAGTAAATTTTACATCAATTGTACAACACATACATGCCCTCTTCTCTTATCCCTCATTTAACATCTTTCATATGCATGTTTAACACAATAGAAAATGAAATTGTCCTCTATGATGTTTACAAACATCTATTCTATTCAACTAATATTTGGTTTCTATATGAGACATTTGATGATGATAAATGTGGAGTTAAATCCATTTCAATAATACTTATCCATAACAAATGGTTTTAATTTTATTTTCTTATTAGACATCTATAATAATTAGTGTTCCATTTGTTCATTTATTTAATTTTTTCTTTCATAACTATCTTAGGCCAATTTATTTAGGAAATAAGCCTATTTCTAAATTAGAAGAATCATAAAAGAACCAAAACTTTTATTTTAAATTTTAATGTAATTAAAATATTTTTTATCTCTTTATTTCTATAATTTTAGTTTTTTCTATGTAAGGAAAAATTAATTCCCTCCTAAGTTTAATTGCATTTAGCCATTCTTGTAGCTATAGTTCAACTCTACTCTTCCTAGTCACTATCGTTGGAATATGTAAAAAATAACAATGCAGGATGGAATATGTTACATTTCTCGGAGGTAGTACCTTCAAAATATACAGCTTATCAAAACTTTAACTTCAAATTATTCAAATTGGATGTTGCTAAGTACAACACTTCCTTCTACAATGATAAATTTTTTTAGAATAATACGTTCACCTTGACGACCTATCGGCGTACCCCTTGCACCTTATTTTGGTGCAAGTGCTAGTTAAGTTACTAATGACATTAGTTAGTTACTTATGACATTAGTTAGGTTACTTATGACATGTTAGTTCTAGATTACTTATATTACTTATAATCCATTAGTTACATATTAACTTGTTATTTTTTATGATATTAAAATTAGATTAACTTATTAGTTAGAGATCTCCTTAAGACTTCCTCTTAAGTAGTTATATAAATACTTTGATGTTTGTTAAAGTGAACGTGTTAAATGGATGATATTAAGTTTAGAAATTACTTATGGTTCATTAATTACATATTATCTTGTTATTTTCTATGATGATTCAATTATATTACTTACTAGTTAAAGATCCCCTTAAGACATTAGTTAGGGTACTTATGACATGTTAGTTCTAGATTACTTATATTACTTATAATCCATTAATTACATATCAACTTGTTATTTTTTATGATATTAGTTACATATTAACTTGTTATTTTTTATGATATTAGTTACATATTAACTTGTTATTTTTTATGATATTAGTTACATATTAACTCGTTATCATATGATCGTGTATCAAATCAAATCAAATCATATAACTATCTAGCCATAATCAAATCAAATCATGCAACTGTTTAACCATAATAAAATTATATAACCATCTAAACATAATCAAATCAAATCATGTAACTGTCTAACCATGTAATCAAATCAAATCATGTAACTGTTTAACCATAATCAAATCATGTAATTGTCTAACCATAATCAAATCAAATCATGTAACCATTTAATTGTTTAATCAAATCAAATCATGCAATTGTTTAACCATAATATCATGTAACCATCTAACCATAATAAAATCAAATCATGTAATTGTCTAGCCATAATCTAATCAAATCATGTAACCGTCTAACCGTAATCAAATCAAATCATGTAACCGTATAACCATAATCAAATAAAATCATATAACTATCTAACCATAACCAAAGATCATAAACACATAAATCATCTAAGCATCTAGGTCCAGAATATATAAATGTAAAACATATGTGAAATGTTCAGAACATAAATCAAATATACATGCAACAAATGTCCTAAGGTATCCTAGACTGATCAAGTTGCATATGAAAAGAGCGACCCTCTGACCGAGTGTCATGTGAATCCTCTACATGTGAAGCAACAACAAATCCCTACAAATTTAGTACAACAACTTGTCAAATATATATGTACATTCATGTATTATAATTATATACAAAGTATTTGAAATATATTAATACATGAATTTAAACTCAAGTATATTTAAAACCTACCTGAGTACTAGTAGGTGTCACCTTTGTTGAATCTCTTGTGCATACACGCTCTAATCCCATGCTAGAGGTAGTATTCTCATGCAACTGTGCCTACAAATATTGTATATAGAATACAAATGTATGTGAGCATTAATACGTGCAACTATGTAATCAATTTATTGACTAGAAATAAATTGAAAATTAAATTTATACTTGGGTCTCAGGAGCAAGAGGATCATCAACATGCACCATCACATAATCTATAGAAACACCATCATGCACATCATATCTGATACAATCCTCTCTAATGAGGAGCGTAATGGGGAGTGTAGCCGAGAAGGGAGTGGCATAGGGTCAGAGTTAGGATGAAGTAGAAGATCCATAAATGAAGCCATGTCAGTGTTAGCGGTGGTCTGTCTCAATCCCTGTAACTTCTCCTCAAAACCATCCAGGCCCTCCGTTGTGATGCAAACATCACCAAGATGCATCCCTCCCTATGTAGCTATAGAGTAATTAGTGGGTGTAGAGTGCTCTGAACTATGAGATGCATGAGATGATGGTGTTCTCTGAGATGGTGGAACTAGAGGGCCCTGAGAGAGGCTAATGGTGTCTCTGACATGCTGTATAGGGACCCTCTTTGACTAAGAAATATAGGTATATGACTGTAATAGGTCCTCCAATAAATACAGTGTCATTGTTAGAAATTAAAAAAAAATAGTAGAGCAAAGGAAAGAACCCAAGTGTGAGTGCATGAAAGGAATTTACCAAGATCACCAAGAGAGAGAGAGAGAGGGATTGCTTCAAAGTATCAAGCCAAAAGATCACCAAAGTGCTCCAAGAACAACAAGAACTCAAATATTTTGAAAGGGGAAAAGCAAAAAAAAACCCCTTGTGAATTATATGACTGAGGCTCAGAGCCTAAGGAAGAAGAGAGAAATAGAGCACAAAGCTCATTACAATATGGAGAGTAAGAATGAGAAATGAATGAGAAGTGAGAAAATAGAGAAGATTATTGAGTAAGTGTGTGAGAGGCATCTCTTAAGTAGAGATGAGTGGAGGAGTTTGCATGTAACTCCCATCTCCAAAGAATGCCACATTCATATTGTGTGTGTGACAAGTGTGAGATTCCTCTCAAGGAGGAATATCTAATTTCCTTATTAAAGGAATTACAAAAAATGACATATCCTCCTACTTGGACTAGAGGACAAATACAATATAAGATACCTTGATTTATCCTTTAATTACATATTTTCACCAAGGAAAGATTAATTTCTAACAATCATCTCAACGTAACTCTGATGTCCAGTAAGAGCTCGTATACACATGGTCTAGGGAGACCAACATCTCTATATGCCTCATCAGTAGGGGGTGCACTACTAGATGATGCCTCTGAATATGTTTGGGGTCGACTCAGTCTAGTCATAATATATCTAATGAGTGTATCAGAAGTAATAATGGACGTCGCAATTGCAATGTGTCCAATCCTATCAATTGCTACCCTCTGGGAAGAAATGACAACTATGTCAATAGTATCGGCCATAGATGGTGTCACTGTGGGTGCCCTCTATCCAAACAAGTGCATGTGTCTCAGCACAATGCGATCAGGCCTACGATATTAATTGTGGTCTACAACTCTACCATGGATATGCTCTAACCTTGCTCCTCTCTCGGTAGCAAGGGAAAACATCTCCTTTGATAATATCCTTTGAGACCCGTGACTAGACCTCAGCTAAGGATATATTGCCGAAGATCTCATATCTCAACTCTCAAAAAATATAATCAATAATATATGGAGTATATGTTGTCTATCTCCTCATGCGTGTAGACAGATCTTCTAGACTACGCAAAATGGTGGTACAAATATCTTTGTAAATAGTGTCTTCAGAGGAAGCTATAGAATCTTGTAGCCGCCCCATTTGGCCTTGCTCTTGAGTGGATATTAGGTCTTAAGGGTCCTATTATGTCTAATTAGGTATTATTAGGTCCTATTAGGTCTTAATTGGTCTTAATTGGTCCTACTTGGTCCTAATTGGTCTTAATTGGTCCTATTAGGTCCTATTAGGTCTTAATTAGGTCATGTTGGGTCTTAAGAGTCTTATTGGGTCTTAAGGGTCCTATTAGGTCTTAAGTGGTCCTATTAGGTCTTAATTAGGTCCTATTAGGTATTAATTAGATCCTATTAGATCTTAATTAGGTCCTATTGGGTCTTAAGGGTCTTATTGGGTCATATTAGGTCTTAATTAGGTCCTATTAGGTCTTAAGTGGTCGTAATAGGTCCTATTAGGTCTTAAGGGTCCTATTAGGTCTTAATTGGTTCTATTAGGTAATATTAGGTCATATTAGGTCCTATTAGGTCTTAATTAGGTCATATTGGGTCTTAAGGGTCTTATTGGGTCCTATTGGGTCTTAAGGGTCCTATTAGGTCTTAAGTGGTCCTAATAGGTCCTATTAGGTCTTAAGGGTCCTATTAGGTCTTAATTAGGTCTTATTGGGTCTTAAGGGTCTTATTGTGTCCTATTGGGTCTTAACGGTCCTATTAGGTCTTAAGTGGTCCTATTAGGTCCTATTAGGTCTTAATTAGGTCCTATTGGGTATTAAGGGTCTTATTGGGTCCTATTAGGTCTTAATTAGGTCTTATTGGGTCCTACTAGGTCCTAAGAGTCCTATTAGGTCTTAATTAGGTATTATTAGGTCCTATTGGGTCTTAAGGGTCTTATTGGGTCCTATTGAGTCTTAAGGGTCCTATTAGGTCCTATTAGGTCTTAATTGGTCCTATTAGGTCTTAATTAGGTATTATTAGGTCCTATTAGGTCCTATTAGGTTTTAATTAGGTGTTATTAGGTGTTATTAGGTCATATTAGGTCTTAATTAGGTCTTAATTAGGTATTATTAGGTCCTATTAGGTCTTAATTGGTTTTAATTGGTCCTAATTGGTCTTAATTGGTCCTATTAGGTCTTAATTGGTCCTATCAGGTCCTACTAGATCTTAATTAGGTCTTATTGAGTCTTAAGGGTCTTATTGATCTTATTGGGTCTTAAGGGTCTTATTGGGTCTTATTGGGTCCTATTGGGTTTTAAGAGTCCTATTATGTCTTAATTGGTCCTATTAGGTCCTATTAGGTCTTAATTAGGTATTATTAGGTCCTATTAGGTCTTAATTAGACATTATTAGGTCCTATTAGGTCTTAATTGGTCCTATTAGGTCAGGTATTAGGTCTTAAGTGGTCCTCTTAGGTCTTAAGGGTCTTATTGGTTGAATGTTAGGTCTTAATTGGTCTTAAGGGTCTTATTAGGTCTTAGTTGGTCTTAATAGGTCCTATTAGGTCTTAGTAGGTCTTAATTAGGTCCTATTGGATCTTAAGGGTCTTATTAGGTCCTATTAGGTCTTATTTAGGCCGTATTAGGTCTTAATTAGGTCATATTAGGTCTTAATTAGGTCCTATTGGGTCTTAGGGGCCTTATTGGGTCATATTAGGTCTTAATTAAGTCATATTAGGTCTTAATTAGGTCCTATTGCATCTTAAGGGTCTTATTAGGTCTGATTGGGTCTTAAGGGTCCTATTAGGTACTATTGGGTCTTATTGGTCCTATTAGGTCCTATTAGGTCTTAATTGGGTATTATTAGGTACATATTAGGTCTTAATTGGTCATATTAGGTTAGGTATTAGGTCTTAAGTGGTCCCATTGGGTCTTATTGGGTCTTAAGGGTCTTATTGGTTCCTATTACATCCTATTAGGTCCTATTGGGTCTTAAGGGTCTTATTGGGTCCTATTATATCTTACTTAGGTCCTATTAGGTCTTAATTAGGTCTTATTGTTTATTAAGGGTCTTATTGGGTCCTATTGGGTCTTAAGGGTATTATTGGTTGAATGTTAGGTCTTAATTGGTCATAAGGGTCTTATTAGATCTTACTCAAGGTCATGTTAGGTCTTAATAGGTCTTATTAGTCACATTAGGTCTTAAGTTGTCCTATTAAGTCTTAAGTGGTCCTATTAGGTCTTAAGGGTCCTATGATGTCTTATTAGGTATTATTAGGTCCTATTAGTCCCTTTAGGTCTTATTAGTAAGGTATTATAGGTCTTATTAGTCACATGTTAGATCTTAATTGGTCTTAAGTGGTCCTATTAGGTCTTATTAAACTCATGTTAGGACTTAAGAGGTCCTCTTGGAGAGAGAGAGAGAGAGAGAGTCTTAAATGTGAAGACAGATCTAGTGTTAATTAAAGTGCGATGAAATTTTTAAGGGGGTAGGAGGTTTCTTAAGGGGTTTGGTTAGAGAGTCTTAATTAGTGTCAAAGAGTAGCATGATAAATAAATAAAGTCTTAATAGGCAGGGAGAGAGAGAGAGAGAGAGAGTCTTAAGATGGTGTGGATAGAGTATTGAGGAGTTTGGTGAGAGAGTTGTAATGGGCACATGGGGAGAGACAAAGTTTTAAATTTTCTTTCATTTTCTAACATTTCCTAATAATTTTCTAGTTTTTTCAAAGGTTTCAATTTTTTCTAAATTTTCCTAAAGTTTGAAGTTTTTGTAAATTTTCCTAAGTTTTAAATTTTTCTAAATTTTCTTAAATTGTTCTAAAATTTTCTAATAAAAAATAATTTAAAACTAACATTTTAACATTAGTAATTAAAAATAGTTTAAAAACATACAATAAGATTACTAAAAATCTAAAATTTTCTAGTTTTTTCTAACATTTTATAGCATTTTATAGTATTTTCTAACATTTATAGTATTTTCTAATATTTTCTAACATTATTTTTTAAAACTAAAAATTACCAAAAATGAAGTAACTATTTGAAAATTAAAAAATGAACCAAAATAATTGATAAATATATAATTTACAATAAAAAATAATTTAAAAAAAAAAGAAAAATGTGTGTACTTGGAATATATGATGGTCAAAGGAGACGGGATAGAAGACAAGGAAGATGAAGTTAGCGAGGACGTCACAAAGTTGTCAGGGGGTTCGCTCCAACACTGGGGTCTACTACGCTCCTTGAATAGTAAATATGAAAATGACACCCCTCCGCTGGAAATTTGTAGTAAATCCGGCCTAGATGAGTGAGAAGAGTTATGCTCCATAGTAGGATTGGAATCACGAGTAATCAAATTGTCATCTGGGATCCTAAGAATAGGAGAGGAGGACTAAGGATCAAAGAAACCCATAAGTCTACGAATTCTTCTAACTAGAATATTATAAGTAGGGCTAGAGGTAGTAAAGCTCATATACAAATGCATTGCAAATGAACTAAACTAAGAAAACACAAAGCATGAACAAATAAATGTTTTTGTATTTTTGCTTTATATGAGATGTAAATGCAAACACATAAAAGAAGGCTAATACATGCAAGATCTAACACCATAAAAGAAAGAGTTGTCTATCGCGGGCTCACCAAAATTTAATAAATAAAAATAGGTATGGGGATCAAGATGTAATGTATAGAAAGGGATATCAATGTGTGATGTAAGATACATAGGATTTGGGGAAGGTAAGATCTTCTTCTTAACCCCAAATTCCCAAAGGAAAGATCCAAATTGATTAACCACAAGAAGATGGTCAATGCATAAATGAATCAATCGATGGAGAATATGAAGAAAGGAGAAAACCTTATATTCTGTCATGGAAAGAAGTATTGAAATCTTAATTGAATTGAAGACAAACACTAACCTCAAAATATGAAAGATCTGAAAAATGCTATTTTTTGGTGTCTGTACTCAATTTCGGGAAATTCTGCAACCGGATCTGGCCTAGAAATACAGAGATAGAGAAAACCTAGAAACTTTTTTCTTTTCTGAAAAAGGTCGACCTTAACCTAGGTAGAAAAGTCGACCTTGACCCCTTTATGTCGACCTTGACTTGCGCTACTCCGATGGAAATTCTATTTGTGGATCCCAAAAGTTTTCCGAAAAGGGTGTCTAGATCTGCACTGTAATTTGTTGTTCCATACATGTTCCTTGCCTATGTTGAAACCCTTGTGGAGGATTCAAATCCTTGAATCCACAAGTATGGATACTCCAAATGAATGTAGAATTGGATGTAGGATGTCTCAAATCAATTGTCTTTAGATCTTCAACACCAATCTTGAATGGATCTTGGAATAGGAAGAAGCTTGAATGGATGTGGATGGATAAATCTTCAACAAGAGGGCTCTGTAGAGCTTGAATCCATCAATGGCTACTAATGGACCTCCTTGATGAATTAGATCTTGAATGCTTGAATGTTTTCCTTCTCCTTCTTACTTTCTTCTTGATTGCTTGATTTCACTTGCTTGAGTGCTTGAGAGATATGAAAGATGATTATGAAAAGATGGATTGAAATGAGAGGAGAAGGCTTCCTTTTATACTAGTCTAGGGCACAAACTTCTAGAATGGCCTACATAGGAGAATTAAATTTCCATTTAAGCCTTAACCCCTAGAAATGGACCTAAATTAAATATAATTTAAGAGTTTACCATTCCGAAGCCTGAAACAATCGACCTGGAAGCGGGAAATAAATCTTTTCGAAACCCGACATCTGGAAACTTTGGGATCTTGAAATTTGGACCTTGGGTCAAGGTTGACCTTGACCCTGAGGTCAAGAATCTCAGGGTTTCAGGTTAGGATGCCAGAATAATGAAGAAAAGAAGTGGAAAATGGGGCAGAACGGGGGAAAAAGCCAGATCCAAGTCAAAGACCCATTCAAGGTGTTTGACATGACCCTAAACCACTTACTTGGAGGGCTAAACCAATCCTAAATGGAAGTGCTTCCATTTTCTGATACTTCAATCATCATCATGAATTTTTCTTGATCATAGATATCTCTAACTAACTTTCCTTATCATCATAATCTTCTAGCTCATCATAGTTAATCATTAAATGTCATTCTAATCCTTGTATTTAATTTATGTTCCTTGCTCGATGGATAAATCTAAATTTTGGTTAACTTCGCTCGGTGCCTAAAACTTATGCTTGGTGTCTTATGTTCCTTTGCCTTTATTGAACTTACCTTGCTCTTACCGAATTACTTTTTCTCTTTACAGAATGACATTTTCTGCTCAGTAGCTAAAACTATTTAATTATCGACTTGATTAATCTTCATTACCATTCTTTACCAACTTGATATAATCATATGTTAGGTAGAAAACAATTATGTCAACATAATCTTAGCATTGTCTGATTTGTATCAGTTTCCCATTTAAGTTCTTCAACTTTACAACATCTCACTTCTTCTTCTCCTTTACTCATTCAACTTATATCGTACTCCGAATGATATGAAAACATAATATAAATTAGATACCAATTGCTTGACATCAATGACTAGATAATAACTGATCTAACCTTTCTACTATCTTGTAAACCTCTGATCTTGGTCGGTCTTCATCATCGTCACCATCACTTATAGTAACAAAAAGTAAATAAGATTTGCAATTAATCTGAGGAATTAAATGACAAGTGCCTCAATTGCAAATTAAACCACTCAAAATGGACCTCAAAACTAAACTCAAGGGAAGGAGACATAGGAAGACTTCTTTGATACCATGTTGGAGTAGAACTCTATTGCTTGGAACACAACTTGCAAAAAAACCTTCATAGAGAGAAAAATATTTCACCAAAGAGATGAATTGATTTGAGATGATATAATATGTATACTAAGTCTACTTATATAGGCAAGACAATATGTAGGAGAACACATGATATGGACATATGTCTCAATAAAATGTGAGGGTAGGCAGAGTTCAACTATTAACAAATACCCAACAACAATTGCTAAATTCGAGACAAACATTAGTAAATAATATTTACTTAACTATCTAATTATTAAATGATGATACCTAAGTAAACTTAAGAATGAGTAAATAGGATAAATTCATATTTACTCCAATGAGGCATTCATCATTACTAGATTATACATAAGATTTAGAAGGTAAGATGAATAGATTCCATGCACTTATGAGCTAGTAGCTCATTCCGAAAGGTGTAAAGTCTAGTTCCAAGAATGCAAACTTAACCCATTACAATTATAGTTCAATTAACTAGTTGTTAGATATTTCTAGTTTCAAATACAATTTTAGAGCACAATTTTGGATAATAATTAATAATTCATAATAATAAACCTTACATTGCATGTGAAGCTAAGTCCTACTTCCTCTATCTTTTTTAACCTTGCATTTGTTATTAGTTACTAATCTCAACTCTTTAACCTTAGAGTTTTAAATTACTTTACTCTAGATTATTTGAGAGACACATATTGTTTTCCTTTTAACTTTTAAACATCCATTAATAAAATGAATATAAAAATAATAATAATAAATTGTAATATAAATATTGTAATGATGAAATTTTCATACCAAGACAATTTTTCATTTAGCTTTGTGCTCATTTCAAGATAATAGATTTATACATATTTACATAATTAAGGGAGTAAAATCAGCCACTACCCTCCCCCCCTTAGTTTTACAACAATTTGTTGGTGACACATTTTTCTTTGGTGCATCCTCGGTGGTCGAGGCTTGGGTGTGGAGGACTCTCCTAGATGACTATGCTACTGCTTCTGGTCAGTATATTAGCTATCAAAAAAGCAAGATTTATTTCTTTAACATTTATTTGAAGCTTTAGGTGAAAATTTTAGATATTCTTGGTTGTCATTTAGCCTTGCTCTTGACCACCATCTTGGGGCTCCCCCTCACGGTGAAGGATGTAAAAAATGACTACTAGAACTCTATTCTAGAACACACCCAAAAGAAGCTTGTTGGATGGAAGGGAAAACTTATCATCATTGCAAGGAAGCTCCAATTACTCTTTTCTTCCCTCCATGGAATCTTGGTTTACTTCATTTTCATCTTCAAGATCACATGTGTTATGGCTAAAAAACTAGAAAAGATACATTGCAACTTTCTCTGGTCTAGATGTGAGGAAAAAAAGAGACCCCCTTGGTGAGATGGGATCAAGTGTGCCTCCCCAAGTCTCTTGGAGGCCTTGGTTTGTGGAATATACACAACCTGAATAGAGATCTATTGTCAAAGGTTGCCTAGACCTTGCTTAAGGGAACTTCTGGTTGGTGCAAAATCATGGAAGCCAAAAACTTGGATAGAGGCCACTTCTACAAACTTTTCACTAATAATGGCCACTCGCATGGCTCCATAATTTGGAATAATGTACTCAGGTGCATAAGCATTCTAGATAAAGGGACATCTTGGCAAATTGGCAATGGGAGGGACATCTGATTCTGGGATGATGTCTAGCTTGATAACCTCACCATGGACAGTACTATGTTCTCCCCTCTCCGGAACGTCCTCTCCCTCATGGTTGGAACTTTGGTGGTTAGCTACATCTCCAATGATTGTTGGGTGGATCTTTCATCCCTTTTGGTTGATAGATAAAACCTTGCTTTATTGACCAATGATCTCATGGAACTGTTGCACAAGATGAGAATTCCTTTGTTTGACCGCCCTAACAGAGTCCTCTGATCTCTCACTCAAAATGATGAGTTCACTATCAAGTCGGCCTACAATTCGCTACTCAATGTTGTTGCTAACCCTTCCTATAGGAAGAAAGTGTGGAATTACAAGCTCATCCCCAAAGTGAATTTCTTCTAGTGGTTTGTGCTGCATGGAAAAATACTTACTCTGGATAACCTCACCAAGTGGGGGTTTAGTCTGGCCAACATATGCAACCTATGCAAAAAAGAGGAGGAAAGAATCAACCATCTCTTCCTATATTGTGAGTTCTCCACTATTGTTTGACAGTTGTTCCTCCACAAGCTCAACATTCCCTAGGTCATCGATAGAGAAATTGAGCACCTTGCCATCGGCTAACAAACCCCCTTCCAACACCCTTTGCTTCAACTCTTATGCAAAAAATCCCCCCCATTTTGTTGGAGTATCTAGAGGGAATTCAACAATAGGATCATCAGAGACACTAGACAATCTCCTATTGAGGTCTTCCACCTTGGATCCAAATTTCTATTAGAGAACCTCTTAGTGACCCATTAGAAGAGCCCTAAGTGCCAACCTGGGGCTGCAAACCTTTACATTTTTGAAAATTGGAGAATAGATAAGGGCTTCAATAGATTTGACAACACTAAGCTCCTCATTAGAGAGGCTACTAAATGATCCCTCCCAAGCCTCTGTGGCACAAACTCAACTTTGATGAGGCTACTAGGGGTGGGATGGAGGCTGGTAGGGTCATTATTTGTAATGGAAGGGGTCTCCTTTTAGCTACGTACTTCAAGCCTCTTAGGAACCATACTGCCAACCAAGTAGAGGGTATGGCCCTGCTTTGGGGGTTGAAGTTCTCTCTTGCTTCTAGAAGAAAGAAACTAGAATTAAGGGGTACTAAAAAATCATTATTGATGTGGTTAAAGGTTCTTCCAGGGCAGACTAGAAAGTGGATACTATCCTAAGTGATACCTCATTAATAGTTTTGATGAAGTTAAGATAAACCACACCTATAGGGAGGGGAATTATGTGGTAGATTCTATGGTCATTGTTGGGTTGTTGTTTGACAACTTACATTGTTGGAGAGCTTTCAATTTTCTCCCTAAGTCTACCCAAAGCCTTATTCAATAGGAAGATGATGTTGTTAATACTAATCATAATGATGTTTAAAAACTAGGGTTTTAGTCACGTCTGGTTTGGCTTGGCGGGCCCCTCTATTCCTTGTTTCCTCAAAGCCAAGATTTTGAATTCCAAAGTTTAGATGTATGACCCTTGCCAGCTGGCTGTTAACATGGAATTTGATTCACTAATAGTGTTGAGTTGGAACTGCATTCATAAGATTGTCCTTTCCAATATTTTTGAAAGTGATAGATTCACTAGGAGCATGTGACATTACCTTACAATGAATGGTCATGATAACTATGGTATGATCGGGCTCATCACCCTCCTTCTCTATGCTGCTAGTTTCCTATTGTGTGTGTGAATTTTGTACCCGTTCTATAGACACAACACTTTAGTAAAACATTAGAGGTTAGCAAAAATCAAAATCGTGCAATGAATTGAAAGCTAAACTAACTAAGCGATTTACTGCCTTCTAATAGGTGCGAGTATGATGTTTTCAGATTGTATTGAGATCAGTGACCTTGACGACACCTAAATGAAAGATTTTAATGCAAAAGATGGATATGGAATATATGCAATTAATCTATTTTTTTGGATTTTCTATGCAATGATATGATCAAAACTGATATGAATCTAGAATTTAAGATGAAATTGATATGCAATGAATTGATCTAAGATGAATTCTAAATGATATGCAATACTCAAAAACAAAAATGATCTCACAATAGCTTGGATTCGCAAAGATGATTCTTCAGTCTCCAATTCGACAGCGTGATTATGCAATTCTTATGGATGATTTGTGAAGAGCTAAAGCCTTAATTTATAGAAATCCAAGGCTTTGGAGGTGCATGAAAAAAAGCCATAAATCACTCAAATAACTCAGGTTGATTTTTGAGTTATTTTTAAATAAAGGATATTTAACTCACAAAAACATGCAAAAGTAGAGATTAACTCAAAATAGAGTTTAGCTTTAATTGATAATTGATAGTTGTCTGCTTTTCTTGATTGTGCATGATTTAATATGAATTAATTTAATAATTAAAGTGATTTATTTCCAACTTAACTGATTTTGAAAAATAAAACAATTGATTTATGGGTTAATCAATTATTTTTCAAACTTTTATTCGAAAATAATATTATTAAAAATTGACAACTTGCTTTAATTAATTAAATAAGAATTTAATCAATTAATGACAAGAATTTTGATTTATTGTCAAAATTAAATAATACAATTTAGGAATAAATAGAATTAACTTCAATTAAACAATTAAGTGGCATAATTAAATCTAATTAATTAAATATTGAGAATATTCAATTAATCAAACTTTAGGATAAATAAGATTTATCGCCAAATAATCATTAAATCAAAGATAATTAGGATAATTTAAGAATATTACTAGGAATATTCCCCGATGTAGAATTTAAGATAATCAATTAGGATTCAATGATGTTCAGATGTGTCTTTGGTTAGGACTTTGATGTCAATTTCATTCGATTTGTTGATATAGGAGGTTAATGAACCTATAGCCCATTTTTGGGGTATTACATTTTGCCCCTCTTTGAATTGTTGTGCGAAGCGTAGTGGTTCAAAGATAGTCTGTGTTTGATAGAGATATGAAACTGATGTTTGAAATTGAAATTGATATGAGACAGAAACTAATTGAAATTGATATGGAGATGATAGGTCCTAAATGACCAAAGATAATGTTAACTATAACAACAAATGAACCGATGATTGAGAAAAAGTGTCAAAACGCCTGATTCCGAACCTTATGATTGCGAAGAAGTGAGTGACCAATTCCAGACTCGATTATCTTTAGAAGAATCATGTAGGTATCACATCTGAACCCTTTAGTTACCGAAGAACCAAGGAAATAACACTAATGAACCGATAGTTGCAAAAATTGATACAATTTACAAGATTAGGAGAATACCAGATTGATATGGATCTCGATGAATCTGATATGCCCCAAGCGATGATTGATTTGCCCCAAGCGATAAGGTCTTTTTGATGAATCAGTAACTAGACGTGGTTGTTGTCTTGATTACTAAGGAAAGATATGATTTCAGCAAAGATATGATTTCAAATTAGATTACAGACTTTGAATGATATGCAATACCATGCCCCCTTCGGGATTAAAATTGAAATCTGACAAGAAAAGTCAGTGTTGATAGTTTAGAAGCATTCTAATTGATTTGAGAAGTGGTTAAACACATTTGAGAACACATTATGCATCCTTTGGAGGTCTAGAAGACCAAGTTTGACTTGGTTAAACCATGAGTTGAACATAGTTAACCAAGTTGAAATTTTGATAGTTTGATGTAAGATAATCAGTTAAGTTGAATTCTAGATTCTTATGATGATTGAAGGTCGATTATGCAAGTAGTTAATAATATGAATGATCTCAGATTTCAATTTTGATCCCGAAAAAGGATTCTACTTGCTATTTCATTGGAGGAACCTTCGTGTGAAATTCAACTCTTGTTAGATTTGAAGAGACAAGTGGAGAATTGTTTAAGCATTGAAGTTCGTTTAGCCATTGTGAGATCATGCAAACATGCAAAAATGCAAAGAGACATGCAGTGTGAAATGCAACCTAAGACCTAGGACCTAGTCACTGATCATGTGTCGATTTGTTATCATCATTGAAGTTTTAGGTAACCGGATAAATCAATACAATGCCCACTAGCTATGAAACCATAGACATATGAATATCGATTTGTATGCGCAAGAATCAATACAACACCCACTGATTATGACAACCATGGATATATGAATATTGATTTTATTTTCGGAATGTCGTATTTGATATAAGCACCAAGGCATAAACGCCAAGATGACCTAAATATCATGTCCATTTTGATATAGCAATTTGTATAAGCATCAAAACATAAACATCGTGATGACCTGAATACACCTTGCATTACAAACACATCAAACATTCAAGAGACTATTCTAAATCCAATGTGAATTACCCGTAGTGACCCTTTATTGTTCACATCCTTAGGTAAGATCGTGTTTCACAATAGGAGAAAGAACTCACTCAAAAAGACAATAGTTAGATCAAACTTCCTTGAATTTTTCGGGTATCAATGGTCAAGGTACGCATGACCATCCAATTCGAGATAGAAGCTCTTACAGTCAGATACCATTTCTATCCAAAATTTCCAAAGTTGTTAGATTTTCACATACAAGAAGAAAACAAAGAAAAGATTATGCCCCCAGTCATCACTCTCTAAATCCTATAAAGGACATCATAGAAGAGCTTGAAGGGATACAATATGCAAAAATCTCAATGTGAATCAGTAAGCATACAAGGAGATAAAAGCATGTAAAAAGTATAGATTGTTTTCAGTTTGCGTTTGATGTTTGATTGCATTGTTGTAGATGCAAAATCCTTTCTGGAGACAAGAGTGATTGACTGACTGACTCAAATGAAGCTTCAAAGGATTCTGATTGGATATGATACGTCTAAGATACATTGGAGACCATAGGATATGACATTGATTTCCCCCAAGTGTTAAGCATTGATAGGATACAGACACTGGAGCTAATTGGCGTACAGACTGACTTATTGAAAATTGAAAATGCAGAAACAAATTGGGAGATATGTACAAACTAAAGCAAGACTAAAAGCTGGGAAAGACCAAGATTGCGCTGATAGATGGAGCATTTTGAAATAAGTGGCACCCATTTGCTGGGTTTTCACCATCTTGGCAGAGATTCTATTTTTGCTACCAAGGTGCCTGTTTCCAAGTTTTCACCAAGGCACTTTTTTTTTTCTCATTTTTTTGTATTTTTCATTTTTTCAATTTTTTTGTACTTCTGATATTTTTCACTTTTTTTGTGAATCATCAAGGTGCCCATTTCTAGGTTTTCACCAAGATGTTCATTTTTTTCAGGACTTTTTCCAATTTTAAAGATTTTTTCAGGATATTTTACCATAGACTGAATGCCTTAGGCATAGAATTTTTTTTAGATGGAGAACATTGATTGGTTCTTGGAGTTGTTCTCCTTCAGTTGTTGAAAGTTGATAGGCACCAGAGCCAAAAGTAGCAGTGATTACAAAGGGACCCAGCCAGTTGGGTTCAAACTTCCCCTTGCGTTCTCAATGTGATTGATTTTTAGGATTTTCTCTTAAGACTAGATCACCAACTTGAAATTCTCTGTGTCTGACTTTCTTGTTGTAGCCTCTAGACATTCTCTTCTGATATACTCTGAGATGATCATACGCTGCTTTTCTGTGCTCATCTAGTAGTTCAAGTTCTTGCAACCTAGACACTCTGTAGTCATCATCAGTTACTAGACCATGCATTTTGATTCTTAGTGATGGGATTTCAACCTCAATAGGCAGTACTGCTTCAGATCCATAAACTAAAGCAAAAGGTGTAGCCCCTGTAGGTGTTCTGATACTTGTTCTGATACTAGTTCTGATACTTGTTCTGATACTAGTTCTGATACTAGTTCTGATACTTATTTTGATACTTGTTTTGATACTTGTTATGATACTTGTTCTGATACTGATTCTGATACTTGTTCTGATACTTATTCTGATACTTGTTCTAATACTAGTTCTGATACTTGTTATGATACTTGGTATACCTGATAGCATCTTTTTCCATTGAATACTTCCAAGCAAGATCATATCATGCAGTCCCAATGTCTAGCAAGGTGGAGAACAAGAGGGATTAGCAAGTTGGTGGAAGAGATGGAAGACAAGAGAATGAAGGAGAATGAAGGGAATAAATCTTCAAGGGAAAACTCCTCAAGAATACCCAAGCTAGGGAAAAATTGTCATGTAAAGTGCATTGGGACAAGCAATGAAAGGCTAGCATAGGATAAGTCACAAAAGTGTAATGCCAAAGTAGGAAAGGATGCAGTCCAAAGGAGTAGACATGTCAAGAGGTTTCAAAGCATCGTGTTTTGCTCTTTCTCTTTTCTTTTATTAGATCAAGACCAAAGGGGAAAAGGATAGCGATAGGTGAAAATGAATGGAGGAAAATAGACATTAAGGCTAAACAAGAAGGGAATGAAAGCAAGATCATCATAAGATAGCTCACAAAATAGCCAAATGTTTGTGTATAGATCAACATTGTCAAGATCAAAGAGAGAAGATGGAATGGATGAAATATGTAGAAGAACTATGCATGATGCTTGATTGCTAGGTTTTCATCACGGTACTTATCCAAGGTGCCACAAGGAAGTGGTTTTCACCATAGGATGAATTTATTTCTCTTTACTTTTGCTACCAAGGCGCCTGTTTCTAGGTTTTCACTGAGGCACTTTTTTTTTTTTTTGGAAGAAGGCAAACTTTTTAGATAATGCTCCTTGAAAGGATAAACCATGATATGCTCAAAGATGCTGATAGGGAAAGGAAGATGGAAGAGAAAAATGGAGGATAAAGTTTTATGTAAAGCGAGGTTGGAAGATAGGAGGAATAGACAAATGAAGAAAAATGATAGAAGGTAGAAGGATAATGAATGGAAGGATTGTGAAAGGGTGGATGGAAAGGAAGGAAAGATCAACATCAACACACACCTTGAAGGGTGGTGAGAGGATGGAGGAAACGTGAATGAACGAATACGTGAAGGAATATGGCGAATGGATAGCAAAGGTTGTGGTTTAGGCACATGGAATGGAAGAATATTTTTGGAAGAATATGGAAGAGGTCCAAAGATGCAAGTGGAAGATGCAAAAGGGTAATCAACGAGTTCATCAACATTTATATGACAACCAAGGACATCAACATCTTTAGAGTGAGCATTAGGATTTTCAATAGAATCGTGAACATCTTGAATATGAGCACCTTCTTTGATAGGATTTTTTAGAGCTTGCAAAGACTTAGGAAGAGTAGAAAGTGGAAACGAACATGAAGTGGTAGAATAAGAAGATGGAAGACTTTGATCTTGACAAGGATCTTTGGATAGCATAAGCGCATAATTCTTTTCTTGATTTTCAATAGGCGTAACATTGGAAGTAACAACACCATTTTTACCAACCTTAATGGAAGTATCATCTTTGGAAAGTGCAAGTGTAGTAAGGTTATTTTGATTGTCAATAAGCTCAATGGTGTAGGTAGTAGCTTGATCTTGCTTAGGAGAAGACTTAAGACATGGTGGAATGAATGAAAAAGGGTGTGTAGGATCAAAAGAACCATAAAATGGATAAGAGACATCATGAAAAGGATTGGATGACATGGAGGGTTCTTGATCTTGATCTTTCTTTATGTTCTTTTCTTTAACATTTTTAGAGTCCTCTTGACATGGAGCCACTTCTAAGGACAAGGAAGCATGTTGGGATTGTATGGAAGACTATTGCAGAGATGGTGAAGGACCAGTTGAAGTAGGCATTATAGTGTATGAAAGCTTAGGCTCTTTAGGTTTAGCATTATTGAAAGTATTTGCAACCAAGTGAAGGTTAGCTTGAGTTTCTTTAAGAGGTAGCCCTTGAGGATAACTATAGGAAACCACATGAAAATTATCAGGGCTTGTGTTGGATGAAGGTTCTGTGAAAGATTTGATAGGCTTGGGAGCTTTATAAAATGTATGGGTATTGGAGGAAGTAGGGGATGGAAGGGAACCATCACAAGACAAAGGTTCAACATTAACATGATCTTGCTTGAGAGTGTAATCTTTATTTTCAGCATGAGAGTTCTTAGAGGAGAGATCCTTGTAGTATGCATGTTTATAATCAGCACGGTATATTTTATATTCCTCAATAGAAGTAGATGTATCATCTAGATATTGTTCACAAAAATCATCAAAGTCTCTTTCAAAATTAGAATCATATGGATCACCATCACGATCTATCCAATGTGACGGCCCATTTGTAGTAAACAAGAACACACGATGAGGAGGATTCTTAGGAACAGAGGTGTCATAGGTATCATTACATTGTTTATCATCATAGTCATCATAGTCTTCAAAGATGGGCATGTCACTCTCTATGGAAGAGGTATCATAAGGGTTATCACATTGCTCAAATTTTGTCCGGGGGCATGGTGACATGTACAAGTCTTTATCAAATGGAAAAGGGCATAAAGCTTCCATGGAGATCTCTTTAGGTTCCTTTTCTTTCTCAAGTTTGTTAAGTTTGACGTGCATAGCGTGTATCTGTTTCATCATAGATGTGATTAGAATTTCTTCCTCATGTGTATTGATTCTTTGAGACATGTTAGGAGTTTTAGGACTCCCTAGAATGGATTGATGTAGAGTTTGTTGATTGACTCCTTGAATTGATGGAGGGTGATCAGGATTAAAGTGGGAAAATACTGAAATCTAATTTTTCCAAAATTTCATATGTTTTAGTAAATTGCAATTTTGAGGATCTTCGGTGCATTTCTGGGCAAATATGCTGCTTGGAAAGATGATGGAACATTGATGTTTCCAAAATTTTGTTCAAGATTATTTGAATACCTTTCCAACGCATCAAACGGTTCGTAATTCGGAGCTAGGATGAGAAAGTTATGCCTTCTCCAAGTGGACCTAAATTTTATATTTAGTTTTTTGATAAATTTTGATAGTTTTAATAGTTTAATTGTAATAAACATTATGATGACTCTTCATTTCAATTCCAAGGGATTTGTGTGACCCTTGGGATCCATCCGACTTGTATAAACTCCAATTTTGAATAGAATGGAGATAGTTTTTGGTTTGCAATCTTGTTGTTCTCAATTTTCGTGTTGAATTCTACAATACTGCAGGTAGCACACCAGGTATTATAATCTGGTTTTCATAAATCAGATCAGAGGGGGAATGTAACCAGATTTCAATCGAAAGTTGCCAAGACCATGGTCTTCATAAATACCAAAATTGTAGAGTTGTTCAAGAGTTGGACCCTGGATATGAGTCAAAGGTAAGGTATGAGATGCTTCTTATTTCTTGTGAGAGGAAGCTCTAGTTTCCACCATTAACCTTGGGTGAGGCAAAAGAATAAGATGAAGACAACTGAAGAATGAATGGAATCAAGATGATCAGATGACACAACCTTGTCAAAGTTTGATTGATTGAAGATTCGATTAGACGTGGGTGAAGGATACTGTGCCCTGGATGTATGGGTAGGTTCCCAAAAGATAGCGGACAAGATATCACAATACTTAGTCGTTTGGATGATTGATTGAAGATTGATAGTTATGACAAGGTTTTGACACAAGATGATAAAGACTCAAATCGATTAAACAGAAGACTGGATCGGATTCAAAAGACCACTTTGGGATAATGATTGGATTCTCAGTAGTTGCTGCTCTATTCTTAACACAGTGATTTGTTCGACAGATTTTGGAAATAGGCTAAAAAAGTTAAGTATCTGGCACAACAGTTGCAAAACTCACACGACAGTTGCTAGCAGGATTTGACTTTTTGAATTTGACTGGCAGAAAGACTTGTACGACACTGGGTTCTTTACCATATGACAGATGGGTAGTAATGAAATGACACTTGATAGAAACTCGTATGACTTTCTAACCTCCTGAGATGACTTTTGACTCCAGAAAGGAATTTCACTTCAAATTTTGCAAATTCAAGGTTTTCAGTTTCAGATTGTTTGCAAATTTCAATGTCCAGATTTGAGGATTGTAATAGATTTGTCCGTTTTCAATAACCAGATAGATAAACAAGCACGCAAAATAGCAAGCAAGTGATTTCAAGCATGTCTGAAAATAATGAACAAGGGCAAAAGCAACCTTGCGCATGAACAATCAAGTGACTTATTCGTTCTAATCCTCAGAAGCGCTAATTGTGTATGTTCCAAAAATGTTTTGCAATAATGCACATATACCCTAGAAAATAAAAATTTGGCCTCGCTAGGGTTTTTAGTAATGGTTTGAATCTGCAACTTTTATGATCCAAAGGGGTGAACTCCAATCTCAACGCACTAGGGTTTTGACACAGTTCAAGAATTTAATCAATCAGGAGCTGCTAGGGGGATCTGACAACCCAACGATGAACCACACCTGTGAAGATTTCTTTCACAAGGATATTTATATAGTGGCTATCACTACCATGATGAAAATGGCTATTACCGCTTGAGGTTCCGTCAACATGGTTGACCCAATTAAGGGAATGTCCACTACAGTTAACCCACTCTAAAGGTGACTCACAAGATATACCACATGGAGACTGGTTCCAGATTCAAGGATTTGGGTTTCTGGTACTATCCAAAAAGGAAGTAGAGCATAATCCCCTAGCCTTTTCACTTTTAACCCAAATAAAACAGACAGATTAATCCGACACGCTAAGACCAAGATTATCTCACAAAGATCTATGACGTCAACCCCTTCGGATCTATCAACCTCTCTGAAGAGAGAATGCCTCGATCAAAAGTTGAAGACACACAGATCTAGTGGAACGTGAGACTCCCTCAGCATCCTCCCCACCTACAAGGGATCCTTCATTGAGAAGAGTTTCGCAGGAAACCCACTCTCTCAAGATCCACAAATAGTGTTCATGGGGCCTAATTACTATGTGTAACAAAGATGCTGAAAGCAAACTATGTTCATTTTTATAGCCCAAATGAAGTCTGTGATAGGAAAGCAATAAAAGTCACTCAAGCTAGACACATGAGATGTTTATTTTAAATCCAAAATCGAAGTCTTATCAGCTGAGAAGATTACCTGAATTCTTCGCAACGCGCTTAGTAGATTTTTACCTATTTTTAGCAATTCTTGCACTTTTTGTCTTCTATCTTTTGTACCCACAAGATGTACTTGCACCTGTACCTGCAACCCACTGTTATGAAAAAATTACCTATTCTTGTACATGAAACCCAATGTTATAAAAATTCATCAAAAAAATAAACACAACTTGTCAACCCCACGTGGTAGAAAATCAGGCTAGTCAAAGATAATGTCATTTGATAATCGAAAAACCTGTTGTCATAAAAAATCAGATTCTGACCAGTTTGCACTAAATCAATAATAACTTTTGAAAATCAAAATAAAATTAATCCAAACCAATGGAAAATGAAATCTAACTCAAATACCTTTCCAGAAATATAAATTTTAGATCTGTATCATGTCATATGTGCATGTACCAATAAAAATATCAGTCAGATTTCATAAAATCAAGTTTAGACCAATCTTTACTAAAATGATCATAACTTTTGCAAATCAAAACAAAATTAATCCAAACCAATGAAAAATGAAAGCTAACTCAAATACCTTTTCAGAAATATAAATTTTAGATTTTTATCATATCATATGTGTATGTACCAATAAAAACATTAGTCAGATTTCATAAAATCAGGTTCAGACCAGTCTTCACTAAAATGATCATGACTTTTGCAAATCAAAATAAAATTAATCCAAACTAATGGAAAATGAAAGCTAACTCAAATACCTTTCCAAAAATATAAATTTCAAATTTTTATCATGTCATATGTGCATGTACCAATAAAAACATCAGTCAGATTTCTAGAAAAATAGCCCAAAAATTTATCACAAAACTCACAAAAATTAACCTTGTGGTCCTGGGTTCGAGAAAAATGATAGAAATTTGATAGAATAGAATGGAAAACCATTTTAGGGCCCCATGGTGGGCACCATAAATGTGTGTATAAATTTTGTACATGTTCTGTAGACACAACACTTCAGTAAAATATTAGAGGTTAGCAAAAATTGAAATCGTGCAATGAATTGAAAGCTAAACTAACCAGGCGATTTACTGCCTTCTAATAGGTGCAAGTATGATGTTCTCATATTGTATCGAGATCAGTGACCTTGACGACACCTAAATGAAAGATTTTAATGCAAAAGATGGATATGGAATATATGTAATTAATCTATTTTTTTGGGATTTTCTATGCAATGATATGATCAAAACTAATATGAATCTAGAATTTAAGATGAAATTGATATGCAATGAATTGATCTAAGATGAATTCTAAATGATATGCAATACTCAAAAACAAGAATGATCTCACAATAGCTTGGATTCACAAAGATGATTCTTCAGTCTCCAATTCGACAGCATGATTATGCAATTCTTGTGGATGATTTGTGAAGATCTAAAGCCTTAATTTATAGAAATCTAGGGCTTTGGAGGTGCATGAAAAAAAGCCATAAATCACTCAAATAATTCAGGTTGATTTTTGAGTTATTTTTAAATAAAGGATATTTAACTCACAAAAACATGCAAAAGTAGAGATCAACTCAAAATAGAGTTTAGCTTTAATTGATAATTGATAGTTGTCTGCTTTTCTTGATTGTGCATGATTTAATATGAATTAATTTAATAATTAAAGTGATTTATTTCCAACTTAACTGATTTTGAAAAATAAAACAATTGATTTATGGGTTAATCAACTATTTTTTAAACTTTTATTCGAAAACAATATTATTAAAAATTGACAATTTGCTTTAATTAATTAAATAAGAATTTAATCAATTAATGATAGGAATTTTGATTTATTGTCAAAATTAAATAATACAATTTAGGAATAAATAGAATTAACTTCAATTAAACAATTAAGCGGCAGAATTAAATCTAATTAATTAAATATTGAGAATATTCAATTAATCAAACTTTAGGATAAATAGGATTTATCACCAAATAATCATTAAATCAAAGATAATTAAGATAATTTAGGAATATTACTAAGAATATTTTCTGATGCAGAATTTAAGATAATCAATTAGGATTCGATGATGTTCAGATGTGCCTTTGGTTAGGACTTTGATGTCGATTTCATTCGATTTGTTGATATAGGAGGTTAATGAACCTATAGCCCATTTTTGGGGTATTACACCTATCTCCGAATCTCAATAATATTTGGCCTTACCAATTGATGAGTGATGGGGTCATTGAGCCCATTAATTAGATGAGTTGTAAATGTAATAATATTTCTTTCATCCTTCAAAACATTTTGGATGGTAGAGATGTTATGAGGTACATGTGGCAATGCCATAGTACAAGAGGGTTTTGTAGTATGAGGTCCCATCATTTCATAAAGGCGATTTTGGGAAATATGCCTAAAGACATTGATTGCTCTGGATTTGGGGCTTATTTTCATAATAAACACATCAATTTGCTGTAAACCTTGCACGTGCCTTCTATCCTGCACATCCATAATGTTCACATCGACATTTATTACCACTTTGTTGTTAATTATCACACCACTAATGAGAGAATTACTTATATGCTAAGACATGATAGTCAGTTTTTATCCACAACATGGTTTTTTCTCATAAGTTTCTAAGTTGCTTTGGTGATTTTGGGTTTGTCATTATTGATCTGTAAGGAAGTTGACATTCTCCCCATTATGGAGAGCATGACTGGTTTCGACAAGACCATATCTCACAAATTTGTGGCTTGCTAGAATGATAGACATGTCATGGTGAAAGTTATCACCTTTGAAATCAACAAGGAAGTCATAGGTAAAGCTACTAGACTCCCCATTACTGGCCACAAGTGGAAGAAGGCTAGAAAAACTCCTGACCTGGCAGGCTTTGAACAATTTTTCAGAGGCCCTAATGAGAAGCTCGTCTACAAGCAAGGTGGGTTCAACACGGAAGACCTCCCAGCATTCTGGCCTAAAATGTGTAAGATTATTATCAAATACTTCATGATAGAGGGTAGGTATGGGGTCTTCTACTACTACCATCTTCCATTTTAAAATTATCTTAGGCACAAGGTCTTCATTTCCATTCCTTTTTTCTTACTCCACTCTTCGGAGAGCAATGTGATTGATGTTGTTAAAGCCAAGGCTCAGGGGAAAAAAACCCGTGATTCTCCACCAAGGGCTTATGTTCAGGCTCTATGAATTACACCATGTCCTATGCCCCCCTCCAAACATGCTTATCACCTACCAGCAAGCCAACCCCTTGCTCTCTGCGTCCAACCTTTCTGAGTTGAATAATAAAAGTTGCTCGAAAACCCCCTATATGAGCCCCTATCTTGGAAAACCCGGGTGTCAAAAAACTTAAGGAGCCCATGACTGGTCCTATTTTTTGCCCTACTAAAAAGATAAAAAGAACACCCTTAACCTTGACTATGACAGTGATGAGGACACACATTAGGGACAAGCCCATCGCTCTAGCAAATTGGCTAAGGAGTGGAGTAAGAAAGCAATTAAAAATTTGGTGAATAATGAGGAGACCTCGACTAGTACCGATAGTAAAAAAAGATGCCATGCGTGAGTCAGATGGTGACCCCTCTTACAAGGAAGCTCTGAGTCATGTGAAGAACACTTTCCCGATCCCCCTGCTAATCCCCCTTCCCCTCCCTGCCCCCACTGAACACTTACAACCCCCCCTGCCCCCTTACTGAATTTGAGTAATACGGTGGTGGATGGGCTTGACAAAGACAACTCTGGTGTTGGTGGTGTGGTGGGCACTATCAAGCATCAAATTGCAAGCTTAAAATTGTTTGTCAAGCATTTAAAGGAGGAGGATGGCAATTATGAGCAACTGCCTGAAGGATGTTAGCAAGTATGCACTCAAGGTTATGCATGCCTCCACTACCACTCTCTGCCTGCTGTAGGGTAAGGCTTCTGGAGGTAACCTAGATGAGGAGGACGATGCTCGAGAACTCTTCAAGTTCCTCAATGAAGAACGGGTGAAGATTCTATTGTCAAAGTGGTTGGGGAAAGGAAATTGATGCTCCCTCTTATGTGTTGCCATTTTGACACTTCTGTTAGCCTTAGGGGCTGTTATTACCCTTTTGGTTTTAATATTTTTGCTAAGATTGTTATGGTTAAATTTGGCCATAGCCCTACGTGGCTAGATATGATGTTTAAACTTAATTTTCCTTCTAAGTACTATTTTATGATGGTTACTTATCTGGACTTTTGTTTTGATGATAAGTGGTGGCACTTTGCTTTCCTTAAGTTGGTTTTTGATAGAGGAAGGTCTTTTGTTCTAAAGTTCAATGTCTCTTTGTGCTCTAGATGCCGTTAATGTGTTTCTAGTGTGCTGCTATTGTACCATGGGACAACACCCTCTTGTTGTCCCTTACTTATGCGTTCACTCATCCAATCACACATATTTCTATACACTTATCCATTACCTTGTCCACAAATGTATACATTACATTATATTCCCCCTAATCATATATGACTAAGAAGATGATAAGGGGGTCTCAGTCTGGATTGTTGCTTTAGGCAACCTAGGTTATAGGTTTTGTTTTTGATTAATATGCAATATATGGTATGAGCCATCACATATCACTCAAAAGATTATAAAAGAGGCTCACCTTGTTGAATAGCTAAACTCTCATTGAATTCCTTCCTCTAATTTTTTTTTCCCAAATCATACATTAAAATTAGCCCTATCCACATATTTATTCTATACCTCCATTATTTATCCTAATATAAACTATTTTATATCCTAAATTATTCTTATGGATACAAATTCAACCAATAATCACATATTTGACCTTTCTTTAATCATATTCCAAGTCCTCAAGCTCCTTTACGTCTAGTTACATGCTTCAATAATTATCATTTCAAAATACATATATGCCCCCATTTGCCAATTTAATAAAAGTTGGTGTATGCTTAATTATATAAATTTAATTGCTTTACCCTATATTAAGCCGAGGAAGGTTTAGTTTCTTTTTTAGCAGAATAAGAGCACTCCGATATATAATCCAGGTATCTCTTTAAGCCATCAATAAAGTTGATGCTCTTTGTCGATGTGAGGAAGGTAGAAATAAGAGAATGGAAGAGTAAGAGTAATTTAGTAGGAAATCTAAATGTTTGGGGACTGAATACCGGAGAAGACTTTGACATTTCTGGGTGAAAAGTGGGTGGTTTGGAGTTGGGAGTAACATCACTGTGGTCAATTGGCTTCTATTTAGGCACCCCTCTTTCTAATCAGGTACCCAAATTCTATCATCTTCATCTAAGATTTGCGAATGTAATTATCAGGCAAAGGTAGATAGTCCATAATCTTCTACAGGAGTTTTTGAATCCCTTGACCTCATATTTTCTAATGCAATTATCAGGCCAATTCATATAATTCATAATCTTCTACAGGAGTTTTTGAATCCCTTTCGCCTCATATTTTCTAATGCAATTATCAGGCCAAGTCATATAATCCGTAATTTTTTACAGGAGATCTTTAATGGATAACAACAACGACGAGAAGAAGATAGCCGGATTAGCGGACACCCACTTGAGTTGTGCAGCGGCCTTTGTGGAAGGAGGCATTCAGGAAGCTTGCGAAGATACTTGCAGCATCTGCCTCGATCCCTTCTCGCACAATGATCCTTCCACGGTTTGAATTCCTTATATTTTAAACAATTTTTGTACCTTATAGTTCATGTCATCTTTCTTTTGGATAATTAATTGGTTTTGTACTCATCAGTAGCTGTTTCCGAGGGATGATTTCGATTCACTATCTTTTAATTTGTATAAATAATAGACCAAAATTGACATTTGTGCCCCTCGGCGCCCAATTTTTTTTATGTACACGGATGCATTTAAGTGGGTATGTACATGTATGGACAGAGACAAAACCCACTCAATAGTAGAGTGATCAAGCATACCACATTTATGTATATCTCTCTGTATACATATGCATAATAGACTATTCATGGTCTTCCTCTCTATTAATCTATGCATATATTGTGTTTGGCGTTATGTACATACGTATAGGTATGGAGACCCACTAAGAGGAGAGCGAACGATTATCTAAATGTATTGTGGTTGGGTGTGTATGTCTGCAATGGGATACAATGATATAACTTTTTTATGCGTCAGGCCAAATTAGTCTGCAAAACCCATCAATTTTCAAATTTAAGAAGATTTTTTTTTATGTATCCAGTTTTAGAATGAACTTTTTATATTTTCCATGTCTCTTTTAATTTAATGGTTGCACAGAAAGAGAGTGAGCGAGGAGCCCTCTAAAGGTTGTTCATTCAACCAAATAATTTTTTCTGACTCAGCTAACATTGGATCCGCTTTTTTTCTTCAGGTTACAACCTGTAAACACGAGTACCATTTACAATGCATCCTGGACTGGTGAGTTTCGTAGCAAACAAGTTAATGGGGTGAGCTATTTCCTTTGGCGGATGATGGTGGGAAAGTTTAATAGTTCTTTGCATGTAGTATAATGTAGGTTAAGTCTAGTCATTTGAACGTTCTATAAAATCATACTAGAGGATGCCCTTGATGTAAGTGTAGAGGCATTCGTTTGAACTGGACTTATTTAACTGAGATAAAACGAACTTGTAGTTTTTTGACAGGTCTGCATGGCATAAATCTTTGTGCCAGGATCTTTCAGGCCTATTCAGAATGTGTTTAATGGTTGAATTCTGGTGTTGAATACAAGACCCCAGTGTCAGTGTAGGTCTCCAAGCCTATTGTCTAACAGCATAAAGAGTAGAGCATCCCAATCTGGCATTGCAGACCAGGGATAAACAATTGCCTATCGATTTGCTTCAAGTTCCTTTCGCCTCTGTACTTTTCCTTGTTGGCATGGGTGCCTTGACTCAGGTCCAAATCTAGTCGCTCCCCATGCTTATAACCTCTATTCTTTGTTTTGAAAGCACCAAAATTAGGATAGGTTGTTATATGGTTTGTTTTTAGAGCGAGCTTGTTGGAATTGGCCGTTATTTGTTATGGATGAGATTTACATCCCACTTTCAGACATATCTTAGATCACATTTATTCAATAGAACATTGGACCAAGTTGTGAAAATTTCTAACTATTGTCTTGGTATGTTTATTTTATGGTGGCTGTCTTCTTTATCTTTTTAATGTCTCAATTGGCTCACTTCTTATGATGATCATAATTGTATATTTATTGTGTGGGACGCTATTATAGTTAACTTTTGCTTAGTGCTTTAGACAACCGAGAATTCAATGGCTCTTACAATTGAGTTTCTTTCATACAGGTCTCAAAGAAGCAGACAGTGCCCTATGTGCTGGCAGTTGCTGAGCTTGAAGGACCCTGCCAGGTTTTTTGTAATATTAATTTCTAAGCTTGGTTTTGAATAAGCTCTGCAAGTGCCCATGAACTGAACTGTCGCTGATGCATAATTCATTTGTTCCTGACAGCCAAGACTTACTCGAAGCTGTGGAAAATGAGAAGATCTCCAGATTAAGAAGGCCACAAAATCTGTCAAATTTTCATCCTACTTTGTTTGAAGATTTTAACTTACACAATGTCTGTAACCACATTTTAGATAGTTGTACTTGTTTGTCTAGTTATTTGATACATTAGAGACATGCTCAGGCAGGCTGGAGTGACTTTTCACTTCTTTTATGGTAAGCACGTGCAGATTCCAATCAACACAGATGAGCTGGATTTTGAAGAGCATATAATGCAGCATTTGGCAGGAATGGCTGCAATGAGCAGGGCACATCAATTTGCTAGGAGGGGAAGTCCACATAATAGATCCTCTGCCCATGGTCAGCCTCATTTGAGTTTACCTTCATCAAATCCTAATATGCTTCCTCCACCCCCGGTCTCCACTTCTCCAGCTTCTCAGGGTGGAAATTCTCCATCATTGACTGCAGACAGTCCTACTACCTCTCTTGTAGCTGGTGAGGGTGAGCAACTTGAGAGAGCATCTCAGTTGACTCAAGTGGAATCTGATTTCTATTCAGCTAGAAGTGCAATGACACCAGCCATTCCACATAGGTGTGTGAGGCCAATAATAAGGGCTATCAATCAAGTTGAAAATTGTCAGTGGATTTTTTCAAAGTTTTATTAGGAAGTTTGTAATGGAAATAATTGGTTTCTTTCTGTTCCATGTTTTGTGACAATTTTCAATCAGGAATGTTGCAGGACATCCTTCAATTAAGTCTCAAGGGAGAGCAGGACCATCTGAAATGCAGTCATTTTCTGAATCACTTAAATGCCGATTTTCAGCAATGTCATCCAGGTTTGCATTTTATTTTATATGTATTAGCTACTTTTAATATCATTTCCTCATGTTGTAACATGAAGAAGAACATTACCAGATGTAAAGAATCTATCTCAAAGACGACAAGAGGTTTTAAGGAGAGACTATGGGTACACAACACTTCCATGAGAGATTCTGGTAAGGAAGCTCAGCATGCTGTAACTACTGGAATTGGTGGTGTTGCCCATATGGTGGAGCATCTTGATCTGGAAGGCAAAAACAGGAGAGGCATTACCATTGTTTCCAAAGATACTGAAGGAAGCTCAGGACATGGACCTTCTAGGCAACAGATTGATGAGAACCACGGTAAGATGTGTTCTGGCAACAACATTGGAGTAAATTTATGCCCTTCAAGTTCAGGTTCAAGCAGAGTTGCTCCACAACCTCTGAACAGTGAATCCAGTAGTAGCATGGACATTTCCTCTTTGAAGGTAATTAGCTTTAAGTTACTTGGGAAAAAAACAACATGGCAATTTTTAGACATATTATCTTGAGTCTTATGTATGTACCCTACATGTCTGCTTTTCTACCTCTCTCCCCCTCCCCCTCCCTCTCTTTCCTTGTCCTTTCCCTCTCTCCCCGCTTTCTCTAGCACTTTTTCTATATCCATTTTGGTCGATGTTTGTCCCTAGGAAAAATGTACAATGCATGAATATGGGTTGACTTGAATGCCCTATAATTTGATGTAGTCGATGATTTCCGGTAATTTAGTTTTGGATTCAACATTATTGAATTTTGATGAAACAATAAACAATAATCTTAAATCATTGTGAAAATGTTTCGCAGCGTTTGCCTTGTAATATAAAACTTGTTAAGACCATAAACATATTAATATTTTTTTCATTAATCAACTATTTACATGATTCCACATCATCATTGTTGATATTTTCAGATTTATGCAAGGAAAATACAATCTATAGATAGCTTTTAAAAACTGAAACAAAATTGACAAAGAAAGATGGTACCAATTTTGTACACCAATTTATCTTGATAAGTCTGCCCTTGTTTTAGATCTGCAACTCCAGTATTGATGTGCTGTAGAAAATGCTCCTACACAGGTAAAAAACGCAGCCCTCTAGAGTGTTAAATTCGATCCTCAAAGCATGCGAATTCTGTCCAAGAATTTGCCCTCCATATCGCACACCAGATTTTGTATTAATTCAGACTCCAAGTAAATATTCATGATGAATGCCTGAGATAATTCACTCCAATTCACTGTTGAATTTCGCTCTATAAAGCAGAGCTAATTCACCTTCTTTTGAATTCTTGAAAGGAAGACAAACGTCATGTTTTTGGTGTGTCTTACCTCCAAGAATTTGATCCATATATATATGCGATTTCATGTCTAAATTTTACCTCCCAGAGGCAGCCGACTTTAGGCCCTAAGTATTTAATCAATAATAAATATCCTATATTTATTATTATTAAGAAAATCACACATATATATAGATTGATTTGATTAAAGGGTAATAATAATAAATATATTTGCCCAATATATTATATTATTATTTTATCAATTGTCCTTATTTATGCAATAAATAATTAGGCATAATGTTGATCTTAGCTGTAAAGGCCATAATATTAACACTCCCTCTTGGACTTGAGGGTAAGATCAACCTATAGATCCCATCTATAGTAGGACACACCCTTTTAATCTGACTATCATCCTTGATAGTGGTAACAAAAACATAACCATCTCGGATACCTTATCCTGAGATGTCATAGATTCCACATCTATGAAGGTAGATCCCTATCTACCAAATAAGATGAAAACATAAGTCCATATGTATATCATCATTTAGTTCCATGATGTTATCCTTCTTGTTTGTGGATTGATCAGATCCACAAGAATATCAAGTCCATGATATTCATGATAACATCAAGCCACCAAATTCTCAAATAACCAGGAATATCAAATCCATGATATTCAATGCAACATCAAGTCCATGATGTTAATTATTCACGTGTCACCTTGACTCAATAGATATCAAATCCATGATATCAAGAGCATTGACATAACGAATATCAAGTCCATGATATTCACCAAATGCTCAGAGTAATGGTCTCCCGACATCAAATCCATGATGTCACCAATACTCGAATGTGGATCCCTGATCCACGAGTCTCCAAGACTCAAAGGATATCAAATCCATGATATCCAGCGAATATCAAGTCCATGATATTCAACAAACATATAAATGTGAACTGCCACAAACCACATATAAATCTAAGCATAAAAGAATGAATTCATATAACCTTTGCCACAAAGAGATGTGAATTCATAAAACATAAAAGAAATCTTAGTACAACAAACTTATATTTTCACCAAGCCAAGTTTATTCCTGAAATGTTCAATTTTGTTCCTTGCTAGGGGTTTGGTGAGAATATCTACAGTTTGTTCATCAGTACATACATATTCTAATTGAATGGCCTTTCTTTCCACCATATCCCTGACATAGTGATAAGGAATCTCAATATGTTTGGACCTATTATGGAACATGGGGTTAATAGCAAGTTTAATGCAACTCTGATTATCACAATAAATAACAGTAGGTTCCATGGTTTGTCCAAACAGTCCCACAATGAGTTTCCTTAACCAAATGGCTTCTCGAGCCCTGAGAGAAGTTGCAATATACTCTGCTTCTGTTGAACTCTGAGCAACATAATTCTGTTTCTTGGTGAACCAAGAAATCATAGCTGATCCCAAGCTAAAACAACATCCGGATGTACTCTTTTGGTCTGTAATGCATCTTGCCCAATCGGAGTCTGTAAAACCATGAAGTTCTAGTTTTACATTTTTGTATAGTAGACCATACTCAATGGTCCCACGAAGATATCTCAGAATATGCTTAGCTGCACTCATATGCAATTGTTTAGGTTCTACCATAAATTGACTTAGAGCATTTACATCATAACAAATATCAGGTCTAGTGTTAACTAGATACATAAGAGATCCAATGATCTGTTTGTATAAACTAGCATCTACAGTTTCAGAACTAGCCATAGCTTCTCTCAACTTGAGAAGATTGGTTTCCATAGGTGTGGACATTGGTTTATAATCCATCATACCGAATCTCTTTAAAATATCAACAATATATTTTCCTTGATTCACAATATTTCCATGAGATTGTTGCCACACTTTTAAACCAAGAAAATAATGAAGAAGGCCTAGATCCTTCATTTCAAATTCCTTTGCAAGATCTTTCTTGCAGTTTGCTATAAGGTACTCTTCTCCTGTGATTAGGAGATCATCTACGTATAGTACCAAAATCAGTAAATCTCTATTTGATATTTTGAAATAGAGATTAGGATCTGCATCGTTCTTTGAAAATCCCAGATTTTGAAGATAATGATCAATTCTTTCATACCAAGCTCGAGGAGCTTGTTTGAGCCCATACACACATATGATTGTTGATCTTTTGTGACAAATCCTTCAGGTTGCTCTATATACACTTCCTCTTCAATTCCTTCATTTAGAAATGCAGTTTTAACATCCATTTGATGGATCTTCCAACCTTGGGAAGCTGCAATGGCAGTAATTGCCCAATTCGAGGAATATCGAGCAACAGGGGCAAAAGTCTCCTCATAGTCTATACCTTCCTTTTGAGTGAACCCCCTGTTAGGATTAACAAGGCAGAAATAACAATTATGTGCAAATATAACTAATATCAGAAAATAATAAACCACACAGAAAAGAACACAAGACACACAGATTTAACGTGGTTCACCCAATCCCTGGGCTACGTCCACCAACAGCGAGTCCAATATTATTATTATCCAGTGATTACAACCTGATTACAATCCGTAATCCCTTACAGCCCAAATTCTGCCGCAAGTCCTAAAATCATACATAATGAAAAATCCCTAACCCTAAGCCATATTATACAATATTTTCCCGCTTTAGGGTTAGAATGAGAGTCGGCCCAAAAAACTGAAAAAAAAAGTAGTCGGCCTCAAAAAAATTTTCCTCGAGGGGTGCGCCCCCGAACCCCTGCTCTTGGGGGCTGCCGCCCCCAAACCCCCGCTCGGGGCCCGGCCCGGCCCCGAACCCCGGTGAGATCGGGAGGAAAAGTGTACAGTACTTTCCTAGATAGTACTTTCCTGATTAGTCACCACAAGCTAACACCCCCCGGCTACGAATCTGGCTTTATGTTTCTCAATACTACCATCCGCAAACATGTTTGATTTTGAATATCCATTTTGATGATACCACGGATTTGTTCTTAGGTCTAGGAACAATATCCCACACATCATTTTTCATTATAGATCCGTATTCTTCTATCATTGCATCTTTCCATGCCCGTATTTTAAGTCCTTCACAAATAGAGGAAGGCTTGGAATCTATAATCTTACTCATGAATGTAGCATAGTTAGTATACCTTTCAAGTCTTTTACCTTCTCTGAAAGTTCCAATAGGAGCTGCATAGTTGTTTGCATCTTCTAGCATTTTAGTGGCCCACAATGGTCTTTTCTTGTAGATGGAAGTGCTAGGTTCACTTATAGGTATTGGATCACTTTCAATAACATCATGATACTCCCGCTGATTCTCAGGAGGGTTGGATTGAAATAGGTCATCACATGTTATACCCTTAGAGGTTGAGAATGCAAGGTCTTCTTCGAATATAACATCTCTACTCAACTCAATATGCCTTTGCCCCAAAACATAGATCCTAAAGGCCTTGGCAGATTCACTATATCCCACAAATATTCCCTTCTTTCCCGAGGGTTCCAATTTGGTTCTCTTTTCTTTTGGAACGTGAAAATATACAGGACAACCAAATATCCTAAGATGACTCACATCAGGTTTGTTTCCCCTGAATGCCTCTTCGGGAGTCTTATTTTTCAAGGCTGAATGAGGACATCTATTTTGAATGTAAACTGTAGTGTTGGATGCTTCAGCCCATAGTGAAGTATGAAGATTTGATCATGTAGCATAGCCCTTGCTGCTTCAACTATGGTCCTATTTTTCCTTTCAGCTATTCCATTTTGTTGAGGGTTGTAAGGAACAGTAAACTCCCTCTTAATTCCTGATTCTACACAGAAGGTGCTAAAGGTTTCAGAAATGTATTCTCCACCATTATCTGCTCTAAGAATCTTTATCCTCTTGTTTGTAAGATTTTCTATTAGAGCTTTGAACTCTTTGAATTTGTTGAGAACATCGACATATTCTTTGTTCTTTAGGAAATATATCCAAGTCTTTCTAGAAAAGTCATCTACAAAGATGATGTAATAAAAATATCCACCAATAGATGGTATGGACATAGGTCCACAAAGGTCAGAATGAACTATCTCCAATATTTCCTTAGTCTTGGTTTCACTACTAGGGAAGGAGGATTTCATATTTTTCCCTAATGCACATCCTTTGCATACACTTTCATGTCTAGGAGATAAGTGACGGAACCCTACTAAAAATTTATTCATAGAAGACAATGTTTGGAAATTTAGATGCCCTAACCTCCTATGCCATAAATCACATGAGTCAATTGATTCAACCATTAGAGCTTGAGATGAAATAGTATCAAGTCTATAAAGACATTCATGTCTTAGTCCTATGGTATAGGCTTGTTTCAAGGTTGAATTTTTGGTCCAAGCCAAAACTTTCCCATCCATGAATGCAATTTTATAACCCTTATCCTCAAGTGCTGATATTGAAACTAGATTTCTCTTTATGTCCGGAACATATAGGACTTTAGAAAGTTGTAAGGATATGCCGGACTTCATTTGAATGTTGCAATTCCCAAAGCCCATAATTGGATAAGAAGTATCATCTCCTATAGTAACTTCTTCCTTAATGTTTTCTGAAAATGAATCAAAGTTTTCCCAAAACCTAGTGATATGCCTTGAAGCCCCGCTATCAATAACCCAAGAGTATTTATTAGAAGTTTGGGTAGACAAGGCTGAGTAAAGGGCTGGATTTTCCATGTTTCAAATTTTAAAAGGTTGAGACTGCTTTCCTAAAATCTGAATAAGGTCTTTCCTCTACCTAGGCTCTGATACCATGTTGATATTTTCAGATTTATGGAAGGAAAATACAATCTATAGATAGCTTTTAAAAACTGAAACAAAATTGACAAAGAAAGATGGTACCAATTTTGTACACCAATTTATCTTGATAAGTCTGCCCTTGTTTTAGATCTGCAACTCCAGTATTGATGTGCTGTAGAAAATGCTCCTACACAGGTAAAAAACGCAGCCCTCTAGAGTGTTAAATTCGATCCCCAAAGCATGCGAATTCTGTCCAAGAATTTGCCCTCCATATTGCACACCAGATTTTGTATTAATTCAGACTCCAAGTAAATATTCATGATGAATGCCTGAGATAATTCGCTCCAATTCACTGTTGAATTTCGCTCTATAAAGCAGAGCTAATTCACCTTCTTTTGAATTCTTGAAAGGAAGACAAACGTCATGTTTTTGGTGTGTCTTACCTCCAAGAATTTGATCCATATATATATGCGATTTCATGTCTAAATTTTACCTCCCAGAGGCAGCCAACTTTAGGCCCTAAGTATTTAATCAATAATAAATATCCTATATTTATTATTATTAAGAAAATCACACTTATATATATAGATTGATTTAATTAAAGGGTAATAATAATAAATATATTTGCCCAATATATTATATTATTATTTTATCAATTGTCCTTATTTATGCAATACATAATTAGGCATAATGTTGATCTTAGCCTTAAAGGCCATAATATTAACAATCATAAATATTACAATGCAACGAAAATCTGGGGGTGGTGTTAGGAAGAAGCTGTTTAGAATCAGAAGAGAAAGAAGGATTCATTATACGAGAAGCCATGCGTAGAAAATATCAAACCTCGAGAACCCAAATACCTGTGTAATAGTTTAAATCCAAATTCCATAGATACAACAAGCTACAATGCTTCACATACAAGCTATACAGAAATCACCAACACATAAAATAGAAAAAGGGGTCATTGTACTTCGGTCTCTTGAGAAAATTGAGAAGGCTGATGTATATACTCTAGTCTAGGAAATGAAGGATTGTGATATCCACCCTAGATTTTTCATTTTGAAAATATAACTTTCAACTGAAAGTAAAATGCAATGCAGAATCCTTCCCATTTTTTGATCACCTAGATCCTAGAATGGGCAAGTTGAGAGCATTTAGTGTTTTGGTGTACAATTAATTGAAATGCAATGTTGAAAGGAAGGCACATCAAAGCCAACCAATACTAATTTTTCAGTGGGGGTGCATGTGCACTACTAAAAGAGTAAACATCCACTTATTTAGTGGGAATTACAATGGCACTTCCACTTTTCAGTGGGGAAAGCTTATAAAATATTGAAATGAAACACAACTTTTTTGACTTGTCTAGTGGTGACTGAATACATACATAAGCAACAACTCTTACACTTATTCTGTGTTGAGTGATTATAATAAATCACTTATTCAGTGGGGTAAGTATTGCTGTGACGTAATCACATATCGCCCCATTGCAAATGGGGGGTCCCTAGTTTTTTCTTTTTAGGGTTTGTTTAAGTGTTTTTGTTTCAGTCTCTGGTCTCTTGCCAATGCAAAGTTTAAGGGTTCAATCAAAGTTTAGAGTTTTGCCAAGTTCAAGAGTGTCATTGAAAAGTAAAAGAGAGAAAGAATGACCAAATGATGCCACATAGTTGTTCAGAAGGGCCAAGGGACAAAGATCGACATTGCTTGAAGTCGATTCTGACAACTACTTTTTAGGAAAAGTTGTTTTTTCAGAAGTTTCTATTTTTGGCATTTTGGGGCCAATTTAGGGACTTGTTTTCTTGTTTGTTTTTTTCTAAATTTAGAAAGTTGCTTTTTACTTTTTTCAAAATTTCTATTTTTAGAAAGGTTAAAGTTGCGCCCAAGTGTAAAATTCCTGTTTTCAACTTCAAGTTCATCTTGGATTTCATGAAAAAGCATGAAAAGTGGTGAAAAGTTTTAGATTTCAAAATGAGGAAAAGCATTCAAAATTGTGAAAATTCTTAGAAAATCCTTGTTCTAGTATCAAAATTATCTCGAAAAAGTCAGGAAAAGTTATGGAAAAGAACACTAATGGAAGTGTGCTGATCACTGAAATTTGATTAAGTTTGAAAATTTGTAGGATCTTCCAAAATCTAGAATGTCCATTATAACTCCTAGAGATTTGGAACCACTCTTAAACATCTTGACAACATTTATATAAAATATAACTTCAAGTATAAGAAAGGCCTTATACTTAAATGTTATATTTTATATGAATATTCTACCCTGCAAGCTTGAAATTCCATGAATCAACCTAAACTCCGACCAAGAAATGTTCGTCCAAGTAAAAAATTCCTCAAACCAATGCAAAGTCCACTCATGGAAGGAGGGAAATTCCTAAAGGCATTAGAAGTTTGACTTGGAAATGACGAAAATCCTCAATCCTCAATTAAGTCTGCGTTGAGATGTGAAATTCCTTAGCAAGGTGTTAAATTCCAGAGATCGATTGCAAATGTAATCACACCGTTATGATTGTATGTATTTTCCAAATGCATTGATCTCTTTGTATTTATACATGACAAGGACAAGAAGAGACATGCCCCTTCATAGGACATGTCTATTCATTAATTTATTTTATCAATTTAACTATTTAGTTATTATGAGAATAATTATAATCTAACTTTATATATATATCAATGTATATAGTAATATCAATTATTATATATATTGATATATATGTATATATATAATAAATCATTTCTCATAATAATCATATAGTCAGTATTATTTATCTGACCGATGCTACAAACATCAACACTCCCTCTTAGCTAGGGAGGATAAATCAATCCAATGTCAACACTTAAGACACTTGACAACATCAATTATATGATGTAAAAGGCATCATCCTCATGATGTAATCAATATAAACATAGTCTTAATGTGTGGATTGCCTCCATTGGCGATTCTATCCACAAGTCCTCAGGTGGACTGCCTCCATTGACGATTCTATCCACAAGTCCTCAGATGGATTGCCTCCATTGGTGATTCTATCCACAAGTCCTTAGGTGGATTGCCTCCATCGGCGATTCTATCCATTTGATATCTTGAGTATTGGCCTATCAGAATGTCAACACATGACATTCACCTAAGTACTCAAGAGTTCATAAAGATATCATCTCATGATATCGAGAGCATTGGCTTGTAGAATATCAACTCTCAAGATATTCACCAAGTGCTTAGAGTAATGACCTACCAATATCAATTCTCATGATGTCCACCAAGTACTCAAGAGTTCATAAAGATATCCTCTCATGATATCGAGAGCATTGGCTTGCAGAATATCAAGTCTCATGATATTCACCAAGTGCTCAGAGTAATGGCCTTCAGAATATCAAGTCTCATGATATCCACCAAGTACTCAACAAATGTTCATAGGTAATGTGCACTTACCATAAGAACATTCACATCATCTATTATGATTTGTTTTAGCCATCACAAGATGTCTATCACAATAGAAGATGCCATCTATTATGATCTGTTTCAGCCATCACAAGATGTCTATCACAATAGAAGATCATGTTATTGTAAGATTGTCACCTTCCAATAACCTTTGCAAATAGAAGTGATAATCATTTAGAAGTCGTCACTTCCTCATGATTTACACAGGGGGCAGGCCCATTAAAAACATTCATGATTCATTAGTATAATAATCAATTATATCAAGTTTACCTCAGAAGTGTTTCACCTTCAATAGTGAACTCCCTCTCAATCAATATGATCAAGATTGTCACAAGTTGATTGAACCATCTGCTCCCTCTGAAGCTCAAGTTTATCAACTTCTTGACCTCTTTTGAAATGTCAGACTCCCTTTGCATCTAGTCTCAACCATCAATTCATTTGCAAGCATCAAGTTCTTTCTCCCTTGAATGCAATTATCTCGTGCTTCTGTCTTGAAGGTATGTCAGAGAGAGATTACAAATAGCTCACTAAACTATCTCGACCAGAAATACCAATGATAGAAGCATATAAGATTTTACTAACCAATAGTATAGCATGAATTACAAACTCAAAAATTATGTGCATTAATAAAACATGAAATACTTATCTTTTATAAATTTCAAGTATTTCATTCTGTAAGGTGAACCCATATAGAGAATATCATGCAAATACACAAAATGATGTCGCCGTTCTTGAACATTACCATAATTCTTCACATGACTTGTCTTGAATATCCAAAGGTTCTATACACTATGAAAGCCTTCAATATGATCGGATCTCCCTTCAAGCGGTTAGGCTTTTAAAGAAGGAACTTCGCTCTTTTATAGATTTTGCATAGACCTGTACATAGTTGGTCATAACTTTTGAACCTGACATTTTCTCTCCAATCGCTCCGGTGAGATTCTTCTAAATTTATTTATCACCAACATATCCAAAATTCAGCAAAATCCAACGGTGTATTTGTGAGATATGGTCCTCGTACTGAGACTGTATTTTCTGCGACAGTCACACATTCACCATCAACAAACTACTCTCTTATATTTGCAACTTGGCTTTGATACCATGTTAAATTCCAGAGATTGATTGCAAATGTAATCACACTGTTATGATTGTATGTATTTTCCAAATGCATCGATCTCTTTGTATTTATACATGACAAGGACAAGAAGAGACATGTCCCTTCATGGGACATGTCTATTCATTAATTTATTTTATCAATTTAACTATTTAGCTATTATGAGAATAATTATAATCTAACTTTATATATATATATCAATGTATATGGTAATATCAATTATTATATATATTGATATATATGTATATATATAATAAATCATTTCTCATAATAATCATATAGTCAGTATTATTTATTTGACCGATGCTACAAATGTCAACACAAGGGGCAAAGTCAAACTTCTCCAACATGAGAAATCCCTAACACCACATGAAGTTTGGTCAAAGGAAAGAAGAATTCCTTATTTCAACACAAAGTCTGCCCACACTTGAAAGAAAGTTCTAGACAGCAAGCAAGATCGATTTAAATGAGAACTTCTAGAAGAAAGCAAACATAAAGGGATTGACTCATAAGAACTTCTAGAAGAAAGCAAAAGAAAGTTGAGGGATTGCTATGAAGAAAATAAAGCAAGCTTTAAAAGAAAGCCTCTGCAAGAAGTCGACCAAGAAAGAAAGCAGAAAGGAAAAAATCAGAAAAACAAAGGAAAAAAGAAAGGAGTTCGATCTCTTCATGAACATTTACAATTCCTATTAATACATAAGTTTGGCATTTCATTTTTCACAAGAAGAAATCAGATTGGAGTTAGCAATATTTCAAAATAAGGTGAAGAGGTTTAGACGATTTTCAGATTGGATTTCATACTCGTTGAAGGTTTTCCTTGGCACAAATCAGAGACTCAATTGAATTTTCATGTTTTCCATTCAAAATTCCACCTTCTTTCATGATTGGAGGCAGTTCTCAGGTGAAATTTCCTTATTTTCTTGAGGATTTTCCTAATTTTCTGAAGGTTTTTTTTGATTGCAGATTCATAAGGATAATATGCAGACTTGAAGAAGTTCCTCAAACAAAGATGAAATCTGCTCTAGCAAGGTGAGGAGAAAAAGTGTGTAAGTCATGGAAAATCCATGAGAAGAGATGAAGTCTACCCAGCCTGGGGTGATTTGAAAATTTGGAAAATCTTCATTCCAAGCTCAAGACCGCCATGGAGAGAGAATTTTCAAAGATCAAAAGTGGCTAAGTATGAAAATCCTTAAACAGAGATGAAGTCCACCCTTTCTAGCATGGATAGAAGGAAGGGAAAAGGTTTAGCCAAGCTTAGAAAATTCTGGTTTCAAGATGACCTCCGCCAAGGAGGTGATAAAGATTGCCAAGTATTCAAAGAAAATCCATGAGAGGACATGAAGTCCGCTCAAGTTTGGAGGCCTTGAAATCTAAGTATGGATAACATCCACAAACCAATATGAGCTCCTCCCTAGCATGAAGACTTGAAACAAAATCCACAAAGACAAGAGAAGATGAAAATTTGGTAAAGTGTTTGGAATTTCCACAAGCAGACCTAAAGTCCGCCCTCCCTCATGATGTTGAAATTCAGCTAAGTGTTGAAAGGGAAGGAGGAAAATCCTACAGTCCTACATGAAGTTCGCCTTGAAGGGAGGATGAGAAATTTATCTAAGTGTTGATGAATTCCACAAACTCGTATGAAGGCCGCTCCAATCAAGAAAGAAATTCCTTGTTCCAAGCTGAAGCCTGCTCAAACTAAGGAGCTTTGAAATTGGCTGTCAAGAAAATTCTCATTGAATCATCAAGTCAGCCCTAGCAAGGGATTTCACCTGAGAAGTGCTAGTGAAAGGAAAGGAAAAAGTCATCCAAGTGTTTGGAATTCCTTGAGCACACATAAGGTCCATCCAGCCTAGAGGATGATTGCAAATTTGGTGAAGTGTTGAGGAAATTCCTCCATCCAAGAGAAGTCTAATCATGAAGAATGTGAAGAATCCTCAAAGCACAATGAAATCTGCCCATGGAGTGCGTTGGAAATCTCTGAAGTATCATCAAAATTTTGCCATGGAGAGAGAACTTTCAAGGGAGAAAATTTGGTTAAGTAAAGGAAATTCCTTGATCTATAGTGAACTCCGCCTAGCAAAAGAAAAAATTCGTTTTTCAAATCCATGGAAAATTCCTGATTTCAAACAACGAAAGTTGTTGGAAATCCACAAGGACAAGCAAAGTCCTCCCAGCTTAGGATGACTTCAAATTGATCAAGTGTTGAGAAATTCCTCAATCCTCATGAAATCTACCAAGGAAAGTTGAGAGAAAATCCACATACACAAGCAAAGTCTGCCCTCTTATGATAAAAAATTGGCCAAGTGTTGACAACCTAGGTGAAGAATGCAAAACAAGAGATGAAATTCACTCTTTGGAACCAAAGAAAAGTTAGAGAATTGTGGAGTCCAAAGCCATTTGAGGTTGAAATCACCAAGTATCCAGAGAAATTTCCAAGTGGGAAAGAGGAAAAAGCCAAGTTTCAAAGGGAAAATATTAAGTTTATACATAGTAAAGATGTATAAGTTTCTAGAGAGAGAAGGTGTGAATCTTGGAGAGAGGATTTTTAGAGGGTGAAATCACTAAGGAAGCAATGGTGAAAATCGCCTAAGTATGAGAAATTTCCTAAAAAACAGTCTTGAAAGTGTATTTCCCAGGACGAGACTTCATTTCTAAAATTCATGAGGCCATTTGATTAAGGGTAAGATTGGTGAAGTCATTTTAATGAGTTATTGACAATTTTCTCAATATTGTTTTGTAGGTTTGATGCAAAGTGAACAATCAAGGGCAGACAAAGATGAAGGAGATGCTACAATAACCTTGGGATTTCCAAAGATCAAGATCAAAGGAAGGAATTCAAATGGTATAAGGAAAGATGACATTCACAGATGAGGAAACAAACACAATTAAGGACTTCATCACCTACGAAGATTTTCAAGACAGGAAGAAGGATGGATAGACCAGTGAAGATTTCAAAGACATCTTCCAAATCTTAAAGTTCACACCAAGAAGTCCAAATTCCTGGATCGAAGAACATTTGAAAGGAATACATTCTAAGTTCAAGGAGGTTTAAAGATGATGCAATTTGGGAATACTTTTCCAAAATCCCAAAATCCCAAAATTGAAGAAGAATTGTTCAAAGCTAACTAAATTCAAAGAGATAAGCATGCTGAGGTGGAAATCACTTGTCTCCACCAATTAGATAATTTTGGGACAAGGTGTCTAAGTTCAATGAACCTGACCTTTACTTCCATCAGGATAAGTTCCATCCGAGTTGTTCAGTTTTCATTGGTTCTCACTAGATAATCATTGTAAACCCTAATTAGGGTATAATTGTTTAAATCTTGGTCAACAATCTTAAATTGATCTTGGTCCTTCATCTTCTTTTGAACTCCTATATAAGACTCTCCTCTCTCATTTGCAAAAGGGAGATTCGAAGAGATTGTTGCATAAACACTTCTTAAGTAAACTCATTGTTCAATTGTTTCTGAATTTAATATCTTTTTCAAGTTGCATGGTTTCTTGTCTCTCACTTAGAGTAGATTTTGTTTTCAAGTTGTTAAATTGATTGAAGGATTTGATGAGAATGTTCATTGTGGAATCAATATCTTCATACTTTTGATAGTTGGATATTTTCAACTATTGTGCAAAGTTAGTTTGAACTTGTGATAGAAAAACTTAACTTCCATTAATATATTCATTGTTCGAATGTTGGTGAATATTTGTGATGTGAAAATCCTCATAATACCTTAGAAGATTGCACTATTCTTGTGGAGTTGTTGAATTTGGCGAAACTAGGATAGGTTTCAGATTCCACTTTTGCAGCCTTGTCTCCAGATTTCATAGGTTTAGTTCATAGATTTAATTTAGGGTTAGAATTATCTTCTCAAACCCTCCTCTTTTACACTTTGTTTTAGAAATATTCGTAAGTGTTAAACCCAGAAAATCCCCAAAAAAATAGAAAAGGAAATTCAAAAGTTGAATGATAAAATCTTGAATAAGTACGTAAGTCCCCTTGGAGGTTTTCAGCAAATCATCCTGCCACGAGAGTCTATCCTGAACAAAAAAACCACACGCATTTGGAACCTTGGAGTCAACCTTTGTGATCACATAGTTCGTCTCTTTAGCACATTGGAGACTTTGTTCAAGAGACGATAGAGTACCCCCCTTGGTATTTTATTCTGTGTTGTCTGTGTCATAAAATACACACCAACAAGTATTAACAATAAAAAAGAGCAAATCAGTGGTGGTACTACCATCCAGTGTTACAATGTTAACTCACACAAAATCATGCCAAACTGGTGATATATTGGCTGTTATAAAATAGTGATTAAGACATTTATTGCTGATGTCAAATAAACTGCTGAAAACACCCCCAAATAGTGACCAAATTTAAGAACTAACCCACCCAACTCTTGAAATATCTTAAGATACCTTGATGGATGATGCAAAATAAGTTGTCATGTCCCTTATTCTATAGGGCCAACTCTCTCAACACTTGGATTATGAAAATGTTTTTAAATACTATATAATCATAATATATACATAATAATAATACTAGCAATTATTTTAATAATAACATTAATTTTCTTTTGGTGGTCGACCTAATTCCGAATTTCTCTTGGGCACCTACCCCCTTTTTTGGGCCAACCTATCCTTGTTCTGGTAGTCAGGTATGAATAGAAGTCATTTTCTTATTCAAGGGCATCAATTTACAGTTTACCATTAATACCGCTGTTGGGACAAAAACCCCTATGCTAGCATTGTGGAGTTACTTGGACAAAACCCCAAGTACTTCTCCTTGGCAATATTCATTTAGGGATTGCAGGCTGAGCTCAACTGGGTGAAATTGTGTATGTTTCAGGCACTAAGGTTAAGGCAGTTGCTGTAATTTTTTTTTGGATCTATAAGTTACCGATCTATGTCATTCAAGCAGCAAAGACATGAGTTTCAGAAGCAGGCCATTAAGGCTTTCTTGAGTAAAGAGCCCAATGACCAACCAGCACATGGTCAAATTCAGTCATCATTTCAAGAGCATACATCTTCTATTCGGAGGGTTGCTGGAGATTACCTGTAGCAACAATCAGCTAAAGATCCATTCAGACTGACCTAGATCTGGAAGAAGTTTGCAATTGTTACAAACACTTGGGGTTTCATGCCTCAGGCTGCAAGACAGCTAGGTGATAGACATTTGTTAGTTAGGGAAAATCACTTTTATTTCTCTCCTACCTCTGAAATTTTCTATGTTACAGAACTCTCAATTACTCAGTTGACTGAGCAACACATACAAAGGGTGTAACTTTGTTGTGTTTCATCCGTTGAATGGAAACTCATTGATATTTATGCTTTTAAAATCTCTGTGCAATCTGATCTGCATAATATTGTTAAGGCAGAATAATTGGTGTAAGCTGCTCTCCTTGTAATATTGATTTAATTTTTAGTGAAGGCAAATAATAATCCCTAGGGTAATTACATTAGTATCAGAGCACCTTTCCTGCCAGCCTGTGAGTGTATGGTGATAGGTGACTGAGAACCTGAGTACCTATGAAGGGAAACAATGGGTTCAATGTCATCTGATCTGCATAATATTGTTAAGGCAGATTACTTGGTGTAAGCTGCTCTCCTTGTAATATTGATTTAATTTTTAGTGAAGGCAAATAATAATCCCTAGGGTAATTACATTAGTATCAGAGCACCTTTCCTGCCAGCCTGTGAGTGTATGGTGATAGGTGACTGAGAACCTGAGTACCTATGAAGGGAAGCAATGGGTTCAATGTCATTATTTTTATTGTTCAGTGCGAGATCGCTTGAAAGAAGGGACACAAAATCCCTAAAGGAAGAACAAAAACCAGAAGAATCTGCCATAGAAGTGGCAAGATATTACACTGAACATATGAACTTAGTTTCAGCCATCCATCAAGACATGGTCCTCATCGAATAGTTTGAGTTTCAAACAAAGGAGAAGAAGATACGGAGAGCAGTAGCCCTCTAGGAAGAATTCTGGAATGGATCAAGAAAGGTATCCAATTGAACCCACCAAAATATTTGATAAATATCAAATGATGTCTAATGAAATCAAATCTACATTGCCTTTTGATGATTATTTGAGATATGTTGAATGGACAAATCCAAATAAAAGGCGACTTTATGACTGCATAAGGCGAAGGAGAAAAGAAGAGGAAGACTCAAAAGCGGCTAAGGAGGATATCAAAGAACAAGAGCCAAAAGAACCATTCTTGGAAAGAAGAGGAAGACTCAAAAGCGGCTAAGGAGGATATCAAAGAACAAGAGCCAAAAGAACCATTCTTGGAAGGAGAGCCCAAGAAGGTGGAGCTTGAAAAAGTGAAGGGTACACTAGAGCCAAAACCACAAGAAGAGGTCAAGAAAGAAGTGGTGACAATAGAGTACGAAGAAAGATCAAAGTCTCAAGATGTCAAACAAGAGGACTCATTGATGGTAGAAGATAGCTAGGCCCAAGATCTGCACAACATCACCCTTGATGGAGAGCCTGTACTGTGTGTTGAAGACGTATCAATAATCTCTGATGATGCCCAAGAAACATCAGTCCAATTTTTAGGTATGGATGTAATTGCACCATGTAATGATGATTCACGATGTATGGGAATGATTGGACCATGTGATGGTCTGCAAGATATTGTTTATGCTGTTGTGAAAAATGATTTGACTAGGATTGACTCCCATGAAGTGGGATTGCTAGCTGATCATAAAAATCCTAATGGTAGTGGAGAGATGACGGTCATATCGTACAGCTTGGGGCACAAGGATCCATTTCTTTAGAATCAAGGAGATTAACACATAATGGAGTGGGATCTAGGAGACTATGCCTTTGATGGAGCTACTGCCACTACTGGCCATAGATTCTCCATCTTTTATATGTGGATAGAACAACGTTTAAGCTTAACCACGAGGAAGCATGAGGTATGTGGTGATTTATGCATTTGGGCTAACATGTTGATTCCCCTATTGATGAGACCTTGCAGGTTTTATAGGATGGTTGATGAAGATCTGCAATATGATAGATAGTTGCCCAAAATGGATACTAAAGGACAATGGACACATATACAAAATTGTCACTTCACCCCACACGAGGACCAAATGGAGATAGTTACCTCAAGTTATTTGATGCTAGAAGAAGGCAAGTGAAATAAGTTCCATTTCAATATTCAAGATTTTGTAACTAAGTTTGGTATGACATTGTAGGTACCAAGTTACAAGCAAGTTGGTATGAAAGATAAGGCACTACACATCCCTAGCACCATGAAGGTAAGATAGTTGATCTTTCTTAGGGATGAACAAAAGATGTGCAAAGATTTTTATATCATGATTCTTGGAGAGATCAACAAAACATGGAGATTACACAGGGAATATTTTATGGAAAAGGTCATCATGAAATTGAAAACCAAAAGCAAAGTGGTAGTGCTTCTAGGCATCAAAGTGGAAACTCCAAGATGTGTCATTACAAGGGTAACAAAACATCAATGGGTAGCAATCACCACCACAACCAAAGGTGAGTCATCTTTTGGTGATTATACTTTGCTTCAATTGTCAAGATTGAGTGGAGGGTATCATCATGAGTTGAGCAAGCATTGTGTTCCCATTAAGAAATTTAAAGGAACCGCAATCAAATTTTGAGGAAAGATACTTCATTATGGTAATGTGTGGTTTGTGTTGGCTGTTCTCAAGAACACTCTCCTAAGGAGGTTATTGTTGATGTCAGTTTTGTACCACTACATAACATATAGCAATTGAATACTTGATATAGAATACCAAACACTCAACCCTCTCTTGAAAAGTAAATACTCATGAAGAACATGAGAAAAACTCCAAGGTTCCTTACACCTGTGGATACTAACTCAGTTATATTAATGTGATTTGCTGGTTAATCACGTAGGTGGGCTTACGTTGTTCATTCAAAGATAACTTGGTGGTACTTCGCTTGCTTGACTTGTTCTTTTCTCCTTGATCACTTTCACTTTCAACTACTCCTACCACTAACTGCTTACTGCTCTACTACTACTCCTATGAATGAAGAAATTAGCAAATGGACGGGGATCCAACCAAATGAAAGCTTGCCTGCGGCACTACCTCCATTGGTGCAATGATTCAAAGGGACACTCTTAGAATTTTCACACTAACACCTATCTTCCAACCCAACTTGAAGTACAAGCGGAAAGATGAAATGCAAGAACTTGGGAGCGATTGGACTAGATTACCACACAAGGCTTCCTAACAAGCCGCTAGGATGCTAGTGGCCTAGTATATAGATCCCTATCAAACATTCACTAACATCACCATACAACTAGCCATCTACTTCTACTCTAACAACATGAAATGAAATCCTACTTTAATTTGAGAGATGTAAAGAACCATGCAAATACATCAAAATGATCATGTATATCCACCATGCAAGCCACAACAATGAATAGAGAACAATTTTGATAGTATTTTGGCAACAATTCTCCAACATAACTCCCTTTTACAAATGAGAACAAACGGCCTTATACAGAGGCTCAAAATTACGAGTGGCCAAGATTAAGGGGCAAAATCAAGGGCCAAGATTAAACCCTACAAACCCTAATTAGGGTTACCATCTTTCAACCAATTACATGAGGGCACCAACTTTGTGGGCCAATGAGAAAATTACAATAATCTGTCAACCAATGAGAACATAGGACACTTGGCATGATTTGATTACATGCACATGAAATTGCCACCTCATCAACCTTATTTTATAAATCTATTTAATCCTTGAGATGAGGTGAAGCCTTGGATGCTTGAGCTCGTCCTTAGAAACTTTCTCATCACCACTTGAATTTGCTTGTACCTGATGTCTTGACCTTGAAAGGGTGAGGTCTCTATGCACTTGGGGTAATCTTGCCTTGGCCTCGGTGGCTTGCCTGGATGTGAACCTCTTTGCAATTTGAGAGCCTTGCTCTTGGCCACCACCTTGAAATCGAACTTGACCTCATTCAACCTTTCATATCGCTTTCCTCCTTCATTATCCTTGCCTTCCTTAACCTTCCTTCCTACTCGAATTTGGTTTGCATGCACCCCCCCTCTGCTTCAATACTCTTGAGTTTTTGGAGCATCTGGCTTGGCCATACCTCCCTCTCAAATCTAACCAAACTAGCTTGCATGAATAGCCAAGCCTTGCCTAGCCTCAAATATCTTCAAATCTCTTCCAATCTGCAATGAAACCTGCTTCCTCACTAATGTTTTCCTCTTTGGCTAACCCTTGAATGTCTTCAACTGTTCGGACTGCCACAACTTCGCCCCTTGGCATAAGCATCTGCCTCAACCATAGTGGTGTAGTGCATCTCCCCAAATCTGGATTTGGTTCGACTAGCAAAGCATCACCAACAACCTTGCAATCAAATAGAAGAGGTAGGACCCCATGTAGAATCGCTTTTGATTTTGCACTATCCTAAGTTGCAACTCTAAACTCTCGCTAATGATCCTAGCCCAATTAAACTTTCTTTTTTCATTCTCAATTCCTTCAATAAAATAATACATCCAAGGATCAAACTATGTACCTTGAGTGGAGCCCATGACTCGGTTGAGAAGCACAATAAGGTCGCCATACTTTGATTTGAAATTTGACCCGGTGAGCCTTGACGGCTTGGTGACTCCCCTCTTGCCTTTGTGCAACCAACTCTCAACTGTACCATGTTTATTGTGCCAATGTTGGTGTCGCCCACTCGCTTCAATTTTGAGAAGAAGGTGGTCTTGGGCATCATGTCCTCCTTGTCTTTCTTGGTATACATTCCCCTTGGGTTCTTGCTTGCACTAGCATTTGCCATTCTAACCCTTATTTCTGCCTCTTCTTTCTACAATGAGATGGGACTACACTTATCTCTGCCCCTCTAATCTTAGGGATGGAACTACCACTTATTTCTGCCTCTTCAATTCTTATCACTACACTTATCTCTGCGTCTTCGCTTAGGGATGGGACTACCACTTATTTCTGCCTCTTCGAAAACTTATGAGATGGACTACACTTATATCTCCCAACTTCGTTCCTAGGGGTGGGACTACCACTTATATCTCCTTTCTCCAAATTCTATGAATGAAAACTACACTTATATCTCCCAACTTCAAGCCCTTGATGAAATGATGAAGTGGTGGATGAGTGATGCAAGCAAGAAATGGGAAAAGAACCAAGTAAGAACAAGGGAAGAAATCTGCCTTATCAACCAGCCTTCACTCAAAATTGAAGATCCTCATATACTAACCAACAATGAAGAAGACAACCCCACCAAAGAAGAAGACAACATTCAAAAAAAAAAAATGCAGTCCTTACCAAAAAATTTGCAGCACCATGAACAAATCTGTAGCTCTCCAAATTAGCAGTCCTTCCAAATTCGTAGGTCTTGATCAATTTTGTAGCCCCTAAATCTGGAAACCTTTTGCCCCAAAAATAGCAGCCTCTCTGCTAAAACTCGCAGCCCTGCCCTTCTCCAAAAAAATCGCAGCACTTTCAGATTTTTTGCAGGCTTTTCCAGATTTGCAGCCCCCAAAAAAATCACTCTTCCTCTACCAAATTCGCTGCCTTCACCTTGCTAATTTTGCTCCTCCTCCCTCTCCAAATTCGCAGCTTCTGCTGCTCCAAGAGCTCCTCCTTGGCTGCTAAGAGACAAGTGAGAAATGAATGAGAAAATGAGGAGACAAGCCCTCCCTTTATACCAATTTTTGCCTCCAAAAAAGAAGGGCCGATTTTCTAGGAGGGAAAAAAAATTAAATTAAAATTGCCATTTAAAACTCCAATTAAATTTAATTAAAATCACACAGCCTTGGGTATTTAATTTTAATTTAAAATTGGGCCAGACTAGTGCAAAAATTATGGTTTTAAATTAGCCAAATCCGAAATTATCATAGGCCCTAAAATTGAAATTTTGAAAAAAGGTCATGTAGGCCTTTAATATAGCTTTAAACCTTCCACATTGTGGACCCAATAACTTACCTTGAATTTCACATCTCTTAGGCCTTAAAATACATTGAATTTAACACACAAAGGGGCCCAAATTAAATTTCTAAATTACAAACACTCGGCCCAAAATCGAAATCTGCCAGCCAATTAAAATTCAAATAAATTCAATTTAATTTCCAACTTTCATTTACTCTTTTTCCCCATTTAAAATTTCGAAAATCCCACTAGGCAATTTAAATTTTTATTATTTTGCAATCCAAAAATCATTTAGCAATTTAATTTCCATTTGGCAATTTAATTTCTTTTATTTTGCCATCCAAAAATCATTTAGCAATTTAATTTCCATTTGGCAATTAAATTTTCATTAAAAAAAATCATTTTGACCACCAAAAATTTACAAGATTTTCCCAAAATATCCAGATCCACAATTATATTTTGAAAATGTTCAAGCTATACAATTACACCAATTTTCAAAATTCATCTAAGTCCAAGATTTGCAATTTTATCCCGCCAGATACCATTCTAACCATCAAAATAAAATGTTCTCATTGAATTTCAATTGGCATAGAGACAAAATCAACTGTTTAGGAAAACCAAGTTTCCGTGCAAGGTGAAAACAAGCAATACCCTCCTAGGCACTTCAAAAACATCCAAGGTGTAAAATTGTCATTTCAAAACCTCTGGATCACTCCAAAACTCGCTAAGGCATCCAAATACTCGGATCTAGGAAAATTGCCAAGGCCTGCTCAAAAATTGGGGGTCCCCAAATTCTTTGGGGCGATGGTGTGAAAATCTCACAACAATTACCCAATCAGATATATGCAAAATGGGACTTTCTTGTTGTATATCATTGACTAAACATGATAGGGATAAGAATTGATTGCATGATACATGAATGAAAGGGCGCGGTGAAAATGGTTTACAAGTTTACAACCTTAAAACTGTTGTTGTCATTATGTCCAGTGATTACAATGCACTGCTAGCCAATGAACAAGTATTTTTCATCACGAGATTGTTGAGTTCGATGGATTTTATAGGTGTGCAGTTATATGTGGGAGTTTTAATGGTCTCCAATCAGTTGTTTCCAAGTTCCAAATTGTTGATATCACTGATTAATGACTGGTGTACCAAAGTTGTCTAACTAATCGTAATATTTTTAAACTTTGGATTGTTGATCCTAGTGCAATATGCTAGCACACTAGCCGATTTCACAATTTCATGAGTATGACAGACTATGGCACAACGATAGGAGGAGATCTTAGGAATGCAAGGGTAGTACCAAATGAGTATGATGAGAAGAGTCCAAATCAGGATATTGGTGCTAGCAACTGCCAACAAAGCACGGGGTTGAGTGATTATGAGGTGCTATCCTCATATGATAGCAGAAGCATTCCCAAGATAGCTAAGAACCTAGTTTCCAGCCTCAACACTACTGTCATCCTTGCTATTGGCCACCACACTACATCACTAGCATTTACACAAGCAATTTTTGCAGGGATTTGAGGCCATGGGAAAGAGTAGATGCCAGTTGGTAAATTTGAATGAAGAATTTTCAGTTTGGGTGTGGCTGCCCAATGCTTCTACATTGATCACATGGCTTCTTTTTGGACAGATTTGTCATATTTGCAGTCATTGCATTATGTTCATGGTACTAGTTTTGATGTTGACCGTTATTGACAGCATTAGATTGAGGCAATTTCAGGAGATTTCATTGAATGGAAATGTTATTGGAAGAGTTGAATTATGGAGGGCAATGTGTCTAGTCATCCTAGCACTGATTGGTTTGAGAACCAAAGTGAATCATGGTGATCTATTTCCAGTTGATTTAAATTATACCTTGGAGGGATCAGTCCCCAAATACAATCATGAGGTTCGATTAGCGTTTGGGAACCTTTGTCACATTAGGAGAACAAGTGGCAACAAGAACTTTCTAACATAGTGGGTGGGTACACACAGTGCAACAACTTTTATGACATAGGAAAGTTTGGTAAAATATGGGGGACACCAAGGACACATCCTATTGGAGTGTTCACCGAGGAATTGAAGCCCAAGAGGAAAGAGGTAATGGCTAATGGATAGTATGTCAATCAAAGACATCCAAGACTCCATTTGTGGGTAAGCTATTTCACCTTGTGATATTAATTCCAAGTTGGTTAGCTCCAACATGATGGTCAAGATTGCTTCATTGGGATGATTATCAAGCAAATGTTTCATCAAGATTTGGATCAGGAACATGTTGTAATGTCCCCTTCCTAATTTGCCCCAGAATTGCAATTGCAACAAATTAAGGTTAGGATTGCATCTTATCAAGTAGATATTCCTTTAAATTTTGTGATGCCGGATTTGAATCATGCAATCATTACATAAACAACATATACAAATATATATCTATATATCTATTCAATGATTAGGGTTCGATTACATCATAATCATATACTATCAATAATACTATGCAAGCATGTTAAAGATTGGAGGAAGAAACATGATAGGTCTGCTCAAAGCTATTTCTACGCTAAGCCCAAGAGGGGATGTATACTAGAGCCCTCCTCTTTGCTTGCTTAGTGGTTTGCTTGTACTTGCTTTCTCTATCAACGTCTCATCCTCCCAAAGAGACATGCCACTTTGCGGAATTGGTCGGAGGCTGTAAGGGGGTTTCTCGGTCCTATGTAAGTGCCCTCTTGGCCTCCTTACATGATGTAAGTGCTTTCTTGGCCTCCTTACATGACCCTCTTTACCCTGCTCTTACACCTCAGACCCTTCCTTGAGGTGGGTTGCAGACAGCCGAGCACATCCTATATTCCATTATGAGCCTTCATCTAAGCATTATCTATTATTCATAAATACATGTATATAAATATAACATAATTACTTGTGAGTAGAAAGATGCTGAAAATGGCAGATCTGATAATAACAGTCCGCCAATCTGCAAATAAGTTCTTGGGTATAAATGCAAACTTATGAATCGCTCTTAGTCCTTTGGGCGCTTTTGCTGTCTTGATTCTATATTTATCAATAATTGTGTTTGTAGATGAAATGGACTGCTGAGTATGTTCGATTGCTTGGATGCCTGATCGAAGATAACTCTTTGATGTATCTTGATGATAGACTTCTAAGAGTCAATCTTAGATTATTTGCTAGTATTGAATGTTTGATCTTTTTTGAATGACCTTCCTTGATGTCTTTCTGATTGTACTTCAATCTTCCTTGATATGATCACAATGCTGATTGCTTGTGTTCAATCTGATGATCCTTCCTTCCCGTGGCCTTCTCTGTTTATATCCCTTTGTTCCCTTTAGAATATGCGACTTTTGGAAGACACTTCTCTTGTTGATTAACAACTTGTCTACCTCCTTGATTGTATTATGGTAAAATAATGAATGTGTTATTAAACAAAGATCATAAATGATCTATATATACAAGTATACACAAGAATGTTTCTATAACGAACAAAGAGAGAAATAGAAACATTCTGAAGAGAGAAAAAATGTGATGTTCCCATCCTAAAATAGGATTTTAATGGTAAATAATAAAAATTAATTAATGAATAGAATAATTTATTATTAAATTAACTATATTATTAATATAGTTATGAAAGTATATAATATAAATTATATATTAATGAATAAGCTTAGTAATATAATAATAACATAATATTGATATTTATAATATTTAATATTATATCATAATATAATATTATATGAATAAAGATATAATGATTGATAATTAATAGGATATCATTTCAAAATAATAATAATAACAACAATAATATAAGAATATAATATTAGTATTTAATAAATATATAATAATTATTAAATAGACGAACAAATAAGAAATGATAATATATGATAATTACAATCATCATAAGGAAAGACCTTTATAATAAATAGAGACTATCAAAGTTAATAAACGATTATTCCAAAGTACTCCCAAATGCGTGAATGGTCATCGATCGGCTAAGGCATCAATGAGTATGTTTGGGACAGCAATGCAATAACGTTGTCATGGTGGAAGAAGATTACAGAAACATCGATAAGTATGCTAAGTAGATTCACCATTGACGGAGACCCTGATTATCGTGCAACACAGAGACTTCACTAATCATTTGCCCATAAACAATACTATTAGATTGACAATGATAAGACACTAATTACATCATTCCTCGTCAACGATAACTCAGTGAAACGTCATAATTGAAGCATCGATCAAGGTGTAAGAGTTGTAAGGCAGTCATTAGTAAGAAGACTAATTGATTAGTAACGAACTAAGTTATCAATGATAATTATGAGATGGGTTAGTATCGAATATGTTGCAAGTGGCACAAATTCTAAATTGTGTGTATAGACATGTGTCTTAAAAGTGCACCTTTTCGATCAGAGAAGATATAAGAAAGATTTAAATTATTCCTTGAGGATCATCAGGGAGGGATATAGGAAGTTACAAAAAATTATATATATATCCGAAGATTCAGAAGGTACTCTCCTTAGTTTCATTTCTTCTATAAGATCACTCAAGGGAGAAAGCAAGATCCTTGCTTGGACGGATAGTATAAATATTCAAAGCAGAAGTAATGTCATTCTTGATTTATTAAAATCCTTTTAAGACTGGTGAGAATATATATATATATATATATATATATATATATATATATATATATATATATATATATATATATATATATCACAGTCCTCGTGTGAGAACACAAATTTAGAGTCTACAAAAAATTTAGTCCTTGACATCATAAACACATTTGGGCAATCTCATTTGATTTCCTTGCAACTCACGGATCAGTGGTATAACCAAGGTATATTCCATCTAAGAAATCCAAAATAATAGATTCATTATAATATTAAGCATTAAGAGGCAAGGCTTACTTAGAATAATTTTACAAAAGACATTACGGAGTCAAACTTTAATTAGAAGTTTTGAGGAAATTGAGTAAGGTCCTATTCAGGATCATCACGAAAAAGAAAGAGGAAGTTTCCATATTGAACAGACAGAGAATATGGAAACATAGAAGAGGAGTGACCATTAGAAATAGAAATAAATCTATAGAAGAGAGAGAAACAAAAATAGATAGATTTAACTCTAATACCCTCCCTTAATGGTCAATCTAACTTCAAAACAAAAGTTTGCAAGTGAATCCTCATAAGTCGTAAAAGGCAGACTCGGGATGATCAGTGAGCTCTGTATGTTCTACAATATTGGCTTGTGGCTGAGACCCTCCTTGCTTCCGTTGATCAGAAGCAATGTGAGTCCTGCAATCTCGAATCACATGACCAAATTTGTGGCAATAGTTGCGCCGAATTTGCTTCTTCTTGGAGCTATCCTGAGACTGAGCTGATGATTGAGATGGGCCTTTATCCTTGTGAAAGGATTGGGCTGTAAATGCTTGTTCAAAGGAGGATGAAGGAGCACTGCTAAATTGTTGTTTCCAACAATCCTGCTACAGAAGTTTGGTGCACAAATCTGAAATTTGAGGTCAACATTAGCTGCAGTAATATTGAGCGTCTCAATAAAGTGCTCATAGGATTGTGGTAGACTTTTTAGAGTAATGACTACCATATCCTCTTCCTCCATTGTACGGCTAATGGCTTCAAGCTGATCTCTGATGTCCGTAATCTTCAGAAGATGTTCCTGTAAGGACATCTGCTCATCCATAATAATAGAGAATAGCTGATTTTCAGAAAGAAAGCTCTGCTTTTGTCTGATGTCTCGTGGAGATCCTTCAGTGTAGTCCAGATCTCTACAATTGTCTTGCCGGACGACACTTGAGGCAGCTGATCATCAGTAATTGAAAGCTTAATGAGCATTATTGCTTCACTGTTATGCTCATCAAACTTCTCTTGAGTAGCATCGACTGTGGTAGGACGAGACTCGGTACCTAGAACAAGCACCTCAAGGCGTCGGTACTCAAAGATCATCATCATTCTCTGCTTCTAGGTGTTGTAGTTCTTTCCATTGAATCGTTGATTGCCTTCCAATAGAAGATTGGTGAGAGATGCCATGACACATTTTTTGATGCAAAAAAACTTGAATATTTGAGAAGGCACAAACTTCGAGGCAGATTGATAGAAGATCCAAAAAAATGAAAAGAGACCCAGAAGAGAGCACAAAAAACCCATAAGGAATCTATTGTCAGATTCTAAATCCGTTGGCACAAAAATTGAGGCACAGAAATCGATGCACCCCAAAAAAATGAAGGCAACCCAGTTGAGATCTGCAAAAACCCACCAAGAATCTTCAGAAAGTTTTTGAATCCAACATGGAAAATGAGAGTTTTGAAAGAAACCCTAGCCGGCTGCAAAAAACCCCCCCAAAATTGCAGATAAGCTTCAAAAACGAAGATGCAGGTACAAATGGCCGCCTAGTAGAGAGAAAAACGCGTCCAACACAGAGGAAAACAAAAAACCCGAGTCGAGTTATAAAAAAACGAATTCCTGCAAACAGATTTTTGAACACACCCAGGCAAAGGATTTTGAAAATCTTACGATTCTAAAATTTTATAAAGAAATTAAAGATTTTCAAAACCTATTTCGAAAAATAACTCAGGCAATTTCAATAATGAAATTATTATTTTTTGAAAAAAATAGCTCTGATACCATATTATGGTAAAATAATGAATGAATGTGTTATTAAACAAAGATCATAAATGATCTATATATACAAGTATACACAAGAATGTTTCTATAACGAACAAAGAGAGAAATAGAAACATTCTGAAGAGAGAAAAAAGAATGAGAAAGTTTCCATAGTGAACAGAGAGAGAATATGGAAACATAGAAGAGGAGTGACCATTAGAAATAGAAATAAATCTACGAAAGAGAGAGAAACAAAAATAGATAGATTTAACTCTAATAGATCGCACCTTTTCCTAATTTATATTTTCAAATTTAGTTTTCTTTTTAGATCGCTGTTTTTGTTATCACTTTTCTTCAATATTTAGATCGCTGTTATTTATCATTTGATTGCTGTTCATTAATCTTGTTTGCTGTTTATTACTTGTTCTGATAATTGCTGTCTCTTATTTGTGTTTATTCCCCCCTTAGGTGATTGCCTCTTATCTCTTACGTATGTGCCCTTTGACTTTGTCCAAAGGAAGTCAACCCTAAAACAAAATTAGTTTCATAGGGTTTTCTATTATTTCATTCATAATACAGGGAGAAGTTGGCTTTTCCTCTTTTATTATTTTCACTCAATCCTTATGTCGGTTCATCCCAATTTGAAACCATACTTCTATATAAGCAATGGCAGGGGGCATGATACATGTATCGTTAATTAAGGAAGCAAGAAATACCGCCATGACTAGGATTCACAAAGATGATTTGCAGAGCACAAAAGATTCGATGATTGCCGATGTGAAAAGAAGAGAGGACTTTGGAGATAAGAACTATATGTGTGCTGTTTTCCATCCCAATACTGTGGTTTTCTTATACTGCCAATTGTTCCCAGTCTTGGGACAGCTGCCAAGGATAGTATGACTTCATGGAACATGCAATTTCCACGATTTTTTTTCAAAGAAGTATTTGAGTCTCATGCAAGGAGGTTGTTAGTTATTGCATATTTATTTCTGAGCAAAGAAAAGATTGGGGGCAGTTGTGACAAGATGCTGCCACTGGTACTATCATGTTTGGACAGCATTAAGCCAGCAAGTCCCGAAGAGTTTCCTAAATCTAATGTGGGGACAGCATGGGTTAGCATGGTTGAATATCAAAGGTTCTCCAGTTAAATCTCACAGGGAGTGACAATTGCACAAGATACTGAAGCTTACAGATGTGATGATAAGGACATCAAGGAAGCAAGGGTGATGAGGATGCCAAAATGAGTGAATATTGCTGCTAAAGAGGATAGTTTAATTGTTGCTGTGCCCAAGATCAATCAGTAAAGTCCTGAGAGTTGGCATTGCTTAGATTATAAAAATGTTCTTAAACAATATATATATATATATATATATATATTGATATTGTTAGGATATTTCAATCAGAATGATTAAATATGAAATATCCACAACACATTCATTTGGTTTTGGTCATGTAAACTAGCTGGAAAAGAGTATTTCATTTAATGATTAAAAAAGATTTGCTGCTTGAAACATTTGCTGATAACAAAGATTACAATGATCACAAATATATTCAGTAAATATTCAGAATATTGTAATGGTGAAATGCTTAAATGTTAAACCCACCAAACTTGAGTGCAGATGCAACCTTTGTGTGAAGTTGCCCTTAGGAACCTTTGTGTGAAGTTGTCCTTTTGAACTCTAGGAAACTAATGGTGTTTTGTCCACTAATGTCCAGAACCTTAGGTTTTTGGTCCTTAGATCCAAAAGGTGAACACAATGGCCTAATTTGCGATTTGGGGTTTTAAGTTTTTAACACAAGTGCCCAAATTTGCAATTTGGAGTTTTTTGATCAAATATTGCAAAAATGATCCAAACTATTGAAGTTACTTTCCTTTTGTAGAGATTTAAGGCCTATATAGATTTCCACAATCCATAGTATAAATTGATATTGCTTCTGGACTTGATCGTGTTTAAATTTTTTCATAACGTTTTGGATCACACTCTGTGATCCATCATCATGATGCAAATGAGTGCCAAGAGATGTAGATTATGATGCAAATGAGTGCCAAGAGATGTAGTCGACATATTCTACATCTCTTGGCACTCATTTGCATCGTGATGATGGATCACGGAGTGTGATCCGAAACTTTATGAAAAAACTTAAACATGATCAAATACAGAAGCAATATCAATTTATTGATAGGTGAATTCCTTTGTTTGAACATGGGGTTCCATGAAAGAGTGTGTTTGAAGGTAGGAGTCTGAGAAAATGCTTGTCAACAGATAAAGCAAAAATACTCCCAAGGGTTGATGTTGGCGCTTTAGAATCCTGCTTGCTTGAAAGATGTAAAATTGCGGGGGCCTTGGGATTCACATAGTAGAAAGATGCAATGGTTAGGGGAATGAGAACTTGCTGTTGACAATATTATGGGTCCATAAACAATAAGGGAGCTGGAGTCCAGCAATCAAGGTTTTGGGATATTCAATATCAGCAAAGAAGTGGGAATGAGAGAAAGGTAAGACAATATTAAAAAGTTCAAAATCTTGCCCAAGATTAGAAAGTGATTAAGACATCCCCATGCTTAGGATTAGGGACATTACAAAAACCTAATGGGAGACATTTATGAGGTCAAGGCCATGCAAAGCTATTGCGGAGAGAGAGGAGGAGATTTAAACACACTCGGAACATTATTGATTGGAGGTGGAGCAACCACTTCCATCAACTGATTCATTTTAATGTCCCAAAATTGATTTTTTTTTAACAAATTTATAATGAAATGCATAAACCTTCATACTTTTTGATAACCATCTTGATTTGGGCAAGGTGAGATCATACGTGATTTGGACACTAATTTATTGTAGGCCACATAGTTCTACAATGTACGCAATGTGGAAAATTTTAACAATCAACCATGTCATGGTGGCATTACCATCCGCACTTGAATTATCAAGCTAATTTGGCTTTGAATTGCCAGGATAATTGCAATTCTGAATGATAAGCAATGTTATACTCTTCTGAATCAAATCTAGGATTTTTGACGAATGGTTGTCCAACAATCGGAAAGTAGACATTTCGTCAAACAGCTGGAAAGAAAAATGAAAACATATAAAATAATTACGTGGATTGAGTTGATATAATCAAGTGATGATTAAGTGCTGAAGCCAGCTCAAAAATATGATTAAGTGTTGATGAATCCAACCTAGATTGTTGTATAAAAAATTCAAAGCTACTGTAGGAATCATCCACTTAATTCATTCTAGTCATCTAAATATATTCTATTATTTTCAAACTGCTACAGTATTGGAATATGATATTGCCAGCAATATTAAATTAATCCATTCAACTTTCCAATTGCTAAATTCTGAAAGTAAACTCTCTATGGGAGCTTTAAATGAAATTTTAACACCACATAATGTGACTGACTTTATATGGTGCCCTTATACAAACAACAATAGCATTTAATCGCAGAAAATTTAAATAACAACTACTGAGTTTACTGAAATTCCATTTACTTTCAGAAATCATAGCAAATAGAATGGTAGGATAAGTATTTCTACTTGTAGAGTGTTGCAGAATTTAATTAATAATATTATTCCAAATAGGTGCTTTGTATGCCAGAATGGAGTGACATCCAGCAGAGAATTTAGTTCAGGTCAGACAATATTCAACATTCCTATAAGGTTGCAGCTGGTGACTTATTATTTTGGCCTCACCTTGGCCCAAATATCCACTAGGGAGTCTTAGAAAGTTTTACAAGGTCATCATTGTTCTTATTAATAGGTGTTTGGGGTTGTAAGTCATGTCATAGAAGGCATAAGTATTTTGTGAAAAAGGGCTTTAGGCACCCAAAAGAAAAAAATTAACTTTCAATTCTCCAATATTCCATGCTGCTTTTAGAGGGAATGTTTTGTCAAAGCTAAAACTTGTCTTTTAAGTTTTAGGGTTAATAATGGCACTAAAGAATTCCTGTGTCAGTTTTTGCATGAAAATTGCCTCGTTGCTCAGCATGGCATACTGCAGTGGTGTTGGAAAAGTGTCAAGGTCTCATATAAGTCTTACCCACATTGTAGAAGAAGAGAAGAAAGTTTGGCACATAGCGCGAAGAGTGGAAAAGTTCCAGGATTTGGTTGAAACCATACCCATCTTGCAGTCCCTGCATTTGTGCTTTCACAAATGCAGACCTTGTGTGTGCTTTCACAAATGCAGACCTTGTGTGTTTGGTTTTACAAGTTGCCAAATATGCTTTGTTCTGTTGAAGATTTATACATACCCATGTTGCAGTCCTCCATGTGTGCTTTCACAAATGCAGGCCTTGTGTGTTTGGTTTTACAACTGGCTAGATATGCTTTGTTCTGTTGGAGATTTATACATTACAAAGCAGCCAAGAGGGTTTGTATGAAGTTATATGGATGTAAGTTTTGTTTTAAATCTTTGAGTTAAAGTGGTCCTTGATATGGTTTAGAAGAATTCTTTTGAAAAGTTTAATCTGTTCTAAACAAGATGTAATCCTTCTTAAGTGTTTTATGGTGAGTTTCTGCCACCATGAAAAGGTTAAAAACATGCTAAATTTCTTCAAGGCCCCGTGCATTTAAATATAACAGTCTTACTGTGATGAAGACCTTCTGCCAAGTCATGCGAAAATATAATGACTGAAAATATAGTGTGCATTCCAACACAACAACAGTAACTTAGGAAAATGGCTGCAGGTCAAAATGGTCAATGTCCAACGAAGAATCGGCTATTAAAATGTAAACTGCAGCCAAATTAAGTCTCATGATTACCCCTCCCAAATTCCTTAGTAGCTTAAACACCTTAGAAAAGATGCTTCACATCCTTAACAATATTAAACAATTTCAATCTTGCAACCTAAAATGTCCCGACACCCTTTAATATTGTGTTTGGAAGCTATATCACCATCAACTCCTTGAGGAGGGATGTTGCTAAAGACAAAATTGTTAGAATATGTCTACCTGTGAGTCCCATTTAGAATGGAAGTTCTCATATATTTTGTGGAGCTGAGTAAGAAATAACCTTGTGCTAAAATATAGATACAACACCAATACATTTTGAACAATTACTTCAATCAGGTCGTTGCTAGCTTAGAATATTCAATCCCTTAATTCATTCGACCCTTCAAAAAGAATTAACTGAATATTGAATGGAAAATTAAGCTCCAAAATAGGTCAGAATTTTTTTTCTCTCGAACTGTTAACTAGTGTGGATATTAAGAAGGATAAGATATATGAATATTATTAATTATCTCAAAAGCTTAAATTCAGAAGCAATATTGGAGTAGCACAGAAAAAGGATTCTATATAATTTGGTAAAACCCTTTGAAAAAATAATACTGAAACTTGGAAATACTTTGAACTTTGGGCTCATTTTATAAATTCTTCAATATACTCCTGAAACTGATCTTCTCATACAAATGCAATCCTTGGATGGAATCAACTTTGTTGCATGAGAGGGTTTTTGTTCCCAAATCCAATCTGGAAACCAAGAGGGTGTTTGTCCTTTGGCCAAAAGATGAACATGGATGCTTAATCTTCAAGAAAGGGGTTTTTGCAACAGAAATGGATGCATTTTTTCAAGCCCAGCTCCTTTTATAATCTCTTGTTTGCTATTTCTAGCCCTCTAGAAGAACTTTTGATTTATTTTCTTTCAATTTTAATATTTCAATTTGTCACCTTGACCTAGTGTCATTTTTTTGATAACACTATAAAATCACATTTTGGTACCTTATCATTTAATAATAAATATAAGTTGCCTTTTTGTATAATTAATGTTATTTTTTGGGTAATTTAAGTTAAATTATTAAATTGTTTCCTTAGTTAAAAAGGGGACATGACATTCATGCAGTGACATCCTACCACAAAAAATCCAAATTTTTTCTACATAGAATGACTTTAGGGATGTTGATGGGGAGGTTATGGAGGGTTTTTCAATGTGCACTGTGAGGATCACTGTGAGGATGTTGCTCAAAGATGAAGTAAAGGACTTAATTATGGATAAATTGCAAAAATATAAGCATGTTGACAAGAGGCTATTCGCTTCACCACTAGCAATTTGAGGGAGAGCCACTCAAGCACATGGTAAACATCCATCCCAGTTTTCACTTTACATCAGTTCAAAATTTTAAATCTTTGTAGTACACAATTATTTGGATATCCCCAATCTTCAAAAGATAGCCTTTTGAATTTGTCCCCATTTGCGTAGTGCTTTTGGATTTGAGCATAATTGGAGCTTATTTTGATGCCCTTCACAAGAAGAAGAAGTTGACACAAAGCACTGCATCACCGCTATGACCTTATCTTTGTTTAATACAATCTTTGTCATTACTCAAAAAATGTGGAGGGCTCAACTAATCATTAGTCAATCGACTTGGACGACACGATCCATATAGCAAATGGACTACACAAGACAAGGACCCCATTTTTATAGAAGATTAGATTGTTGATTTTGAAAGTCAAGTAGAGGAGGATACAACAAAATCAGAAGTAGGAGGCATTGGATTGTTAGGTATCATGTTTGATGATTATGTTGACCTTGAGGAGGAGCTATTACCTACTAGTTTGGGAATGTATCTTCAACCTAGGATGTATATGGGAAAGATAAATTATAAATTGTTGTAATTTGCATGGAATTTTAAATTTTTACTATGATTCTGAATCATCATAATACATATCATGTTATTGGATATTGTAATCATGTATTGATGCGATATCCTTCCCATTTTCTATTCCAGTACAATATAAAAAAAATCCCCAATGCTTTATAAACTCAGTTGATGTTTCATGTTTTATATGATTATTTTAAGAGTTTAAGTGTTTTTTTTTAATTTGCTAAGTTTTGCCATGTTCCCTAGTCCAAGTCAAAATTGGGTCTAGCCAAGTTTTGGCAAGTTGTGAACTTTCAAACTATGCTCATCCCTATGTAACTTACCAATTTAAATTTTAACTCCATGAATGAGTCATACCTTATGAATATGACAGGTGGACATAGTTATTACAGAATAGAAAATTATAATGTAACAAATATTCTTGAAGTCTTTTTTATTCGGTCAATAAACCACAACCAAGGTTGCAAGAAAATTTCTTACTAATAATATAAAATTACATATATGGCTAAACATGGCTATCACACAGATATTGCATCTGCAAACAATCCATTGGCCACATTTCCTAATGGTTTCTGATGCCACTATCAAAAACAAAAAAATACAAAATATTTTAATGTTCTTGAAGTCTTAAAGAAATAAATGTTTTGTTTTTATTTTGTCTTTGACTACCTCCAAGCTATGCATCCAATTCATGTTCTTCTTTCCTAACTTCTTAATATATTTCTTGGTTTAGTAGATAGGCAAAAAAAAATAGTGGTTGTACAAAAAATAAAATAAAATAGTAAATACATACATATTTACAGCCTAAAAATAGGAACTAAGTTGAGAAGACCACATAACATGCTTCTATTAAACAAAACAACCATAAAAATTCACAATACTACTTCAATATCATTTTGTCAAGCTTTAATTTCTTGATAGTTATTCATTGTTCAAAATTAAATTAATAAAACCAGCAAGATTGTCATAGAGATCTTCATAAATTAGGCAAACTTGGCAAAGGAAACATGCCTATGTTTGGAATTTTTTTTTATTTGATATATGAATCTCTATTTTTCATAGTTGTTAGGCTATGTTGCTGTGTACGTCCTTAAGGTGTCTTGCACCCATACTGGGAATGTCTAGTTACAGGTTTGCCTAGGGGTATGCCTTGGGAACCAATCATACCCAAAGGGGCTGAGCGCCAAAAAGTAAGAAAAGAGTTTTTGACTTTATTTTTGCATCCAAGAACCCTAAAATATGCTCCTAAAAGCATCATTTCGCCTAATACACAAATCATTTTTCTCTCTTCACTCTCTTTTGTTATTTTCTCTAATTTTTTTCCCCTGGCCCTTCTATTGTTGGGTTTTTTTTTTCCAAACCTAACACCTTGTGCAACTTATTGTTACTGCTCCTCAAACCCATTAGGATCTCCACTCCCAAACCTCCACTAGTTAGTAGGATCTCCTATCATGTAAGAAATTTGATTACAATGATGGGGTCTAGGAGTGGTGACCATAATCAAGAACTTAGACAACTAAAATTATCACTATTGAATGCCAACTGATAAAGATAAAAATTAAATATTTAACTATCATTTGGAATTTAATATTTATCTTTATCACTACCAATTTGGCATTTGGCATTGATCAATGATGAAGTATCATACTATCAAATGTATTTAGCTGTACAATTTTGTATATTCTTTAAAGTTTTTGTATATATAATAATACACATACATATAACCAAACCCACGTACTCAAGGGCAAAAAAAATTGCTCATACTCATGTAGGCAGTTCTTGTATCTGTACTTGTGCCCATTCCTATGCCAACAACTTTGTTGTTAAGTGGTACTAGTACTAGTATTTGTTAATATTTCAGATTATAGCAAGGAATATACAATCTATAGAGGTCTTCCAAGACTAAGCACATGATGTAAATAAGTAATCACAAAGAACAAGTAGAGATAATACCCGGATTATAGCTCTGAATCAGTCCTTAGAGACTTCAAATCTGTACCTTGAGATCTTCAATTTTGCCCTTCAATATTGGTCTAATCTGTATATGCAAAGTTGCCCACCTAGGGCTCGTTTAATTCTGATCCAATATTGTAAATAACTAGCGCTCACATCTGAATATGGCCAATGCTTAGATTGATTCCGATCTGCATATATGCTATCAAGGTTTGCTCACAATATGTCGCCAATCTGCCCTGATTTGGCCTTCTACTAAATCTGCCCTTGTAGCTTGATCATAAGGACTTGTGAATTCATCTTGAATTCGCTGCCAGCAGATTTTGCTTTCTAGATCTGCCCAAAATATAACAAAACATGCACCCTTTTGTTTTGGTCCAAGTCATCACAAGTATGCTCCAATTCACTATCTCTAGTGGTCACTGATTTGTACTTTAATTCGTCATTGAGGTTTGCTTCTAAGTGCATGAATTCGCTCCTCAATGTCTGCCCTAATTCGCTTTATTTATCAGCTCTTTTCTTTAATTCAAACCTTCAATTCGCTTCCTAAAAGGTCTGAAATAAATCGCTCAAGAAGAATAAGAATAATGTGAAAGAGTGAACTTGTAAATCTGCTCAAGTACTTATCACATTATGTTTTTGGTGTGTTCCTTGAGCAGATCTACATGCTTTATTTATACCCATAATGGTGACTCTTGAAGAGTCACAACCCTTCCTCAAGGCTGGCCGACTTGCACCTTGGAATTAATTAATTAATTCCAAGTTGCCCCTCTTGGAATTAATCCAAGTTGTCCATCTTTGTCATTTTACTTTATTGTTAATATTTCAAGATCAAAATATTAACAGTATTGGTATGTATTTTTTTGAAAAAAGTAGGAGACGAGTACTTGGGGATGCCAATTTGTTTTAATATATATACATGGTAAAACTTCTAATGTATGCCAATTTCAATAAGAAGAAAACTGAAAAATCTAATTGTTTGCTATTTGACGATCAATACCATGAACCATTACATTTAACTTTCAAGTTTAAAAATACAAAGACTTATATAATAGATTAAATATAATGTCAAAATTCACGACTCTTGAGTCTAAAGGCCATACTACATATGAAAATACTAAGCCATTGACAAAAAATGAAAAACAAAAGATCTAAAGTATGATATTATGTCATCCAATGGATGAAGTTCCACTCTTACATCAACTATGTCATCAATTTCAAAGTCTTCAACTATGATGCTCTCTAGATGCTCATCACTCTCAAGCTTGGGCTCCTTAGAAGGCAATATAAATTTGGGTAACTCATTGAGGCCACTTGGATCAACCATTTCATCTTCCAAGGATGCATCCACTCCATTAGATGGAATTTAGTCCCATTTTGTCGAAGGACCTGTTGATGCGAGTTTTGTTCCACTACAACATATAGATCGAATATTTAGTATTCCAGGTTGAAAGACCAAATCTCCAACTCTCTCTTGAATAAGGATGCTCATATGCTGAACAATATATCTAGTTGTGTGATCAAATGAGACAACCTCAAGGTTCCTTCTTAATCATGGACTTCACTTAGTTATAATGATGTGATATGTTGGTTATCACAAAGGGACTTACACTATTCATTCAATGGATATCAACTACATCAACTAACTCTAAGAATGTAGGTTAATGTTGATGATGGTGTAAGCCTCTAACCAATCCTTGCTTCACTGTGTCAATTAGGCATAGGAGGGTGCTATCTTCTATGGATGCAAGTATGATTTTCACATTGTCAATATTCATCCAAATACCCTATGAAGGTGCAATCTAAATGAACTTCTCCAATAGAAGTTAAACACTTGCAATTTAGGCCTAGACTAACCTTGCACTGATACTCACAATCAGTAAGTATCAAAAGGTATGGACACTAGCTCCACCATTAATCACCATTCAACAATATCTTCCATTCATCTACTTCTATTTCTACTTAACATGAAATAAAATCCTAAATGAGGAATTGAAGAAACCATGCGACACTACAAAGCAACATTAAGTAATCCACCTTGAAGACCAACAATGAATCATCAATTACTTTGATAGGATTATGGCAACAATTTTACCAAGTCTCCTCTCCTACTCTACCTCTACTTTTATTCTAATGTCTAACTCTTCTAACCCCCGTACAAATGAGAAGGCTTTGACTTTTTATAGGTGTTCAATTACAATGAAGGGCCAAGATCAATTCAAGATCAAGGGCCAAGATTTATCCCTATAAACCCTAATTAAGGTTTCCACACTATCAACCAATTACACGAAGGCACACTCTGTGGGCCAATGAAAATGACAACGCCCTTAAGAGCCAAGGAGAAAATCATACACTCGGCATGATATGATTGAAATATGTAACTGAAATTTTCTGATTGGTAGAAGACAACTGGGCGCCACCTCAGCTTCCTTATCTCATAGTCTTGGTCAATTTTTTTGTGATGAGAAAATATCTCTTGATACTCAACATTATCAAGCCTTCAATTGTGATGGCATATTCCCAAATTGCTTCATCTTCTCAAATTTTCTCCATCTCCGTTCATGGAAATTTTCTCATTGCCATGATTTGAACTTGAACTTCTTGAGGTGATGCAGTCTTCATGCACTTGGATCCTTCAAAATGAACTTGGATTTCCTAAGGAAACTCAAGTTGGTGAAAAATTTCTTCTACTTGTAAATTCTGATTTTTCTTCTTCTTGCTCTTCACTTTCTTGAACTCCATCTTGATCTTGATCTTCGAATTTGCACTTTGGTAACTTGATTTTGCACTTCCTTCTCATTTGATGTCTTCGAGCTTGATCTTGCTTGAAGTTTTGAGCTTGACCTTGCAGTCTCTCTATCTTTTGCCATTCTTCTCCCTGGATGATTTACATGCAAAACAAAGGAAGGATTACATTAAAGTCCACTTTCTTTTACATCAAAGCAAGGAGGCAAGATGGATTTAATCATGTATTCTTTCAAGTTTAAAACCAAATTTCTCTATCTTCTTGCAAATCCCAAGTGCTGATTTCATTGATAAGGTGGTTTAAATCTTGCAACTTGGTATAAATTCACTTAAAATCTGGAGAATAAGTGAGTTTTTCAATACATAACATGCCCAGATTCAGCTTTCTCACCCTCCTCATCTCTGATTTATTTTGAAGAAGTCTGCATGTAGTTGTCTAAATCACTGTTCTTTCAAGAAAACTTATGTCTCCTTTGGATATTTTACTTTTCTATGCAATCAGATCACTGTCCCATAAGAATTTCACTACTCTTGTATGAGAACTTTGCTGCCTCTATAAGGAGAACTCGCTGCTAACTTGGGAGGTAATTCGGTGCTAATTTGCAGAGACAATATTGCTTTGATTTGGTGTTGAAATTATTGATTTTACTTCTCTTATATGGGCGATCTAGATTTTGAAGAGGCACATCCTTCTATACAGGCTGACTTGGCTCTCTAAGCCAATAAAAACATTTTAATTGATTCATTTTTAGCCCTCTAGGCTGATCAGATTAAGGGAAGACAATGATTTTTTTTAAATGTTTAATCTCCCTCTAATAAAATCGCTGTGAATTAGCCCTTGGCCGAGCCTCTTCATAGGGGCGGAATTTTGCCATGTGGGAGGACTTGGGGTGGCATAATCCACCACCTTAAGAGGAATATTTCAGTTTCAAAATCTCTACTTCCTTCGCTTTCATGCCTTCAAAACACCCCCTTCCAATCTCATCACCATCACTTTGTACTTTCAGATTTTATCCATCATCTGGGAAGGTAAAAAGGACATGTTTCACAACCCCTCATATAAAGGCAGAATTTTCACTAGTTAGAGGAATCAAGATTCCTTTGAGGGTGGTGGAATCCGCCACTCTTAGAGGAATTTTCCTCACTTACCTCCAATTTCCTCAATCACTTTTCTTCTCTAATCTTCAGCACATACTTGATTCCAATCCTTCCTTTTCTCCAAATTGTCCCTTGTCATGCACTTCAAACTCAAATTGATCTTCATTCTTCACAAAAGGGTGGAATTCAAGTCAAGGAGAGGAAAGAGGATTCCTCTTGAGGTTGCGGAATCCACCACCCAGAGGAATTTTCCTCTTCCTACCTGATTTCCCACCAAGATATGTTGCTCATTAAAACTTGTTTGATCATTTAATCATTCATTTTGCTGGTTCATCTTGCAAGTTAGAAGGGATTGAATCATGTCTTAAGCCCCCAAACACAAGGCAGAAATCAGTACCTCAAGAGGAATCTGAATCCCTCATCCTAGCTTAATCTCCATTTCACACAAACTTGGTTCAATTTAGTCTTGTCTTTCATTTTTTTGGTCAGATTGTTATCGAATTGCATTTTGTTCAAGCCCAACTGCCTTGATCTTGCCTTTCTCCACTCAAGATAGGGGTGGAATTCTTGATGTTGAGAGGAATAAGAATTCCTCAAGGCATGGTGGAATCCGCCAGCCTTGGAGGAATTTTCCTCTTCCATCATGTTTCAACATTTCATCTCAAAAAACTCATTAAATCTCCTCCATCAACCTTTGTTCACTTATAGCAATGCAAATTGGGATGTTGTCTTTATGTTTTGGTCAATCTAGGCTTGGGCAGAAATTTAGGTGGTGAGGAATTTTCCTCAAGGCATGGTGGAATCCGCCATGCTCATAGGAATTTTCCTCTTGGGCATCGATTTTCCTCAACTTGCCAAAGACTTAAGATTTAGTCACTTCACCTTCAAGATCTCAAAATTATGTGATTAGCCCACCAAATCATCTCAACATCAAACCTCCAGGCGGAATTTAGGGGGGAGACATGAATTTTGTCAATGAGAGGAGGGTAGAGTTTTGGAGGGTTAGAGGTATTTTCCTTTGGGGTAGGCGGAATCTGCCATGCTTAGAGGAATTTCCCTCTCAACAACTTGCAGTCCATACTTAGTCATGTTTTTAGCTCAAAGGGTGGGAGGATTTATATCAAATATAACATTTAAGTATAAGTTTCTTATACTTTAAGTTATATTTATAAATACTTTCAGAATGTTTGAGATAGGTTTCAGCTTCATAGGAGTCATAATAAAGATTCTAGATTTTGGGAGTTTTCAAAAAATTCTAGACTTAAGCCAAATTTCAAAATTCAACATGCCTTCAATAGTGTTACCTCCCACAATCTTTCCTGACTTTCTAAGGTGAAATTGAAGCTAAAACAAGGATTTTCAAAAGGTTTTGACTCATTTCATCACAAATCACTTGGTTTCAACTCCATATCCTTGACTAGCTTAGCCCAACCTTTGCACATATCCCTGACAGGCTTGACTATCTAGCAGGCCAAAAATTGCCCAAACTCATCTTTTTGACTTGGAGACTTGAAAATTGCTACCAACTAAGACCACCTAAGACCAATACTCCTACTACTAAAGCACAAAGAGGGGGTCCCCATCTGCAATGGGACGATGGTGTGAAAACCTCACAATAGGACCCTCCTTGCACCTATGTTGTACACGAGAGAGAGGGAAAAGTGAGCCATGAATGTAGACTAAGTTCTTTGCTTTCTTTGACTCTAATTGGTTCCTCTTCAATGAATGAATGAAACCACACGTTCTTTTGTGAAAGCAATCTTACTACAAATGATCGCAATTCAAGTGTTTCACTAATATGATTTCACCTCCATTCTATAGGATCTTTGTTTGCATGCATGTCATATAAGGCTTTCGTAGAAGAAAAAATCACCTTGCCCACATGAAAACTTATTCCGACGAGTCTTGATAAGCGAAGCATCCTCACCTCGGCCATGCATATGTTTTTACCACATTCAAAATCCCTTCATTTCAATCCTCATATAGAGACCTCTTGTTGGTCAAGTCTATATCAAACCAATTAGGATTTAAGGCATAAGTAGTGTAATGAAGAGGTGTGTTAAGTTTGTTTCATCTTCCATGTACCTTCTCTTCTATCAAAGCATATAGAGAAAAATTTCGAACATTTGTTATTTTCTTATTTCTTTCATATAAAATCTGTTTCTTCATATATTGCTCCCAAACATTGTTTGTTTGAATCTACAAATTTGGTCACCTCACATATGGGCTCAATAAAATCAATAAAATTTTTAACATAGCCTGAAAATGGTCATCAAAGACCATATCTCTCACCTCAATGCTCACCTTTCTATGAGGAGATGGTCCAAGCTATCAACGATAGACCATCATGTCATATCCCAAAAATCCAGAACAAAATATATTTAAATAAATTTTAATTAAAGATTGAAATTTATTGATAACAATTAACTATAATATGAATCTTGGAATGTTAGCCCATTACCGAGACACGGGGAGGGGATACGTCAATACAAGTGGAAATACGATTTGCATTATAAGTGAACAACCCCTTCAGACACATTGATGAGTGAAGACTCGACACCATTTACTATCTAACACCATTGATCATAAGAGACTAAATGTTATCAACATGGAGTTGTATGAGTATACAGAGGCAAAGGACGATAGCTCCAGAACAGTGTATCACTTGAAGACTCGACAAGTTATAGAAACAAGATGATTGATGCCTCATACAAATTTGTCGACTTAACTCATTGATCAAGCAAATTGAGGAGAGACAATAATATTATGGAAGACTCAACAATGACAATGATATAAAGACAAATCCAGTAACGATATTACTAAGGAAGATATCAATGACATTGATAAGTATAGGGAGCACCAACGATAGGCCTTACACTCATGTGAACAGGAATCAACAATGGTATAGGCTCCTAGGATAACACAAGACAAAGATTACTGCAAGAAATACACGGGAATTAAGGACATCGACCTGGAGCAAGGAATTACACTTGATAGAATGAAGTCTCAATGATATCATCACTAGGAAGGATACCGACTATTAAAAAATGTTACAGTAGCGGCAAGAAATATCATCGATTATTATTCTTAATGGGTTTGTTAGCAATAGGAGACCATTATTTGTTAAAGAAAGAAGAATACAATTAGTTACAAAGGGACGTGTCCCTTATCCATTCTATCGTGCCTTCCCCAGTTGGCCAATCATATATATGTATATAGATTTCGTATCATTGCAAGGTGTGATTGAGATTTGATTTTATAAATTGTTCCCTCGTGGACTTCGCTCGCTGAGCATACAGTTGCTATCGCAGCCTTTATATATATTCAATTGCAAGTATTAATATCATAGATTAGAGATGACTCATTCGCTGAGCATAACTCACATCCGCATATCAGAGACGGCTCCAGTATAACCAGATTGCATAATTATATAAAGAATATCAGAGACATCTTGCCCATAGATCTCTTTGTCATAACAACATATAATTCATTGCCAATCAGAGACAACCATTTATTCAGATTCAAACTGGTATTGCAGTCGGAGCCTTGTAAGATTCTTGGATTCCATTGTGGCATTGAAATTGCATTGTGTGTATATATATATATATATATATATATTTCCATCTTCATTCATTGTTATTGCATTATTCATAACACAATAATTGCATTTTGCACCTCATTTGCATACAAATTCATTAGTTCCTATTAATCATTTTAGCAATTGGAATAACCAATCACATTACCGTAGCATTTGGAATTCCCAGTCATCTACTCATTGTCATAGGAAATTGACAACTTCCGTAGTGTCCTAAATAATCTAAAAAGGGGACATTATAATTGGTATCAAGGCTCAGAATTCCTGCCAGCCAGTGGGAATCATATTTCAGATCAATTAAAATGGAAACAATTGAGGAATTGAAATAACATAGATGGTCAACAATGGAGAAAAGGAAAGACTTAACAATCGCTTGGATCAATTCATCAAGGGACAAAGAGAGATTCGAGAAAAATTGGCTAGACCTGCATTACCTACTATCCTTCAAAAGAAAGAACAACAAGAGGGAAATTAACTTACCCTAGCCGATTTACAAGATCAATGGTGACATGATTGGTTAAAAGGAGGTCTTCAAGATGATATATCCCTAGAGGACTACATAGAGATAAGAATCAAGTATTCACCTAAGAAGCATATAAGTCATCACTTGGACTTAAGAGGGGAAATTGGAATTCATGAGCACAGGAACATGAGACAAGTGATTGCAACACAACAATTACACCACGAGTTTCTAACATCCATGCATCATCGAAGGGAATGGAAGCAGTTACATCAAAGGAAAAAATACAATTGCAAAACTTGAAACTTCAAAAAAGGATAATACTAGAGATGATCATCAAGCAGCACAAGAACCTTTCGAAAAGCCATAACACCATGGAGAGAAAAGAGCAACTATTGATGCGTCATCTATCACAAATGGATCAAGTACATGGATGCATAAGGGTAATGGAGATGACCTCACATCATCACAAGAATCATGCATAGAAGGTGGCATAGGAAAGATTGAAGTGAGAAATCATAATTCAGGTTATGAGAAATTGTTCAAGAACATCAATCATAACTCTCTTTCAGCTTCCAAAGAGGACTTATCATCCATAGTTGAAGACATGAGGAGTAATGCTTCTAGTGTAAGAAATTTTGAAGCCACTTCTTGCATCCAACCAGTCATCTTGATGTAACATCAAAAGTATGGGAAAATGAAATACAAATGGTAAATACATATAAAGGAACACCTACAAATCATGGGACCCCAAATTGTTACAAAAGAGATGAAGAGGACTTGGAAGGTTACCTAAAGAGGTCAATTAGGGAAGAGTTGGGAGAAATAAAGCTTAGGCTTGAGAACAAAAATCAAACTAAACTTATTCATAATCCATTGTTCAAAATTAAAATGGACAAGACCTATAGTAACCCACTCCTTGAAATAAATGAAGAAGCTATTTTGAAATCACACAAAGGCGAAGATGAGAATAGATTATGGGACCCTGGTGCATCTTCCATCGGCGAAGCTTTGAGTACTACTCAGACAAATGCGACAAGCCTTCCTAGTACCATCACTAAAGATTCTCCATTCAAATTTCCAAATGATGCAATTCAGGAAAGCATTATTTCTTTGAATCAAAGGTCACAAACTCATTGCTCAAAATTGAAAGTAGGTGGACTACATGATGAATTCAAGGGCATCAACATGAAACAATGGGTAATCATTAAATCCTTTTACATAGTCACTTGGGATCCAGGAATCATCATGAGATTATAAAAATGCTTGTGGGCAAGCATTTTCCAAGAGGGGGAGACTGTCATATCCCAAAAATTCAAAACAAAATATGATTAAATAAATTTTAATTAAAGATTGAAATTTATTGAAAACAATTAACTATAATATGAATCTTGGAATGTTAGCCCATTACCGAGAATACGTCAATACAAGTGGAAATAAGATTTGCATTATAAGTGAACAACCCCTTCAAACACGTTGATGAGTGAAGACTCGACACCAATTACTATCTAACACCATTGATCATAAGCGACCAAATGTTATCAACATGGAGTTGTATAAGTATACGGAGGCAAAGGATGATAGCTCCAAAATAGTGTATCACCTGAAGACCCGACAAGTTATAGAAATAGGATGATTGATGCCTCATACAAATCTGTCGACTTAAATCATTGATCAAGCAAATTGAGGAGAGACAACAAGATTATGGAATACTAAGTAACAACAATGATATAAAGACAAATCCAGTAACGATATTAATAAGGAAGATATCAATGACATTGATAAGTATAGGGAGCACCAACGATAGGCCTTACACTCATGTGAACGGGGATCAACAACGGTATAGGCTCCCAAGATAACACAAGACAAAGATTACTGCAAGCAATACACGGGAATTAAGGACATCGACCTGGAGCAAGGAATTACACTCGATAGAATGAAGTCTCAATGATATCATCACTAGGAAGGATACCGACTATTCAAAAATGTTATAGTAGCGGCAAGAGATATCATCGATTATTATTCTGAATGGGTTTGTTAGCAATAGGAGACCATTATTTGTTAAAGAAAGAAGAATACAATTAGTTACAAAGGGACGTGTCCCTTATCCATTCAATCGTTGCAACCCATTCTATCGTGTCTTCCCCAGTTGGCCAATCATATATATATATATATATATATATATATATATATATATATATAGATTTCGTATCATTGCAAGGTGTGATTGAGATTTGATTTTATAAATTGTTCCCTTGTGGACTTCGCTCACTGAGCATACGGTTGCTATCACAACCTTGATATATATTCAAGTATAAGCAGATTGCATAATTATATAAAGAATATCAGAGACGACATTGTAATGCCCCCATTTTGAGCAAGCATTGGAGTTAGTGGATTTAGCCTATCATTGGGTACTTGTAGGCTAATTCCGGTGATTAGAGGACCCTGTTTCGGGTTTTGGCCCTGTTTTGAGGGACTTACTATTTATACTATTATAGTAAGTCATCATATGGTTCTATTGAGCTCAGATGATTTAGAGGAGTTATATGATGCTTTTAGATTTTATTTCTAGCTTCCGGTTTGGACTCCAAGATTCTTGGAGGGAGCGTCTATTTTTAGTAAGTCACCTCGTCAAGTTCATTCATCATCTTTCTTCATCAGGATCATGCCTATGCTGTCAGATTTCAATTTTGATGCTTCTTCAGTCATTTTCGCAAGATGGGTGAATTATGATTATTATTTAATTAAATTGGCTAAGGTTGCTATTTTTATTGGGATTGCATATTGGACACCTTCGTTTTATAGCTCGTTGGAATCGGGTTGAGAAGTTTTAAATCTTGAGCACATAAAACAGGGACCCTATGTGTCAGAATATCATTATATTAATGAAAAGGTCATTTTTGGAGCAATGGGGGATTTTAAATTAATAAAGTGACTTTATTATATTTCATCTTTAAATTATAACATAAAGTTGCTTTATGAGAAATGAAATTAAAGTAAATTAAAGGAGATGAAGACAAATGAAAATTGAATATTATAAAAGGGGATTCAGATTTCATTTCATTCATTCTATTGTGCATTTGATATTATTGGTTTGTGTGAAGAGAAATTTGGAACAAGGGTTTCAGAATTTCAGACTTGGAGAATTGTGAATTCTTCGAAGTTTTTACAAGCATTTGAGGTGTTGAAATAAACATTGAGATTTGCTACAGTGTGGGCTTCATTTAGAAGTTCAATTTGAGCTTACAGGAGAAGAATCAATACATAGTTAGAGTCAGTTTGAAAGTTTTTTCTGATGGTGATAGCAGCATTATACCCTAGGCTATTATCAGTGATTAAATCGCAGCTTTGGTAATTGTTGTGAAGAGAGTTTGAGGCAGCCGCACTCAGCTGCAAACCCACATGAGTCACTGGATGCTAGATGGCTAGGTCTAGAGCAGAACAATTTTATCTTGGCATTCAATTTCAGATTGGAGTTGGCTGCTGGAAAAATTCAGGAATTGTTTAGAGATTTTGAAAAGTGCTGGGCTCAATATCTGTGCTGCGATTTGTTTCCAGGTTTTTTCTTAGTTGCATTTTAGTTTTCAAAATATAATAAATATTTCTCCATGCATTGTATATACATATAAATCAACAAGAATTAATCATAGTTCAATGCATTGGACAATTGTTTCAGAATTACTTTAATGCAAAGTTATTATCTTGCCTGGGAACATTTTTTTTTAAAAATTCAAGGAAATGCTTATTCATTTTAAAAATCAGTTATATATAAAATCTGCATAGCAAATCAGTAGTTTGGCAGAGTTAGAACCAGTAGGGGTTCTTACAAACATCTTTCTCGTAGATCTCCCTGTCATAACAGCATATAATTCATTGCCAACCAGAGATGGCTCGCAGGGTTGTGCATATTCTGCATTGTTATGTCAGAGAGCCATTTATTCAGATTCGAACTGCTATTGCAGTCATAGCCTTGTAAGATTCTTGGATTCCATTGTGGCATTGGAATCGCATTGTGTGTGTATATATATATATATATATATATATATTTCCATCTTCATTCATTGTTATTGCATTATTCATAACACAATAATTGCATTTCGCACCTCATTTGCATACAAATTCATTAGTTCCTATTATTCATTTTAGCAATTGGAATCACCAATCACATTAACATAGCATTTGGAATTACCAATCATATCTACTTCTCATTGTCATTGCATTCATATCACATTGCATTTGTTCTCATTTGTAGAAGGAAATTGATAACTTCCGTAGTGTCCTAAATAATCTAAAAAGGGGACATTACACAGCAGGTTATAAACCAACATGGTATGAAAAGGTTCGCGCTACTCTAATTGATAAAGAGAAAGTTCAACTAGAACAAAAAATTGCACCAATGAAAAGTGTGGTCTCCAAAGGGAAATTGTAGCATTGCAATGGATGGGTGAACAAATGCTAGAAACAGTCCACTTCTTAATATCATAGTAACATGACAGGCAATACACTATTTAGTGCAAGAAAAAATGCAAAGCTCCTTCAAGTTGAGGAGGGGGCATCTCATGTAGTCTAAGTTGTTATACACACTGGCCTGATTTGTAAAGCAAAAGACTTATTGGTATGAAAAAGGTACAAACATGTATTTTGGACACCAAATACATATGCATTTGTTGGATATGTTTGTTGATAAAAAAATAGAAAATGTTAGAAATCTTTCTTTGTTTCCTCATATATTGCTCCCAAACATGGTTTGTTTGAATCTACAAATTTGGTCACCTTACATATGGGCTGAATAAAATCATTAACAAATTTAACATAGCCTGAAAATGGTCATCAGGGATCATATCTCTCACCTCAACTTTAGTATTTGATGTAGATTGTCTCCATGATCCTGATGGATCACTAATCACTATAGAATGTAGAACTCCTTTGATTGCTTAAAGACACTCGAGGAGTATCAAGTATGAAGCAAATTGCACATTGATAGGTTTGAGGAGTTCCAACTTGGCAAATTTTCAATAAATGACTTGTATGTGGTCATGAATACATATGAACATTTGTATATTTCTACCCTTTTCAATGAGATCTAAAATCCAGTGAAATTCGCCAATATTTTGAATTGCATTATTCAACAAATGCACACAACATGGTGTCCAAAATACATATTTGTACCTTTTTTGTACAAACAAGTTTGTTGCTTTGCAAATCGGCGCACCATGTATAACAACTTAGACTACATGAGATGCCCCCTTCCTGCCTCCTCAATTTGAAGGAACTTTGCATTTTTTTCTTGCACTAAATAGTCTATTGCCTTTCATGTTACTATGATATTAAGAAGTGGACTATTTCTATCATTTGTTCACCCATCCTTCACAATGCTACAACATCCCTTCGGAGACCACACTTTTCATTGGTGAAATTTTTTGTTCTTGTTGAACTTTCTCTTAATCAATTAGAGTAGCACAAACCTTTTCACACCATGTTGGTTTGTTACCTGCTGGTCCATTGTTGATAGCTTGGACCATCTCTTCATAGAAAGGTGAGTGAGCAACATTAAATGGTATACCATTTGCATAAATGAAACATAAGATCACAGCATCAATCATATCTTGGCCTTGCATTTTGCAATGGGGTTTGGGCTGCCAATTTATTTTCTCTTTTGAGAAGCTCCTACATCTATTGCTACATCTCTAGAAGACACATCCTCTGATTCTCTATGCTGATTTTGAGTTGCCTCTGTTGTTGAAGCACGAGAGATCAAATGAGACACTTTCTTATCAACTCTTTCTTGATCTTCAGTAGCCTCATATTGTTCTAGCTCATTCAAACAGGGTTTGACACCTTTGCCAAGTATGTGGAGAAAATGAGCCACTACCGTCAAGTAAGTGCCTGGAATTGTCTTAGGACAAAGTTTACATTTGATAGTGTCTGTTCCACCTGACCCATTTGACCTGGAAATACAATCACAGTGGGTACAAACCTTGTATTCCTTCACCTGACATTTTGAGAATTTGACCAAAAAAATAAAATTATTTCATTAAATACAGCAAATTCAAACAAATTAAATTGATAGTAAATTTAACCATTTAAAATATTATGCTAATAACTATTACTAATAACCCACCGCTATTGGATAATTTACAGGAGACCTGTTACTTATCTTTGTCAGTAAATGCTTTGTGCAAATCTGCTATTTTACAAACGTATTCCATCAGCAAGATTTTGTCAGGGCTCTACCTAGGTCCTTGGTAATGATATACCTCAAAACAGTATTGGGAATTCATAATTTTGCAAGCCAGTGGCAAAATCTGTGACAAATCTCTTTTGTACCCACATGTAATAACCCAGTGCTATTGGATAACTGACAAGAAACCTGTTACTACATTTGTCAGTAAATGCTTTGTGCAAATCTGTTAACAAGCGAGTTCCATCAGCAAGATAATTCTGGGGCTCTACCTAGGTCCTTGATATGTTTATACCTCAAAACCATATGCCCTTATGTCTATCTAATCTGGATTTAGGATTTTTAATTATTTGACAAGATACGCGATAGTTATTTTGCTTGTTTAAGAATTATATTTTAAAAATCTAGTCAATTCACCTGTACTTGATGAACGAAATTTTTATTTATCAATTTATAATTTTTCTCATATCTCCTATAGAACTAAGGATAAAAATCATGGACTTGTTTATGTTAAGGTAGAATTTGACATATGGCTGTTGGATGACTGATGTAATACAGCAGAGCATATATCAGGTAAGATATTGAAAATTTGAAACCAGTCTCTAGTACCTTCTTTTATCTCTATATGGAGGCTGAGCTCGTGCCATTTATGCCTGCCCTTGTCATTGGATATATCTATATTGTAAAGCAACAAATCTGCATTTGGCTTGCCCTCAAAATCTCAAATATGCCTTAACCCAGGTCTATTATCTCAAGCACAGATATGAGATGGGCTCAGGGAAAGGAAATCCTTCTGGAAATAAGGTGTATGCCTATGGCAGAGATGTAGAAGTGGCCTTTCAGGCTTTCATCAGTTCATTTTTCTGTCCAATGTGACTTTATGGTTTCCTCAACATTAAAATTCTTGATTTCTGTGTTTCTTATACTTGTTTCCTGTCACTCCATAGGCTCTGATGCTTCTGAGGATCATATCTCATAGATGTATTCATCCATCTCTCAAGGAGAGCTTCAACGGGGCCAATCTTTAATGTTATAATCATGTTAGCAAGAGATAGCTGTATAAAATATGATTTCTAAGATAATTTATAGGAAAAACCCAACAGGTTGCATTTATTGCCAGAATAACATGATTGCTGGAATGTGCTGTGGTGGTTGTCAAGAATAACTGCTTCTTGATTTTCATGTCTAAACAGTGATGTTTTTTTTATATTGGATATAGTTAACAAAATAGAGTCTTACAATATAAGGAACTGGAGCTCCATACAATCCAACAAAATATCACCAGCTGCTATGAAAGGATAACACATACTATCGATAGTCAGTATATCAAAAAATCCTAAAGATAATCACAAGTTATTCCCAACAGCCCTTAACAGAGATGCCGTTCTCACATTGATCACAGTCATATGTACTGATAGGGGGAAAGATTTCATCTCCAGGATCCACATATTTCACTATTGGCTTGTATTTGTATCTCTTGGCAGCAGGCAAAGGACTATCCTGTTTGTCAGGCTTTGGAATATCCTTTTTCTTTATGTAATCCTTTAGTATCTCCAGCTCCTCCTTGTTAAGATTGCTGCTCCCTTGGGGGAAGAAGTGAGCACTTCTGATCTCTGTTTTATAAATTATTGTTAATCCTTCCTTGAGTAGGGTCACAAACCTGTCTTTTGGAATTTCCATTATAGTGGAGACCTGTAAGATAATATAAATGAAGTTGATTTCACTACTAAACTTTAGTAAGGCTCCTTCTTTTGCCTTGGAATCCTTCCTCTTCTTCCAGATAAACCACAAAATTTCATTAGTTAAACTTAAAATCATCCAAAAGAATTAAGTTCAGCATTAAAATTTTGAACATACCCAAAAAGAACTTCATACCAAGAAAAACCATTTCTGTTTTGTCAACCTAATTTGTGCCCAAAAATTAGGGACCAAACAGCTAATGCAGAGTGGCAGTCAAAAAACTGATGTTCAAAAGACTCTGAATGACCACATAACCGACATGTTTAAATAGGGATGCCCATAGAATGCAATTCATTATATACAATAAGTTTTTTTAAGGTAAAAAGCCATCTAAAACAAGCATTTTTAGGTTTCGTAGACTTAGTCTGACTAGGAGTAAAGCAGTTTGACCATTTTGGAAGAAGATCAACAAACCAAAGAAAAACCTCCCTCCTATCAGCCAGTAAAAGATAAAGCTTCTTAACAGTAGTCTGATCAAACACAGTGCCATCTTTTCATGAAGTAACTGAAAGCATATTAGAGCTACCTTTGACATCAATACAACGAACAGCATTATTTAAAGCAGCTTTGAGCATAGAGTATGTTCTCTACCGAGATTCATAAATATGAAACTCATGTTTCAGACTGTCCCAAGTTTTAAAGTGTCCCCTATCAAAAATATTAGATATAGTTAACAAAACAGTGTCTTACAATATAAGGAGCTGGAGCTCCATACTGTCCAACATAATATCACCAGCTACTAATGAAAGGATAACACATATTATCGATAGTCAGTATAACAAAAAATCCTAAGGATAATCACAAGAAGTTATTCTCAACAGCCCTTAACAGAGGTGCTTTTCTCACATTGATCACAGTCATATGTACCAATAGGGGGAAAGATTTCATCTTCAGGATCCACATATTTCACTATTGGCTTGTATTTGTATCTCTTGGCAGCAGGCAAAGGACTATCCTGTTCATCAGGCTTTGGAATATCCTTTTTCATCATGTAATCTTTAGTATCTCGAGCTCCTCCCTGTTAAGATTGCCCTTCCCTTGGGGGAAGAAGTGAGCACTTCTGACCTCTGTTTTATAAATTATCATTAATCCTTCTTTGAGTAGGATCACAAACCTGTCTTTCAGAATTTCATTATAGAGGAGACCTGTAATATAACATAAATGAAGGTAATTTCACTACTAAACTTTAGTAAGGCTCCTTCTTTTGCCTTGGATTCATTCCTCTTCTTCCAGATAAACCACAAAATTTCATTAGTTATCATCATCCAAAAAACATTAATCTCAACATTAAAAGTTTGAACATACCCAAAAAGAATTTCATACCAAGAAAAACTATTTCTGTTATCCCAACCTAATTTGTGCCCAAAAATTAGCGACCAAACAACTAATGCAGGGTGACAGTCAAAAAACTGATATCCAAAAGACTCTAAATGACCACTTAACTGACATGTTTAAATAGGGATGCCCATAGAATGCAATTCATTATAAACAGTAAGTTTTTTCAAGGTAAAAAGCCATCTAAAACAAGCTTTTCTAGGTTCCCTAGACTTAGTCCAAATAGGAGTAAAGCATTTTGACCATTTAGAAGAAGATCAATGAACCAAAGAAAAACCTCTCTCATATCAGCAGTAAAAGATAAAGCTTCTTAACTGTAATCTGATCAAACACAGTGCCATCTTTTCATGAAGTAACTGAAAGCATATTAGAGCTATCTTTGACATCAATACAATGAACAACATTATTCAAATCAGCTTTGAGCTTAGAGTGTGTTCTCTATTGAGATTCATGAATATGAAACTCATGTTTCAGACTGTCCCAAGTTTTAAGTGTACCCTATTTAAATATTACCGAATTCTGCAATGCATTTTAAGGGCCATTGCTTGGAAGAGCAGCCTCGGGTGAGAGCCAATGGTCTATCCTTCTCCCCCAAGTTCCACCAAATCGACCTTCCTTTGAAACAACATTTGGACTCCAGAGAGAAGGCCTCCTTATGACAAATAAGAGTCTTGATAGACCTTCAAGCCTTTCAGACGTTGTTTAAAAACAACTGACTCATAGAATTTCACCTCAAACTCCCCATAAAAGCAAGTCATTCAAGTGTTAGGTTCTCCATGTTTTACCCTTCTATGGTTTAGAAAAGGCCAAGTTGTTCCTGATTTGAACCTTCCAAGGCTCGTGACCAATACACGCTTTGACAATCCACTTAGCAGCCAAGACAATACCTTGCAGACAAATATCTTTAAGACACAAACCCCCTCAAACTTTAGTTAAACATCACTGAGATCAATTAACAGCATATCTTTTTTTTACTTCCTTTACCATCTGACTACAAAACTCCCTCAAGATCCTTTGTTATTTCTGAAAATGGCAATTAGAGAAAAGCCAGACTGAAGAAAAATATAGAGAATGGGAAGCAATAACCTTTTGAACAATTTGTACCCTATCAAGAAGAGTAAAAGATGAGTTTGCCACTCATGATGTTTTTTTTTCAATTTTTTGAAAGAGCCAGCCCCACATGGCCTTTAAGGAGGGAGAAAAAGCAAAGGGATGCCCATGCATTCAACAATCTGATTGGTTCCAACTCACATCCAGTTCCTAGTTGAGAGGCTTAGACTTGCTGGTAGAAACCTTGGTCCCAGAGGCCTCACAAAAGATGTTCAACTTGTGGATCATTATTCTCATCCATTCCTACAAACAAGGTTGTATCATCAGTAAATTGGGCATTCCACAAGAATTCATTAGGAAGTGTAATCCCATGCACAAGAGGAGAGATAAGATTGGTTCTCAAAATGTAGTGGAGTCAACAACAATAACAAAGAGGCAAACTTTCTTGATAGTCCTTTGCAAGAAAACTGGCTTAGTGAGCTCTCCATTGATATCCACCTGGGTGATTCTTATAAATCTGTCAAAGCACTTGGGGATCTTTTCTCCATTTCCCTCATCTTCCTTATTCCCACTATGGGAATTAGAGGTGTGAAATCCATTAGTAAGTTTCGTCCTTTTTATCATCTTTGGTTTGGCTATCATCATTACATGGCTTGACCATTTCTAAGCCAGACCTCGAAAAAAGAGGAAAGAGGATTATAACAGTCCATAATAAGTTTGCTTGCATCAATTTCACCACTAGATATTAACTGATGGTCAGCTGGAGGAGCTTCTAAAACAATTGGGAGGACTTGGAGGAGTATTTGGACAATCTCATAGAATCAGCCCTGACCTTTATGGATTCTAAAGCCAGTTGTGGGGCATTCTTAGAAATAGAAATAGCCAAGCTCTCCTCAGAGTCAAGGTGAGGATCCAGTCTTTTTGAAGTTGGGGGGGAATAGACCTTAATAACAACAATATCTCCATCAAACAGTGAGTCATGAAGAGAAAGATGTTTATTATCAACAACTGGATTAGGGTGAGAAAAGCCAATAGGATTAGAGATTTCAGACTCCATGACTTTGTCAGACACTCTAGGTACAGGATTCTGAGAATTTTCCTCTCTTCTTCCTACTAAGTCCATTCTCATTTACCTTGGGCACATTATTGAAAGCCCCTACAAGCTTCAACACCAATTTGGGACAACTTTTCTTGAGATGACCATTTTTCTTGCAAAGAAAGCAAGCAATTAGACTACCTAGTGGCTCAATTTCACACAACACACACTTATTATCCAATTGAACTGAAATGACCTATGAGACATCAACAAATGGTAGGAGAGATATGAACTTGGAGGACATTACCCAAAGGTAGAAGAATTTGCTGGATAAATTTCCACAACTATGGAGGAATATTTTTAATTTCCACTTAAAGAGGATCAGATTTAGCTACATCATAAAAATTTTCCTCAGGGGACCAAGGATTGTCCTGAACATGGACTATCCCAAATTCCCAAATTCTTTTAAAAAAAAAAACTCTATTCTGCATGGCTCGACTATGACAAAAAAGACAACAAATAAACCTTTATGGAGCATTCTACAGAACAAGACATAAAGTCCCAGTTTTTTCCCCAAACATTTGTTGTCCAATCATCTAAAATTGTTTGGACGAATGAGAGTTTAAATCAAGATAGACAGAATATTGAAATACTTCAGAGTCTAGATTCCTTTGACTCAATAGCTTGCAGCATTTAGGAATTAGTGGAAACAGAAAGGACCCTGGCAAAATCAGAAGCCTTACCACTTTCTCCTGGTCCGCCCTTTCCAGTTTCAAAGATGCTTACCCCACAATCAGTCGTAGATGAGAGTAGACCCCCTTCACGATCCGAATGAAGAGCCTCCTTATATGAGGGTTTAGGAAACACAGAGTTTGAAACCGAAATATCAGATACAAACGGTGGGGAAATATCTTTAATCCCCTTATTACCATCACTTGCCACTTCATTGAATACACTGTCTACCAAAATCTCCATCACCTGCCAACTAGTATGAGGGAAGGACACAATAAAAACAACATTAAAGGCTCCCTGCCACCAAATTCAGGCAAAACAAAACAATAAAAGGTATGGCGGAGGGAAGAAATGTAGCTTAACAAAATATACATATATCGAGTTTCTTATGACTATATGAGACCATGCATGGTCAACTATTCATACTATAGCTATACAAAAGACCACTATACAAAAAGTTGACCATGTCTTATATACAGATATACAAAATATTGCTTATATTTTTTCATACTATAACTGTCCAAATATACAAAATATAGCTTATATTCAAGACTGTCAACTTATAAACTACAGTTTGGTTCTCCTTCACAAATTTTGCTGAGGCTGTAATCATCCAAACCATTCCAGTCCAGTGGTGGATCAATCTCAGAAGCCTCAACTGCATTACCTCTACTATAAAATCATTGCCTGGTTAATATGGGATCTAGCCTTAGTTTGCAGACCAAGGTCCTTCCTTATTGTCTTTGCTGGTATTTGATCATTGTATTTCATCTGAAATTTCAGGTAGCTTTGCAAGAAAGGGCTGTTCTCAATATTGAATGGCCATATTTGGCAATGCTTGATTTCAGCTTTCTTAACCTCCATTGTGCCCTCACTGAGCAACTTCAAGAATTTACTTTTAGAGACCTCCATAGTTAAGGTTACTTGCACAACAACATATGAGTCTTTTTGAAGACTCGAAAGTGTCCTCTTAAACCCTTTAAACTTTTCCTCATTTCTCGCTTTCCTTGTATACCATAATATCTCAATTGAAAAACAAAGCCAAAACAAATTGTATTCCTTATCTAATTTATTCATATTTTCAGTAAGCACTTCTTTCCAATTAATATTCTCTGAATCCCCCCAAATTATTAAACCCAACCCAAAACATTTTCCAGATTCCCCTTGCATAAAAACATTAAAAAGTGTCTTACTGATTTAGGTTTTCTGCATATGGAACATAATTCAATATCAAAAGAATTCAATTTATATGGTAATCTCTGCAAAATTAATAACCTCCTGAAACAAATCTTTTTAGGCTCAAGCATGTTTGACCACAATAAATTAAGAATTCTTTGCCATCGTTTATCTTCTAAACTTACGTCCCAACACATCCCAACATTTGTTAACATATTTAATAATGGAGACAATATTAGGTAAAGATATATAAACCAAATTTGTTTTCACTTTATAAAGAAGTCGACCATCGTATATACCATTTACAATCCTTATAATAATCAGCATCCAAAATACAATTAATAGGAAAATGAAAGCACTTGCAGGCCTCCCTTAAAATCAAGTCCTTTAATTCAATTAAGGTAAAGAATATTCATAGCTCAAAGAGGCCCAATCCTTAAGTTGTCCATTATGAATAATGTTATTAAAGCATTTGATCCCCTTCCAAGACTAACTTTTGGCTGAGCAACCTTGTAATTATGCAAGGGGTTTAAGCTTATGATCCAAGTTCAATCAAATGGGCGTATGAGCAAGAATTTGTTTGTTATTGTTTCTAGTGTAATGACAATTAGTAACCTTATTCTTAACTAGTTCCCATGCTTTCCAAAGACCCCTAAACACATTTGATCTTGGAGGAGTAATTGGGTGTTTGCTAGTTAGAAGATCACAAAATGGCAGAAGCTTCCAAGTTTTAGCCTTCTTGGGGAAAGCAAGCTGAATGTTGTTTCTTACAAGAAATTTCCAAGGTCCATCACCTTCTAGAGGCTTAATGATCCATTTAATTGTAAGAGCAATTTTATAATTTCTTAGGTCCATAAGGCTTAAACCACCTTGGGCTTTATCTTGACAGCACTAGTTCCATTTGACAGAATGCCTCTTTCTCATCCCTTTTCCATCTGACCATAAGAAATTTCTGATTTTCTTTTGGATCTCATTAACTTGGTAACTATAAAAAGCCATACAGGAGTTGTACAAGCTATAAGAAGATAGTATCTTTTGACAGATTTGGATTCTGCTCCCTAAGGATAGGAATTGTCTGTTCCATCCATCAAGCTTTATATCAATCTTGGTTTTAATCTATAACCACATCTTTCTGACTAGGGTTAATTGGAAAGGGAATTCTCAGGTATCTGAGTTGCTTATGGCCTCTCCACTGAAAGCCGTACTTATTAGCTACACTAGGGGTTCTCAACCCAAGCAAGCATGATGAATTTTGCATTGGGAATCTTTGCACGTGAAGCAATGCAGAAAAAATCTAATTTCTGAATAACATTACTTTCATCTGTTGATATTTTGGCCTTTACGACAAATATCTCTACCTTGGATAGATAAATCGATTTGCATAAATAATAATAATAAATATTGGAGATATTTATTATTTATTGTTTATCAATTTAATTCGATATATATGAGTTGTTTGAATTAAATATTAGAGGGCCCAAGGTCGGCCTCTTGATATAAATGTTTTATGGCAAAGTCGGCCCTTGAGGAATGGTTTCATCCTCATATATATTCGAACAAGTCTTGAGGAAGAGGAACACCAAAAACATAATGTGCTCTCTCTCCATTCAAGAATTTGTAGCAGACATTATTCTGGAAGCAACGAATTTCCTAGGTTGGCGATCTGCTTCCCTCCCTTAAGGCTCAAACCTCCTTTGCATTTACTAATAGTTCACCTATGCAACAAGAAGCAGCGAACACCAATAAGCAGCAGCAAATGCCATTAAGTAGGCTGTGAATACACCCTTTGGAAGGCTGCGAATTCACCATCAGGTAGCAGATCTCAGTCCAAGGCAGCAACAACCTCTATGCCCTAACATCAGTACATTCAAGTGCAGATTCTGGATTAGGTGGAGCATTGAGGAGTTCAATGAGTTGCATATTCAAAGTGGAGACTCATATTGATCAAGGTTGATCAATATCATTGCACATTGGAGGGCACTGATGGCAGAACAGATCTGGGCTTAGTTTCAGCCTATTCAATAACACACAAGTACAGATCAATGAACAACTTGGTGAAGCCCTAGGTGAGCTAAAGGATTTGAAGACTCCAAGGATGAATATCAGAATTATATTCCGGGTACTATCTCTTCTTTGTCTTGAGTTTATGTTATCCTATGCTTAGTAGAGTTTGATCATTCCTAGTAGAATCTGAAATATACTAACATGGTATCAGAGCTGCGGTTGAGTAAAGATCCTTTCAGATTTAGGAGTACAAACTAAGAAACTTTATGACGGTCTGAAATTGAAATAAGGGTTTTGATTTTCAATTAGTTGTCTCTATGGGAAATCTTATTAATTTTCTTTTTGATCTAGAGAGAGTAGATCATCTTGAGATTAAGTGCATGGTATGTATGATTTAGAGGGAGTATATTGGATAGATCATATCTGAATTGAGATACATCCTTCACATAGTATTGCACATACCTTCATCTTGTTTGGCATTTGATGTATTGGAGCTTTAACTATTGGTATACATACTGGTTCTATGCATGTGTAGGAAGCACACCTTTCATTGGTAGATTGCAACCTTGCAAGTTAACTTGGTCATGTATGAGTGGTACATATCTTGCGGATTGGCACAACAAATTGTCATAGCTGAGATGTTTGAAAAGAACATGATTCTTCATGTATAACTGATTGAATTAGCTATTTGATATATCTGCTTAGTTGATTAACTTATAGCAGTAGATCTGGCATTGTGAAATGCATGCTTTGCCCAGGCATAGGTTATACTTTACGCTGTTATAGAGGAACATACACAGCTGATTGCTAGTATAACCTTGTATGTATTGACTTTATGTTACTATGATTACATATTGGCATATATTTGGTATTTCTGTATGATAGGATCATACTTGATATTAGCAACACTACTTCACATTAAGTAAAGTCTCATGTTGCATTACATTGGTTTTCTTTTGCATATATGTGAACATGCTTCCAATATTCATGATAGAATTATACTTGTTCTATCAGAGAACTACATTTAGATATATGCATAGATCATGCACATATGGATTCACGTTGCCCTGAGTCTAAGCTTAAGAGGGAGTTTTATTATGGGCTCACTTACACCTGGTATAAACCTCTCCCTTCTACATGAGTAGGAACATTCCCTATTGGCATAGCTTATGATTGTAACATTCATGGCTGATTGGAATGTCTGTTTAGCTTGGATGGTTAGGTATGAGGAACATACCTTACTCTATGACACGTGTTATACCTTACGCTGTTATGTATAGGGAACTTATACAGCTGATTAACTGTTTTACATTGATGCATGAGTGCATACATTATTGGTTAATGAATGTAGAAACATGCTTTACATTATGTTATGTATGGGAAACATACTTTATATTGCCTCGACACATTTCATTGGCATATGTTGTATTGGTATATTTTATGGAAACATACATTATGACACTTAGAGATAATGTTGTGGTATGCATGGAGCATACTATATATGGATATATGTTATCCCTTGCATATGTTATGCTTTGTGTATTCATGGTTATTGATCATATATATGTATGAATACATTTCTTTATAGTAGGAACTCTAATACATGTGGTTCTATATATCTAACTTAAATCTTATGATCATATTGGTTAATCTTATACTTATGTGGTTTCATATGGATATACTTATGTTTTTGGCTAAGTTATTCTTATGCATTGAAGAATATCATTTGATGTTTTTCGAGTCAAAAGGACTCGTGGATCAGGGATCCATTGCTGAGAAATCAGTGAGACATCATGGATTTGATGTCAAAAGTCCATTACTCCCAGTAATCGGTGAGACATCATGGATTTGATGTCAAAAGCCCATTACTCCCAGTAATCGGTGAATATCACGGACTTGATATTTGAGAGACCAATGCTCTGGATATCATGGAGTTGATATCCTTTTGAGTCTTGGAGACTCATGGATCAGGGATCCACAATTGAGTATTTGGTAACATCATGGACTTGATGATACCATGAATATCAGAGTTGATATTCTAAATTCTTGAGTCATGGGACTCGTGGATTTGAGAAATCCACATTTGGATAGTAAAACATCATGTACTTGATGTTGGTATGATGTCATGGATTTGACATCTCTTGAGTCTTGGTGACTCATGGATTTAGTTATCCACAAATTGGATGGTATACATCATGGACTTGATACCTTGAATATCATGGACTTGATATTCAAAATAGTCAAGGAGACTAGTGGATTTAGGAAATTCACAAATTGATTGGATATTTGATATCACTCATATCATGAACTAATATTTATGGGTCTAGGAGACCAGAGGATCTAGGAGATCCACATTTGAATGGTAAGCATCATATGATATGATGTTTCTCATATGAATATGAGATGTATGGTTTATGAAGAACAATTGTGTTCTCATTATATCTTGTAGATAGAGATCTACTATCATAGATGGGAGATCTATGGCATCTTTGGATTAGGAATCCATTTTTGTTATGTTTTGAGTCTCGGAGACTCGTGGATTTAGGAAATCCACATCCGGTTGGTAAACATCTTGTTACCATGATTTTCATATGGATATGAAATCTATGGTTGGAAATGATGTAAGAACATATGTGTTCTTCCTATCATAGATATAAGATCTATGATTCTATTGGATATGGAATCCATGTTTACGTTTTTGGCATCTCTATCAAGGGTGATAGAGGGCATTGGGTTGATCTTTGCCTCAAGTCCAAGAGGGAGTGTTGATATTTTGGCCTTTACGGCAAATATCTCTACCTTGGATAGATAAATTGATTTGCATAAATAATAATAATAAATATTGGAGATATTTATTATTTATTGTTTATCAATTTAATTCGATATATATATGAGTTGTTTGAATTAAATATTAGAGGGCCCAAGGTCGGCCTCTTGATATAAATGTTTTATGGAAAAGTCGGCCCTTGAGGAATGGTTTCATCCTCATATATATTCGAACAAGTCTTGAGGAAGAGGAACAACAAAAACATAATGTGCTCTCTCTCCATTCAAGAATCTATAGCAGACATTATTCTGGAAGCAGTGAATTTCCTAGGTTGGCAATCTGCTTCCCTCCCTTAAGGCTCAAACCTCCTTTGCATTTACTAACAGTTCGCCTATGCAACAAGAAGCAGCGAACACCAATAAGCAGCAGCAAATGCCATTAAGTAGGCTGTGAATACACCCTTTGGAAGGCTGTGAATTCACCACCAAGTAGCAGATCTCAGTCCAAGGAAGCAGCAACCTCTATGCCCTAACATTAGTACATTCAAGTGCAGATTCTGGATTAGGTGGAGCATTGAGGAGTTCAATGAGCTACATATTCAGAGTGGAGACTCATATTGATCAAGGTTGATCAATATCATTGCACATTGGAGGGCGCTGATGGTAGAACAGATCTGAGCTTAGTTTCAGCCTATTCAATAACACACAAGTACAAATCAATGAACAACTTGGTGAAGCCCTAGGTGAGCTAAAGGATTTGAAGACTCCAAGGATGAATATCAGAATTATATTCTGGGTACTATCTCTTCTTTGTCTTGAGTTTATGTTATCCTATGCTTAGTAGAGTTTGATCATTCCTAGTAGAATCTGAAATATACTAACATCATCAAGATCAACAAATAAGGTAGTGCCATCAGCAAATTGATTTAACAAATCATTTTTGTCAGGAAGTGGGAGGCCTGGGACCAGACATGATTCTCTCAATAAGTAGTGAATAACATCAGAGTCTATTCAGTACTCTCTTTCTATCTACCCAAGTACTTAGAAATCTTTGCCTCGCCACGATGCAAGGAGTGATGAAATTAACTTGTAATGTCTTATCATTCGTGAATTCCTCATCTTTCATCCAAAAAGAGAAATCCTGTATATAGGTTGATTTCAACTGCATTCTGCCATGCTTAGTCAAAACATCATGAACATGTAAATGACAAGAATTTTTCTTACCATTAGTTGCAGAAATGCCGCAAGCTCAAACACAACATTTTACTCAAGTGCATGCTCTTCAACAAGGTTTTTCTGTAAATCAAACTTATATGTTTCTTGAATGGGAAAACTCTGCTCAAACTTTGAATTAATATTATCAGAATGATCCATATGCTTATTAATAGTTGTTGATTTGAAAATATGAGCAGGTTTTAAACCATCACTATAATTGAGGCACTTTTCTCATGTGCATGCCACTCCACATAAGGTTTACTTGCATCCATTCAAAAAATGGGTTAAAAAACATTTGTAGTTACTCATGTCTTCTTGTTTGACCTGATTGTCATCTTGGTCCATGTCCATGCAGTTGTCTTCAAGTACATCAGCATCTTCAAAATGTAAGCTATAACCATATTTTTTGTCAAATTGTTTACTAATAGTTGTTGATTTGAAATTTTCAGTAGGTTCAAAAGCAACAAGCTCCTTTACTAAAAGCTATGGAAGGGCAATCTGACAATCTTCTTGTTGAGGAAAATTCTCCACATTATTGGAGAAGTTTGTAACTTCACATCATCTTCAAGGCAACTCAATTAGTCATTTAGTGTCTTGTTCAATCTCTTTTTTGACCTCACCCGTGACTCATAATTTTTCCTCTAATAACTTCACTTATTTATGTTTGCATCAGTGGCTAGGCTTTCAAGTTCCTTTGCATAAGAATCAAAGATTTATTCTTTTGAGTTCATTCTTACTGTCATCATTCTTCCTTGCAATGGAAAAACTCTTTTTTTGTTGGCTGGAAGGAGATGTCTTAGAATAAGAATTTTAGTCCTTGGCACTAAAGGCTGTAGCTTTGGCTTTTCTAAGAACATTTTCTTCTTCTCCTCTTTCTTCCTTGATCTTTTTATGTAGATTATAAGGTTCCTTTTGTTAAGATTTCTTGCTTAAATTATTTTCAAGAAATCATCAAAGGAAACTGCCTTTGACTTTGTTAGGTAATTCCTGATATTGATCAACAATTTGGTTGCTTCTCATTCATTGTTTGTCCTTTCCTTGTATATTCTTATCAATATCTCTTGGATAGGGTCTACATCTTCTTTCTTGCGTATGAATTTGTGTCTTCAATCCGTATTGCCTCTCCTGTAGTCCGGCAAGATTACCAACTTTGATATGATTGTAAAGTTTCTCTAATTTAATTGCCCCATACTTGCAATATTTCTAATTTTAGCTTGTAGACATTTTGTCAAGCACTTGGCTACGATCTTTTATGAAGAAATTTTCATTGCAATCACTTAGAATACTTGTAACTAAAACTCTAAATCATATATTCATCATAAATTCTTGCCATAATTCATGGATTACTCAAGATATTTTGTCAAACAATTGACAATATTTAGAACCAGAAACAATTGAAATGAACAATATAGTCTATTGTTCCATAACACCTTTGAAACATAAATCTCTCTACATGCACTCCATGTGAACAAGCATGTTATTATGGTAAAATAAAAATAATGAATGTGTTATTAAACAGAGGAACGAAAGTTCCTTATATAGATTTACAAAGATGATGTTTCTAAAAGAAACAATTGTGAACTAAAGACGGAAATAGAAACTACCTAATAGACTAAAGACTAACTAAGTAGACCACTAAAGAAACATTATAATATTCTAATACCCTCCCTTAATGTTCATTGTCTAACTGTTGTCTATTGGTCACAAATTCTTCAGAACATTCTACTGTTGCTAAGACCCTCCCTGGATCTGCAAAATGTTAATGACCAAGAAGCCAAAATCTGTCCAGAAAATAATAGAGAAAGGTGCCCCCTTCTTCAAAATGCTTTGCAACAAGAGACAAGAGCCTGCCACTGACTCTGCCACTAAGATGAGTCTGCCACTACCCCTCCCAAAATCAGCAAAACTTCTAACTAGAAATCATCACAAAATTCCAACCTGATTTTGGATAACATAACTGTCCTTCCTTGGAAACAGAGATACACACTGAGAATAGCTACGAAACCCTCCAAATTATTGTAGATGAGCAGAATGCCCCAAAACTGATTGCAAAATACTATGATTTGAAGAGTACAAAGCATCATTTTTTCAAAAAAAATGGTAAAAACCCGGAAATAAGAACACCTATTATGAGATCCCACGCAAACTTTGCGTATTACAAATACCAGAAACGATTTTTGAGGAGAAAAATCAATGAAAACACAACACAATTTTTGAAGTGAAAAATTGATCAAAACCCAACATGATTTTTGAGGTAAAAAATCAATCAAAACCAAACACAGATAATTTTTGAGGAAAAAATTATAAACCCATCAGATAATATTTGTCATTGAATCTCTGACTGCCTTCCAACAGTAAGTTGGTCAATGACGCCATCTTGCACATTTCCCAATGCACTAAAAATGAAAAACGAAAAACAAAGAAGAGGCGATAGCATGAAAAATGAAACAGGAATCCCAATGCAGAAAAACAAAGGCAGATGTAGTTACAGATTTCAAAAAACAATGAAGTACCACTGGCACGGATTTTGAGAGAATTTTTCGGCTAACCTAGAAAAATCTGATGAAGACTCAGATAAGATCTCAAAAAACCCAAAAAGAATTTGAAATAAGAATAAAATTCCAACGACACAGAATTTGAGGCACAAAAATTGAGGTACCAAAAAAAGTTTGACGACGAACCAGTTGAGATCTCAAAAAACCCATAAGGAATCTGCAATAAATTTTTTTTTTGACTTGAACTGGAGGGTCAAAACTCTAGTAGAAAATGCAGAAACCCTAGGCGACTATGGATGAACCAAAACTTGATGCAGAAAAAACAAATTCCCGCAAACAAATTTTTGAACACACCCAGCCAAAGGATTTAAAAAATCATGAGTCTAAAATTTCATGAAGAAATTAAAGATTTTCAAAACCTATTTTGAAAAATAACTCAGGGAATTTCAATAATGGCATTATTTTTTGAAAAAATAGTTCTGATACCATATTGTGGTAAAATAATGAATGTGTTATTAAACAGAGGAACAAAACCACCAACTATCAAGAATCAATCCGAAACCACCAATAGTGCACCTGCATAAACAATCATGTCATGTCAAAGTCCCAAAGGTACAAGGAACATTCATGACAACTCAATCACCACCAAATGTGCTAGTGTCAAACTCCCACTGTGTCACACATATCTGCATCACATAGTTATGAAGCATAGGCCCTCCACGAGTGTGCCAGATAACATCATCTCTCCACCTCATAATGACAATCAAACCAATGAAACATGTGACCAAACCAAGCCATAAATCAAAATTTGCATCAACATTGAAACATCTATGCATGTAGACAACCCGCATTTGATTCATATGCGACTTGTAGTGTAAGTATAGACAACCTGCAACACTACACAACTTGTAGATCTCACAAAGAAACATATAAATTCAACAATATGCTAGTATCCATATCAATAAGGATAATTAGAGATATGCATGGAAGTATCCAATGACTTAAATCTCTTGAATTTTGATTTGCCATAATCTCACTAAGCACCATAGTCATAGGAACCCATAAACAACTCAGATGGAAATAACAACAAACAAATCATATCAAAACATCTTCAAACTTGATCAATTGTGTTGTGCTCTGAACAAGCTTTCCGTTGACTATTAAGAAGTCCAAAATTTGACTTTCGAATGCACTAGTCATGACCTCTCAAAGTCTAGAAAACGATCTCAAATTTCAGTGAGCATTTCTCTGTTAAAATAGAAAAATTTGGAAAAGCCATTGATACCATAGTGTAGTGCTCAGTATTAGTACTAGTGTTCCATACGGATGCGGATGCAAGAATCGGGTGTACGGATGTGTGAATTTTTTTTGGGGGGGTTTTGGAGGCATATATATATGCAAAGAAATGCAACAAATATACAAAATTAAATTATTTGATAGTATGATACTTTACCATTGATCAAGATATTTGATAGTTCACAAATATTCAAATTGAAATAACTAGTAAGCCATATCATATATGCCTATGTTTACGATTCCAATGTAAATTAGAAAATCATTACGATTACAAAATCATAATATAGTTCATGATTCAATGTTCATCAATCCGAATCAGAATCATATAGATTCGCAAAAAAATCCTCATTATCTCCAATTCCTCCAACTACTGCAAGTTCAAGATCATTTGAACCAAGAATGGCTCCACTTGTGCTAGATGAACCATGTGTCATGATGTTATCACCATCATCATCCATGATTGTAGTAAGATCTTAAATCGTTGCATCCAAGTTCGCACACTCAGGTTCTACATCCCAAAGCTTGGCTGCCCCTTCCTTGTAGTGATCCTCCTTATGTGAGAAAAGACACAAGTTGGTATGAATGTAAACCAAATCTTCAATTTTTTTTGAGCCCAACTGGTTGCGCTTCATTGAGTGGATAAAGTAGTATGTACTCCAATTCCGTTCAGCAGCAGAAGAACTTGCAACTTGGACAATGTTCATAAAATTAGAGTAAAACATAAAAATGAAAAGCAAACTAAAGAATTGTAGAATACAAGTGGTAAACAAAAAACAAAAAAAACTTACTTGTGAGAGGATCTTGATTGCATGAGGTTGTAGATTCTTAAATGGTTGAACATAGAGGTACCACCATGTGATAGCTTCCATGTTGATGTCATTTTGGTCCTTTATTGCAATTGGACCAAGTTTTGCTCCCGAAGTAAATAAGCCAAATTCTAGCCTAACGTTTTTGTGCATTTCATCATCTAGGAAGAGTCTCGCAAAAGCTTTGTAGCACCCATTAGCAACTTTTTCATCCGCATATGGTGCTACTCTATTTGGCATAGCAAGTATGTCCTTGCTATAGTACCTTGGAGATAAGGCATATGCAAGGAGGTGCAATGGGGTAGTCATCTTTTCCCAACGATGAAGAATGATTATTTCCAGCTGATTGGATAAGGCTTCACATTGTGTGGGGTCTTTCTCATGTTTTTGTATGGAAAGTTTTACCTTCTCAACCATTGTGTCCATGCCATCATAGACATCCCCCAAACAAGGCTGATCTGTATTAGAAAAGCGGAGCATAGTCATGATAGGGTCCGTGAAATCTAATACAAATTGCACACGAGCCCACCAACTGTCATCCAAGATCAATGCCCTGACCTTTTGGGCCCTCTTTGAATTTGAAGTCTTCCATATACCCCATTGACTAGAAATAACGATTTGGCTTAATGCCCCTTGCACCTTGACAAGTCGTCTCATAACAATAGTATGAGACGCAAATCAAGTTTCAGCCACCTAAGCAAGTTAATAACAATATGTCAATAAATATTAAGCAAATTTATATACAATTTGATAATTGAACATGACACAAAATTTATTCAAATTAAATAAATATATTAAATTTAGTAATTACAATTTACCTTCAACAACTCCAATTTGGAGAATGATCTGGATATCGATTGTGACATGTGATGGTTCGTCACAAACATCTGTATCTGCTCCCCCTCCTGGTAAATTTGCTTCACCCAATCTATTTTAGTGCCAATTTGTTGCATGACCAAGTTTAGGGAGTGTACGGTGCATGGTGTCCAAAAAATATGGTCATACCGGCCCTCAATCAAAGCACCTACACCCCTACAATTTTTGGTATTGTCTATAATCACTTGGACCACATTCTCACTACCCACCATCTCTATGGCCTCAATGAGAATTATGAAAATGAAATATGAATCTTTCACTTCCCCTTAACAATCAACTCCCTTAAAAAACATTGTCCCTTTGGGGGACATTGCAATCACATTAATCAATGGATGGTTTTTTGTATCCTTCCATCCATCAGAAACAATAGAAACACTTGAAGCTTTCCAAGATTTTCTAATTTGTTGAATAGCTCTCTCTACACAAGTCTTCTCTTTTTGCAATAGAGTGGTACGCACCTTTTCATACTCGGGACTTGTGTAATCAGCCGGTGCTTTATTGATGGCTGCCACCATTTCCTTCCAATATGGTGATCTCACCAAGTTGAAAAGAAGACCATTGACATAGATTCAACATGCAATGGCTTGATCAACAAGCTATCTTGCCTCCATTTTAAATGCGGTGTCCAATGGACCTCTTTTGCGGGCAATATTTTCTACTTCTTCCTCATCCTCTCCTGGGACAGGTACTTGCAAGAATGGATGTTTGGAAGATACAATTGGTTCAGTGGGTAATTGCATTGTTTTCTTTCCGGATGAAAGTTGATAAAAACTTTGTTTTGATCTTTTAACCAATTTATCAACAGCTTCTTGTTCTTTTACAAATGAAGCTATTTGTACATTAGACAACCCCTTCCCACCAGTGCCGTTGTACATTGCCATTCCTTGGCCAGCAGGGCCCATAAAATGAAGTTTGACTCAGAAATATGAGCTATTGAATGGTCTGCCTTTGTTACTTTGACAATAATTACACTTCCAAACATATGAGCCACCTCCTAAAACCTGTGATATTCTTGTGGTATGTCTCCATAAAGGAGACCCTACATCAATTTTGAAACTATTGGCTCCTTGCCCTCCCATTGAACTTTGACTACCGGTGGCGGCCTTTCTTGCACAATACAATCTAATTTCTTGCTATAATAAGAAATTAAATAAATTTAAATTAGAAAAAATTAAAAAAACTATGAACATCAAGCATACAAGTGCAAAAAAAAAATACAAAAACACTTATTAGATAGCTAAACTTGTTTCTTTATTTCTTTAAAAAAATGAAAAAAACTTGAAATTTTTTTTCCGAAACTTGAAAAAATTCATCAAAATCTCAAAAAAATTCATTAAAGGACTCAAGAATGGGATCAAATGCTTATCTTAGATGCTTAAAACTCCTTTGTGGAAGCTATCTCTCGCCGTATGAATGATCCCCTTCAAAAATAATCACCTTGCCTTAAAAATACCAAAATAGAGACCAAATGAGAAGAGAGCCTAGTTGCAAACAAAATGAGATGCAAAAGGATTGAATGGTCTCTTTTAGGGCCGTTTTAGGGTTTAGGAGCAAAAAAAAGGAATTAAAAAAGTTATATTGCATATGTTACATTGTTTTTTAAGTGATTTTTAAAAAAAAATGTGTCTAAATGGATGCTGGGCCCGCAGATGCCACTTAGAAGCGCATCCTGGACACCCGAATGCCAGAGGATGCGTTGTTGGTGCATCCGCAGGCATTCGGGTGCCTAAGATGCGCTTACGGGTGGCATCCATAGGGCACTTGGCCCCAGATCCGCATTCGGGTGCATCTGCATCCAGATCCAGCGCTAGGATGCCTGCATCAACTACTAAGGTTTTGCCCATAAGAAACTATACCGAACTAAATTTTTTCATGTTTTAACAAGAGTTGCAAATCACTTATTATTGTGCCAGGTGAGAAGTACTCTAGTTGAATACTTGCATGGTCATACGAACAAAAATGTGCACTTATGTGTAATGTCCCCAAATTTTTTATAAAATGACTTAATTAAATTTGTTGGTTAAGTTGTCCAAAAATTAATATTATTTAAGAGATGACTTTAATTGATTAAGTTAATTAAAAAATAAATTAAAAATAATAAAAGTCACTCTATTAAATAAAGTTCTCCAGTTGTGACAAATATTTAACGACGCCTTGCAACAATTAAATGTGGCCTAATCTTCTAAGTTCAGCCAGCCCAAAAGAGTAACTCTAATGATAAAGTGACCACAGATCCATTGCAAAGGAATAGTGTTAATGTAGTTGAAGATTCACCATGGTGTATGGCTTGTCAATCACCCCATGCACCAGAGTTTTGTGCAGTTGCACAAGCTATTTCTGCTAGTGAAGAAGTTGGAGAAGAGCCGGAGGAATCAGGGATGGGAAATGATGATGTTAGTTGCAACATGGCAACCTCTTATCTTGGACATCTCTAATTCTGAATCACAAGAAATTGACAGGAATGAACAAAGAAGAAGGGGTGAGTTTACCATCAGTAGGTATTTTTTGATGATGAGGATGATTTTGATGATCAAAGGTACAACGCTGAACATGGAGCTGACATGGTTAATCTAAAAAGACCATTTGAAGAAAAGAGATTGCAAAAATTACTGCTACTATGGTTGCTCTAGTTAAGAGCAACTATAATTTGAGAAATAGAACAGTGGGAGAAGATAGTGGTAAACCTGCTGGCATATTTATTAAGGAACAAAAAGATAAGGGTAATGCTGCCAAGAATGAGAAAGAAGAATTTGTTGTCAAAGTTAAAGAAATCGAAGGAAAGAAATGGGAACCAAAGAAGGCTGAGGTTTTGCAGCCTAAGAATGTAGCATCTAAAGATTCACTTGATACACCTACCCAAAAGGATTCAGAGCAGAAGATTGTTACTCAAAACACCAAGGTGAAAGATGAAAAGAAGATGCCAAGTATGCAGTTTGAACTCCCAAATTATACACCTGTTGACATGTTGCAATTACTTTCACGAATTACTGTTAAAGTTCCTTTACTAGAAATGACGAGGATAGAAGTACATAAAAGTAAAGCCATGACATTGGTAAATAGTGTTTCATCTGACAAAATTAAGCCAGCAAATGAGCCTAGTTTAGAAAATGGGGAGCTAAAGAAGAGAAATAAGGAAATTGAGGGAATTACCTCTCAAATTCCTCAAATATACTTAGAATTCCCTCAATTTCCTCAGATATACTTAAATCATACTGTAAATGCATATTTGGACAATATTGATCCTTTCTTTCTTAGTGTTATCACAAACGGTAAAACTGTGAAGAATTGCATGATAGACTTAGGTGCATATAATACTGTAATGCCATATCAGATTATGGAATCTTTGGGTTTAAAGGTAGATACTATCTAGGGTAGGTGTTGTGCTCTAGACTCTAGGGAGGTGCCTGTGATTGGTACCATTAGGGCCCTGCCATATAAGTTGGCCGCTTTCCCTAAAAAGGACTTGACCATGAGTGTATTGGTTGTGGACATTCCCCCTGATTACAGACTGTTGTTGTCAAGGAAATGGAGTGCTGCCTTGGGGGGAAGTTTACAATGTGATTTATTGATGACAAATATGTGAAAGTTGAAAGGGAGTCAAGAGTATCTCACATGATTGAGAAAAATGTAGATGATGACATGACATGCTTTGTGGATACTGATATAAATGCATTTAAGACTGAAGAACTGGTTTTAAATGAAGAATAGAAACTTGCATTGCTGACATAAGAGATTGAGAATAGATTTGAGGACAGTTTGTTATGGACTATGTACTTTGATGGTGCTAGTTCAAAGGAGGGGTCAAGTACAAGAGTATTATTGGTTTCACCCAGTGGAAGAACTTATAAGTTTTCATTTATTCAGAGTTTCAATTGCAAAAGTAATGTGGCAGAATATGAGACTTTGTTGCTTGGTTTGAGACTAGCAGACAAACATGGAATCAAAAATCTCAAAGTGATTGAAGATTCGGAGTTAGTAATCTCCCAGGTCAGAGCGAAATATGCATCAAAGAATAAGGGATTGAAGCAATATAGAAATGCAGTGTGAGATGAACTTGAAAGTTTTGATGCATTTGGGATAGATTGGATGGATAGAAGCAACAACAAAATGACTGATCTCTTGGCCAACATTGCTCCGAGGCTAGAAGATATCACCTTTGCAGGAATTTCTAAAGTGGAAGTCCAGTCTAGACCGTCCATCCCTGATAATATTGAAAACTGGTAGGTGTTTAATGATGACTAGGATATTCTAAGATTTTTGAATTTTGAGGATAAATATTCTGACTAGGAAATTGATTTCAATTTTTATATTGAAGTGACTGATGGGAAAGAAACATTTTTTGATAATGAGATCATTCAGTTGAAGACTAACAAGATACCGAAGGGTTTAGTAGTACTTGAGAAGGTATCTGATAATCAAGATAGAGTGAAAAGTGCTACTACAACAAATCCCAATGTTTTGGAAGAAATTAATTTAGGGACATGAGACACCCAAAAAAGTGTACATTGGAAAGAGGTTTTCCCCAAAGATTAGGAAGATGCTTATCGACCTATTAAGAAAATATAGGCATGTTTTTGCATGGTCCTATGACGATCTAAAAGCATACAGAGAAGATTTGTCATTAAACCTATTAAACACTCATCATAGGTTTCTAACCTAGAAACAGTAAGAAAGAAGAATGGAGATATTAGATTATGTTGGACTTTAGAAACCTAAACATATCTTCATTATAGGATAATTATGGTCTGCCCAACATGGAAGCAATGTTACAAAGGGTAAGTGGTTCAAAATTTATGTCAATGATGGATGGGTTCTCAGGTTATAACTAAGTGGTGGTCAAAGAGTCAAAACAGTGTATAAAATTGCATTTACCACACCTTGGGGAACATATGTCTATGTGAGGATGCATTTTGGTTTGACAAATGTTGGGGCAACTTTTTAGAGGGCCATGGATGTGGCTTTTGCAGAGCTCATTAATGATTTCCTTGTGGTTTATCAAGATAACTTGACTTCTTACTCTAAGACAAAAGAGCAACATTGTGAGTACTTAGAGAAAATCTTTTTCAGGGCACTGGAGTATGGAGTATCATTAAAACCAAGGAAATGTGCATTTGGAGTTACTGAAGGGTAGTTGTTACTTGTTGGGGCATCTGGTTTCAAAAGAGGGGGTAAGGATAGACCTTGAAAGAGTAGAAGCAATTGATAGAATACCACAACCAAGAAATGTGAAGGGTATTCAATCATTCTTTGGGCATGTCAACTTCCTGAGAAGGTTTTTGACAAATTTTGCAGAAATTAGTAGGCCTATATCCAAAATGTTGAAAAAGGGTGCTCAGATAAATTGGGATGGAGAGCCTACTGTTGCTTTTCATGCCATTAAAAGGGTCATTAAGGAGGCCCCAGTTGAAAAAGCCCCTAATTATACCAAGCCGATGCAAATTTTCTCCTCTGTATCTTTTCACACAGTTGTTGCAGTATTGTTGCAAAATAACACTGAAGGATTTGAGCAACCAATTACATTTTTCAGCAAATCCTCGCAAGCTGTAGAGTTGAAGTATGAGATAGGTGAAAAGAAGGCCTACACATTAGTAAAAATAGTTAAGGCTTTTAGATGTTACCTTGTGGGAGCTACTGTTGTGGCTTATGTGCCTAGTGTTGTTGTTAAAGACATATTCACCCAACAGGAGGTCTTAGGGAGAAGATGTAGATGGATCAACATAATTTAGGAATTCAACATTGAGATCCAAATTACTAAACTGGTTAGAGGCCAGGGTTTGGCAAAACTAATGGATGACACAAATCTTGATGCAAATAAGATTAAACAGGTTGAAGAAGAGCACAAAGCATATCTGTGTGATATGGAAGGGTGTGACTAGTATAATGATGTCATTTTCTATTTAAAAAAAAAGAAGTGCCCACTAGGAATGGACAAGAGCAAAAGAACCTTGAAGCTACATGCTATTAAGTATGTCATTATAATTGGCCAGTTGTGGTGGAGGAATATTAATGGAGTCATGTTGAAGCGTGTGAATGAAGCCCAAGCTGCAAAGGTGTTAGAAGAGATGCATAGTGGAGTTTGTGGAGGCCATTATATGGCAAAGACAATTGCGCATAAGGTCTTAAGAGCAAGATTCTGGTGGCCAACACTTTTCAGAGATGCACATCAGTTGGTTAGAAAGTGTGATGCATGTCAGAGGTTCTCTAGCAAATTGAAGTTTTCAGGGAACATGCCTTTGAATCCAGTTGAAGTGCAAGCTCCTTTTCAGCAGTGAGGATTGGATTTTGCGAGAGAAATCACAAACAAATCTAGTGGTGGTCACTCGTGGATTTGAGTTGCAACTGATTATTTCACTATGTGGGTGGAAGCAATCCGAACCAAGAGAGCAACTAGCAAGGTGGTGATAGAATTTTTGTTAAACATCATTACTAGATTTGGATGCCCAGAGAGAATTGTGTCTGACAATGCAATTTGTTTCAGATCATAAGAATATCATGAATTCTGTAGTAAGTTTGGTATCCAAACATCATACTCATCACCCTTTCACCCACAGGGAAATGGACAGGCTGAATCAAGTAACAAGAGCCTATTGAAAATAATCAAGAGAATCCTAGACAAAAATAATAGGGCCTGGGATTCAAAATTGCCATTGGCAGTTTGGGCAAATAGGGTAACTGTAAAGATGACCATTGATTGTGCACCTTTTGATTTGGTGTACGGAGTCCATGCTAGATTGCCACAAAACATGATGGAGATGTACAGATTCATCCAAATTTATGATGAAGAAATGCAATTGAGGATGGATGACCTTATGGAGTTGGATGACAACAAAAGAGAAGCTAATGCTAAAAATGTCAAACTCCATTTGCGGGTTAAACACTTGTATGACAAGAAGACAGTTGAGAGAAACTTTAATGTTGGTAATACTGTACTAATGTGGAATGCAAGAGGGGAAGATAAAGGAAAGCATGGAAAATTCGATCCTATTTGGTTAGGGGCATATGTGATTCACAAGCAATGGGGTGAGAATTCATACTTTCTCAGGGAAATGGCGGGAGACGTTCTGGAATTGTCTGTTCATGGATAATTCCTAAAGCATTACTTCTCTCGAAGATCTTTTCCATGAACAGTAGATTTTAGGTTTGTATCATATGCAAATTCATGTATGGTTTTGTCTGTTGTTCTCCGTGTCTTGTTGCTCCGGTTTTGTGGTCTGCTCTCCTAGTGATCCTAAGGTTCTCGCATCACTCCTGTGTCATGATCGTCCCCAGAAAGAGCCACTGTTAGTAGGGATTCTTGAGGTTAAAATTTCTTGGGTCTTGTCTTGCAGATTTATTCGGTTTGCCCTAGGGTTCCTTGTTTATTTCCTTTGAAAATCTTGAAAGCCCTAGTTGTGTTGGTAGGTGTTATGTTTTGTTGTTACTTTTTGAAACTTAAGTGATGGGTTGTTTATCAGAGAAGGGGTTGTAGGTTTTAGAGTCTTAAATGTTCTATCTTATTTAAGTTTGCCCCCTTTAATATCTCCCTAAGTCTTAGGTCCTTATCTTAAGTCGACTGGCTTTTGTTATGCGTCAGGCTAAGGTTTCTTACGTTTTCTAAGTGCGGGCCACGCGTCATGTTTTCGTGTTCCTGCGATGATGTCACCCAATGTTTCAAGCCGACTGCAGGAACACGAAGTGCTGCCACCTGTCTCTTCCCGTGGGACCAAGTTTGATTTTCCAAGTTAATATTATTTTAGCGGTCTTCTTGGTTAAGTCCCGTTTTGTTAATGGTCTTACCTTTGAACACGTATCCAATTTGAACGAATATCGTGCATCCTGTCAGAACAATTGCACGACAAGTGTGTTCCTTTAGCGTTGTTGGGAGATTAAAGATTGAGCAAAATCAACGGTTGGCGCATTCCTATTATCAAAAGTGATCGATTGTTATTTGTCGCAGGAACACGAGATTGTGCCATGTGTATTTGGATAGCAGACAACTGTGAGATTGTATTTAGTATAAACATTGTGCAACTAAGGGGCTTATCATTCAACACATGCTTTGAATCAATGAAGATCTTTTAAGTGGTAAATAAAGTTGCTCGACGGTTAGTGTCCCTTTGATCTTCTGTGCCAGTTAATTTCCTGCAGAGATCAACGATTGTCTTAATCCCGTGAACCAAGATGCTCGCTTGTTATGCATTGCGGGATCACGAGATGTTGACACATGTCATTCGTTGCCAAAGAGAAAAGGATGGTGGGCCAGGGTGCTTCCATGGATACTTTGTTGTCGTGGAACGTTTCTATTTGACAATATGGGGGCTTGGGTGACATGTTGTAAGTTAAAGGTAGTTGGATCTCTTGTTACCGTCTGATGGAGTAGGGTAGATACAGATCGACGACTGTAATTTGAATTTGCAGAAGTTGTATTTTGTGAGCAGTTTGTTCGCTTGTATGAATTTAATGGCGGACATGATCACAGTTAATAAGCTTAAAAGGGCGTTGAGTTGTTTTTTCTTTATTCCGCTTGCTCCAAGAATTGTAAAGTGCTTTGTAGCTGGTGGGTGATTTGAGGAACTTCTCTATGGGTGAAATTGAGTGAAGAACTGTGCAAAAAGGTGGTAAGTTGCCCCTAATCTTGTGTGCTCATTTTGGTGTTTTTGAAGTGTTTTTTGCAAGTTTTTCGTGGGGAATTCCTTTGTTTAGTAAAGAGAGGTCATTAGTGTTGTCTTGTTGCATTTTGGGAAAGGGTTTTGCTGTTTTTTTTTGTATTAGTAAAAAGCCCTAGTTTTTGAAGTTTTAGTTGGAAGCCCTAGTTTCCAAAATGCCACAGGCTAGAGAGCATTTAGGAAAAATCAGTTACCTTAAAAGAAACCCTTATGATGGTTTCTTAGATCATTTAAAGCCCTCTACGAATAATAGAGCATCGGGCGCTAAGTTAGTCAAGGGGAAGAAAATTGATGAGGGATTGTATGATATATTTGGAAATGTAGTAGATGCTCGACTGCCAATATCAGGGTTAGATTTGTTCAGACAATGGTATGGTTAAGCTAATCTCTCTAACCCTTAGTCAAATGGTTGGTAGTTTGACCTTGGCAGGCTGGTTGTTCCGAATGTATATTTGGATGTGGACCTTCTCCTAACTATTGTAGATAGATATGATCCAGTAAGCAGAGTAATTAGGGATATCAAAGGAGAGGTCTTGCTTACCATAAGTGGGGATGAGATCAGGGAGGTATTTGACACTAGTGAGTTATCTGCTACCATGATAGACAGACCTAAATATGTTCTTGGCCTAGTATAACAAAACTAGGGATATGGTCAGGGGTAAACTTCTCCCTACTCACTTGGCCAAGGCACAATCAATAAAATATTTTATAGGGCAATCCACTCAGGAACCTTTTTCTATGGAGGCCTTTGCTAAACATTTGCAGGATACTTATTATTCATTGTGTTTGTTATTGGGAAGACATGCAAGACATAGCATACCACTTGAATATATGTATATGGCTATCCAGATTCAGCACCCTAGTTTTGTATCAGTATATGATCACCCGACTTATGTTGCAGAAAAGATTCATACTAGTTTGATGGATCTAAAAAAGAGGGGTGGTGAGATGTTTTTCTGGGTCTCTCTCTTGATGCATATGTTTATTTTAAAAAATGCTGATTATTTTGCAAAATTTATGAAGTTGAAGAGGGATCTAGATGGGGAACCTATGCATGTACAAACCTGGATTACAATGATATCCAAGTATTGGGAGGGATCTAGTTATGTTCTCTTTGTCAATAATTTTGTATCCAGGCTTAGGGTTAACTTAGTTGTGAATGTTCCTAGGATTCCTTTTGAGCTGCTGGATTTCTTGAGGCCAAAGGAAAGGAGGCCTAATTTGAATATTGAACACAATTGGGGGATATAACCCCATATCATGTAAGCACTCTGATCAGAGTGTATGGTTTCAGGGGTCGTCTTGTTGTGCTTCCATATCATGTTACATTGAGGTTGGGTTTTGTTGAAATAATCAGACAAATTGGTTCGATCCAAGACAGTGAAATGACAGGCAAAGGTAAGGGTACCCTATTTCCGGATTTCACTTTCTTCCATCACTTTGTACTTACAAAGGGAGGATGGGCACACTTGATGAAGATTTTGCAGCCCTACAATCTGGGGGTAAGTGTGCCGAGGAATAGTGACCCAGAAGGATTTCACAATTTGTTCAGGAGAAGAATTAGGGTCAAAGAAATTCCTCATGAATTCCACTTCCTAGAGGATTGTATAAGAAATATTTATGATGATAAGGTACAAGAAGAAAATAAGAGGAAGTGGCTGGTTTTTAAGGCAGAATGGGATGAAATTAAGAAGTCTAAGCCAACTTATGACCCCCTTATGACTGACCCCTTTTGCAGTGAAAATGTCAACTCTGTTCAATTTTTTCAATGATATTTTTACTACTTTGAGACAAAAATGAGAAAGAATAAGAGCTTTTAAATTAGCATCTTCTATTACAAAAGCTCCAGAGCAGCCCGTTGAAGGTAGGAAGGAAGAGGAGAGACCTTTTAATCCTCCCCCATTATTAGAAAAAGTTCTTAAGAGAGCTAGGGGTGAGCAAGTCAGTGATTTTGACTCTAAGGAGGAGAAGAGGAGGAAAAAGGGAAAACAGATTTTAACTAGCAGTGGGTCAATTGCCCCTCCTCTCAGCCCATTGAAATGAATTAGCGTTTTGGAACCTCAGGATCCCCCTAGGAGAGAACCATCCCCACCATCTCCAAGGCCGCCATCTCCCCCTGGAGAGATGATTCCAGAATAGAGTGTAGAAATTGGGACAGGGAAAGGCAAGGAGAAGGGCAAAGATAATAAATTTGCCTCACTTGTGCAATTATCTAGTGACAATGATTCAGATGGTGTTGATGAGGTAGACGTCATTGTTATTCCTGAGGCAGATCTACAGGTTGATGTCCCACAACTCCCCATTGCACCCCTCCCGGACTTTACTTCCTTGGAGATACATGGTCGAGTTCATAGGAACTTGAGGAGGGAGGCTTGTGCAGAATTTCTCAATTATGAAGGATTTGTTAAGACCCATGCTTTCCAACAGTTCATGTGGTAAAGAAATATTGAGGAATATCAAAAAAGGTTAAAAGAGAGAAAGGCCCAACGGCCTAATTTGTTAGAACAAGAAATTGTAAATGAAGTACAATTGGAGATGCATCATGAATTTCAAGCCTTAACACCAGAAGAGGGAAAGAAAAATTGTACATGAGGCTGGTGTGTTAATTTTTCTAGAATGGGATATTGCTGATGTTGTGGCCTTTGATGCTATAAGGAAAAGCATAAATTTGCATGGCACAGAGGTAGAGCAAGTTGAGATGGCTTTGAAAGGGGCATACTATAGTAAAGACTACGCCACCTTAGCTATATGGTCTCTCACACCTGCAACAAAAAGAATGGACATATTTGATATCAACCCTGGATTGAAGGGCAGTGTGATTTTACAAAGGGTTGGAGATACAAGCAATGTGCAAGCAGCAAAACAAAACTTGGAATCTTCTAAGTTTATTCTTGATGTAGCACAAAAGGAAGAGAAGGAAAATGAAAAACTTGCAATGAGGAATCAACACATTTTTTGAGAATATGATAAAAAGTCAAAGAGATGTGCTGAATTGGAAACAAAGAATGCATTATTGGAACATAAAATCGAGGATTTAGAAGAATCTCTACAGTCAAATGCTCCAATGCTATCCACATTAGCAAGAGGGACATAAAAGCTCACTATCAAGGTAGATATGATGGATAGGGCCACTTCCCCACCTCCTTTTGCATGGGATGTTCCTGAGGAGGCAGAGTGCTCAGTTGAGGCTACCAGAGCTCAACTTTACCAAAGAATTGATGAGCTGGAAAGGTCTTCAGCTAGAGACTTAGATGATTTTGAGAAGAGGAAAAAGGGTATGGTACAGGCAGTTTTGTACCACTTCAATGAAAAAGTTGTTGAAAAGTTAGTGGGCATTCATGCTGGCTACACCTTGCTTTTTGAAGCAATTCAAAATTTTGATAAGGATAAGGAGGTGGCAAGGCCACTATATGACAAATGGATCTAGAGGATAGAAAAAATGAGGTTGATTAGTTTGGGATCCAGGTACCACAAGGAAAGGCCAATGAAAATTCAACCTACTTTTGATTTTGTGAAAACTCTACAGGATTTTCAGATGTTTCCAGATCATATTGAAGGTAGGATCAAAGAGTTGCAAATGAATTTTAATGAAATAAAAGAGACTCTCTTGCCTTCTATTTTGGATAATGATGGAAAAGTAAAGACACTGCAGACGTGGAAAGACTAGGCTAAGGCAAATTTAGAGGCTGCAGTGGAGGAAATTTGTGATGACACAGATAGAGGAGTGTTGGAGAAGTGTATGGATAAGATCATTGCCATAGAACTGTTCTTTGACAACTTTGAGAGGGAAGTGAATCAATGCGCTGTCAAGTACACTCCATTCAGAAGAAAGTCTGATGAGGTAATAAATTTTGATTGGCCAGCAGAGGATGAGTACAATGAATGGGTGTAGATGTATGTGGAAGAGTGAGGGTACTATGTCATAATGACAATTTTTACATCATTTTGAAAAGTTATTGCAACACCTGAAGTCACTATTAAGTTATCATGGGGCTGATTCACAAGTCTACATCAACAGGGACGTGCTTGAGGATGTGTAAAGATTACTCTTTTATTGCGGCTGCTATCTTGTACTATCAAGTTTCCTTCCACTCGAGATTGTAAAATTTTTGACAAGTGTCATCTCTAGCCTGTAGCTTGTTGCTACCCTTGTTCTTATAAAGGGGTAATCAGGGCCATGAGATGTGGTCCGATTTTTGATGATTCAGATAGAGTTTTAGGTCTATCGGTCCATATATTTTGTGTTGTTTGATGTATATGTATTGAAAATACCAGAGCAAATGTGGAGAAATAAGAATTAGTGTAGTTTGTTGTAGGTCCTGTGTCGTTTAAGCATTATCAGATATTGTATCACAAGTATAGCTAAATTTAATGAAATCTCAGAAGCATTTTCTGATTTATTTCCTCCTATTGCAAATCTTATGTGTTTTTATGTGATTGGATGAAAGATCTTGTTATTTCATTGCGTTGTTATGATGTATGTGGTTGATTCATGCTTTAACTGAAAGAATTAATTAAAACGCTTGGATATCAACTGCAAATCCATAGGATATTGTCTTAGGATTGTGATAAGTAGGATTGATCAGAAAATTACAAATTAACACTTAGTAATGCAAATGTGTTGTGAATCATATAGCTATACTCCTCAAACTTGTGGTAGGATGTCTTGTGTTTAGAATCTAGATGACTCATTGCCCTATGAACAAGGCACTGATCTAAGCTAGGGTTTTCTTTACATTTTCCTCACATTTTCCTCACAAAAATCCTTAAATCAAATTACAAAATATCTTCGTTTTATGTCTTATTGTCTGAGAAAGTTAATAAGCTAATCTCATACTCCATGGAAGTCGATGTTCAATGGGTGATTGGCTATTACCTAGTATCTCCTTGTTATGTTGAGGCTTACATGAGATATCTGCTTTTTGTGATCTTTTAGTACAAATTGTTGCAGGAAGCTTGAAGAAAGATCATAGGTACACCCGCCTTGGTTTTGCAGAGCCAAAAGTGTAGAAGAGATTTACTGAGCGCCTTGTTAGTTGGTCCAAGTCCATTTAGGTGTCCATAGAAGTTAGCCACTTCTTAGATATTCGGGTGGGTAGCTTGGTAGCATTTTATGTGTAAACCCTGTCAAAACAGGAACCAATAGATCCTATTAAGAATGTGGCAGTTGTCCACTGATAATATGGCTCCTGATAACTGCTTATATTGCTGTTCAGATTTGACCAGAGACTGTTATGACCACAAGCTGTAATAATGATTAACAGGCTACAGTGAATGGGAAGTTCACCGAGAGTTGCTAACCATTGGCCAAATATTTATACAGAGTGATATTTCGAAGTGATGTGTCTTTGAATATTACTTTTAGTTTTGATTTGGTCTTTCCTAGGTCATTGTTTCTCTTAAGAGATGGCTGGGTTGGGCATGGTGTCTGATTTGTATCCATCACAACATTTTCCCTTTTCTATAGCTGGTATAAATTTTTTTGATACATTATAGCAACTTGTACGTTACTCACCTTACATGACAAAGTTTCTGTTCTAATCTCATTTTTTTCTTAGAAACTTTTGCTCTCTAGGTTTAAAGTTAAATATTTATTCTTTTAAGCTTAAATTAATTATCTACACCTTTTCAGTATTAAATGCATTTAAAATTAGTATTGAAGTCTGTTTTATGTCTAGTATATTTTCTTTGTTTTGTGGCAAGAAAGTCACTTCTGTTGTTTTCTGTTTTTTCAAACCATTGCATTTTTTATTTCTGACCTCTTCTAGACATTCTAAATTTGTACAGGATGTAGAAGACAACACTGGGGATGGAAATGGTGTGCAGCATACCATATAGTATCGAATTGTGTGCTAAAAACAATCATGTCAACTTCTGTTGTCTCCTTAACAGGATATGGTACTGATACCTGCCGTCATGTCATGTAAGAGACAATGAATCTTGTATATCTTGTGACTTGTCTATAAGCTGAAAGAAATGGACCGCCAAGTTGCAGTTGTAAGGTTTCAGCTTTTAAAGCAATAAATTAATTAATCCTTGTGATTGTGTAAATTGCACTGTAAGTCTATGTTAAATACTAAAAGTGTAGCGATAAGTTATAAATTTTCCTAATGGGGGATGATCAAAACTTTTAAATACCGTCAAATACGCAGATCTGACCTGGAGTGCATTTATTATACCACAGCTTCAGTGATGCAAATCGAAGTTCTTGGTTAACACCATCTCTGGAGTTGTTAATGTATTAAATTGTTGTTTCAGCTACAGTATTGGAAAGTTGGGGCAAATACAAGTGTAAGGAAAGGGATGTTTGATGTCAAATGAATAATGGGGTAAAAGAGTTAGAACGTCCATTTTAAGATGTAAGATAAGACACATTTAAATGTGTGTACATGACCTTATTTTTTCAGAGATTTTTATTTCACCAAGCTATAATGTTTAATCGAGACTCAAAATATCAAGTTGGATTTAAAAAAATGTCGTACTACATATAGGTTTGTTTGTAGAAACTTCAAAATAATAAAACAGGCTCATTCTATTTGACAATGGAACAATTTGGTAGTCTTATTGGTTTACTATATTATGTAATTTTTTTTCCTTTCTATGATGAGTTCCAATGGTGAACTTCTAATGTCACTGATTGTTATGCATGTGCCTGTTTGCTAGCATTTGTTTGTAAGATGTCTTTCTTCATTATCCGAAAATGGTTTTAAACTGATAATTATGTAAGTATAATATTGCAGTTTCTTTACATGCAAACCTCTTTTGATCGGCAGATGAATGTGGATATGCTGAAGTTAGGTACCTTCAAAATTTGTGGGTTTATAAATATAAATTTCATGTTTGTCCTCAAGCATACCTTGACATTCTTGTATGAAATTGAACTACAAATGGTTGAAGAAATTTGAATTGATTCTTTCCCTTACAGCTCTCGGAGAGTTGAACTATAAATATGCTTTTCTCTTGTTTGAAATTTAAATTGTTTCTGGCACTTGTGTGTTGCATGAATTGTTCAGTGTTTTTGGAGAGAGTGGATTCTATTTTGATGTGTACATTTAATCTTTCAAATTTCAGGTTTCATGTATGGTGAGTAGGACAATATCATAATTCATCTAACTTACATGAACAGAAATAACTTTTCTCTGACCCATTGATTTCCAGATCTGTAAATTCACGAGTCACATTGACTCACACTCCTAGATTATTCTTATATATTTAATTGTGGTAATCAAATTAAACGCAACGACAGCCAGATGGGACCCCAATGAATATGAGCCCACAGTGTAAATCATTCCGAGGACTATGTTCCATGGCATTTTGGAGATAGAGACGGGGATTGTAGGGAGTGCATTTGAGGGATGGCAGTGCGAGGGCCTTCTTTAGGGGATGGTGGAGGTGGGGGTTGGCAATTATATGTATGTATGTAGAGAGAGAGAGAGAGAGATTCAAATTCGGAACCTTACATTTATAACTTAATTTCAGTAGTATAACAGCAATAACAACAGTATAATAGTAAAGATAGAGGAAAGATGCTCACAATAGTATACCAGTAATATTTCAGCAGTATAATAGTAGTTTTATCATGACAATAGTATAACAGCAGCATATTATGTGAACAAATATTTGATTGTTTTAATTTTCAAGTTCAGAAATTAAAATTAAAATTTAAAGTTTAAATTCAAATCTCAAATAGTCAAAATTCTAAGTACAACTATGCTTCAACCAGGCTATGAATATGAAAAAACTGAGTTTGTGTCTCTTGGGTCGAAGTTGTTCATCTGATGGAATCTTGACCAATCCCAGTTGCACTTTCTTGTCAATTCGTCTAACATCTTTAGGATCAACATTCCAATGTGCAACGATGGCTCTATACATCCTAGCCTTAGGTTTGCTGAATGTAAATACCTTAAAGATTGGAAATTTGAAGCCGCTATTGTTGAAATATGGTTGCCTTCTCATTGTTATACATCTTACAAAGAGCCTTTATAAAACTTTTCATTACCTTGTTATCTTTAGAAGGAAGAATTTGAGTGTACCACTTGGGATAAAGAGTATACACAAACATATGAAGAGAGGTGTACACAGTTTTCAACCATTGTGACAATAGGTTTGACATGCTTTTCATACAATTGTAAATTGAGATCCTCTGCACAAATTTCTTGTCTGATATGATCAAAACATGTTATTAAAAGTTTCACAAATCTCTCCATTACAAGAAGCCTGTATCCACATACTTGATTATCCCCACAATAAGTGGTACGATAGAGAATATATATTTGCAAGCAATATTTAAAAATTTTAAGTACCTTTTTTCTCATATTTGGTTGAGCCTACTTTTTCTACTCTCCACAAATCATCATGCATTGTAGAGCATTTTGCACCTTCAACCATCTCCCAACAAAATAAATAGCCAACATATCTTGTATCAATTGGTTTGAGGATTTTCTTTCTTTGAATAAGATTAGAATAGTGCAAATAAAGTGTGATGGTTATGCACAAGCATTTGTATGTCTCTAGCTTTGGCCATTGCTATCTTCACCCCATCTCTCACTATTCAAAGCATGTACACATGGAAGCCAAAAAAAAATGTTATTGCTCTCAACTATCAAACTAGCTAATTTACAAACATGAGTTGAATCTGTCATAGTTTGCACAATATTAGAAGACCCAACCTCCTCTATGGTATCCTCTAGAATGGAAAATTGGTAACATCATTCTTATGTTTTCTAAAGCAATCAATAACTCTAAAAATATGAATTAGTTGGACATGTAACAATAATATTTATGAGTGTCTGATGTCCAATATTAGTCCGCCCATATGGTGATGAAACAACCAATCCTCAACCATGTTTGTCTCATCTCCTCCATCAATATGTTCACATTTGAATATTGTTTGTCAAGGAGCGAGGCACACAATCTATGTTCTCCCCGAGGAATGTAACATTGTCCAATTACAATCGCATCTTCCAACATACTTTTGAAATTAGGAAAACTTTTCAAATGAAGCGGGATAGCACAAACATACAAAAGTTTGATTACTAAATCATCAACTTGCTCATTTTTTTTACAAATTCATTAACCTTACCACTATATTTTTTCACTTATTGTAGGAGTGGCCTAACTTCCCTCTATCATAACTCTTTTCAAGTAATACGCTGGAATAATTATCAATAGACTGCAATATTTTGGATGAATGTTTCTTGTTCTTACTAGTAGTGACATTTTTCTCTCAAATCAATCTTGCCATTTCCACGTATTGTTCAAATGTTATATTTGCATAAACTCTAACGCCATGTCCACTCTCACCCAATAAAGGATAGGTGACCCTATTGTAGCTCTTGTGATAACCAATTTTTCAAACAAGATATAGCTCATGCTTGTTGCCCCTTGTATTTTTACATCTATTAATGATTAAATTGGTGGCAAATTGAAGCAAGGGTTTTTTAGGATGAAGAGACCTTTTGCAAATTTTCGAAGAGAGAGTGAAGGGTATGTATAATACTTTTGTGGAGCTCCAATAGAACCTATATTTGGATTTTTAGAATGAGAAGGAAGTTTTATTTAGTTTATAAGCCTTCTCTAACAAGCTTAAAAAAATTTAAAAAGAGGTGACATAATAACATACCTTGGTGTAATAGATGTGAGTGAACTAGCCGACATCTTATTTGAATATTTTACCTATAAGTTTCTTACTTGTTTGTGATTAGAGATCAACTATGTTGATGTTGCCAAAGCCATTGTTGTAACTTTTTTTATGGTTTCAATCTTCAACCTATGTTAACATGGCAAATGAGGTCCTCTATGTATTGTAGAACTCAAGATTCATTTTAAAGTTAAGTGTGTTACATGGGGTGGCTTTCCTGCCCATGTCCTTGTAAGTGCACATGTTGAATAGTGATATCAAATATTTTAATGGTCTCTAATAGCAATGGTGTAGCCCCCAACAAAGCCAATAAAATTATATTAGGTAAAACAAAATGTATCTTTTGCATATTAGGGTGAATATGAGGTTTGAGAGGTTTTTTGGGATCCCCTTGCCCCTTTCAAGCCTACTAAATATATGATATGTATTTTTTTATTAAAAAAATTAAAAAAATTAAATTTTATTTTCCACATGGGATATCTAGCCATCCCTAGAACAATTAAGGTATTTCTGAGATGTTCCTTAATTGCCTTGAGGACGACTAGGCATCCCTTATTTCCTACTATCCCCAAATGTAGGGACATATTCTAGGACATTTCTCAATTTTTCAATTAGGGGACTATCTACAAGATGTTCCCCAATGTTGGACTATCTTTGAAATGCCTCAAGGGACGAGGATGAATGTTTGAGAGATGGGGATGCATCCCATGTAATGAAGTCTCAATATCTCATGTAATAAAGTCTCACAGGGATGTCTCTTAGAGGTTAAGTCAATTAAAGTCGCAATATTTTTAAGATTTGCATATTAAGGCAAGTTAACAACTGATGATGATGGGTTGGATAGTTGTAGAACCTTTTTCATGATAAGCAACTTTCACAAAGTTTGAATATTTCTTTAGCTTGGTGTACCTTAGTCATCATGACTTGGCTTTTCAAATTGATTTAGAAGCATATAAATGATATGTAGACACAACCAAAGTGCCATGTTTGATGTTGAAATTCTTAGTGTTAGCTAAATTTTTATAAAATAGGATTCAAACTAGTTAGATTATGTTACGAGTAATCACCAAGGCCAAATATGTCACTAAGGATTTACATACAATTTCAAATCACTCAAGTGGATTTCTTGATGATGATGATTTGCATGCAAGGATTGACATGCATGGTTTCAAAGCAAAAGTAGGTTCTCAATGATGATGTCCATACATTCAAAATTGTGTATATGCTGCAAGGATCCATCACAAGATATCTTACAATATGTTGTGTCAAATTATAAGTAGATTTTCTAATGATGATTACCATGCATTCAAAATTGTGAATATGGTTGCATGGATCCATTGCAAGATATCCTCTCTCTCTCTCTCTCTCACACACACACACACACACACATGTACATGCAAGCACATGGAAAAAAAACAAATATGCACATGGACACATTGTCACACATGCACATACACACATCAACATAGATGCATAGATATTTACAAACACAGACACACATAGTCACACACAAACATATGCACACATATGCATATGTACGGGCACAAACTAGATACATAAAGTCAGACAAAAGACACATTTGTACACATACACCCATTCACAAATGTGCATGTGGACACAAACACACACACAAACACAATTTAAGTTATTGACCATAGAATAGAGTTGGAATAAATGAAACCTAAATTTTACATTGCATTAAAACAACTTCTCGAGGAAATATTGAAAAATTATGAGGGAGCAATTGACGTAACACATCAACAATTTTTTAAGTGTATCAAATTAAGGGAGGCCGCTTACACACTAATTTTGTAGGTTATATTTATTGATATTAAAATATTTAGAGAATAATTCAAATTTATTCATGTTAAAAGATAAGGAAATTTTGAAATGCCCTCACTAACCTTATTTTGATTATTAGATTTGCACAAGGGTTGCAAACACATTTTGGCTACATTTGAGCCAAATATCCCTTGGATGTCAAAGAGTCTCATTGCTTTGCTAAGGACTAACTCACAATGTCTTCGATGCAAATTAGAAAGGTGGAAAATGCCAAAAGAGGTTTGGAAAGAAGGGATTTGTATCTTGTATACAACATGGACTGCAAATGTAAAAGCATTTTATCTTAGATTGCAAAAGCATACATTGACATCAAAGACCATTATATAAGTGATTTAGCAGCAACAACTTTTTTCCAAGTTTTGTTCAGTATTGAATGGGTGGTGAAAATGGGAGAGCTCTTTATCAAAGTAAATTGTAAAAGATCAACACTTCGCAACGCTAAAATAATTGGGGCCAATATCCTTCGACTTTATTAGACCTCATGAATGTTAAGTCTTCTATTCTATTCTATTAATTGACACATCTTTTTCAATATTTTCCAAGCCTATATCCAGCACCTAGGATGCTCCAATACATAAGTTATAGCCTATGAGTGTAACTTATGCATTGATACATCCTAAAGACTAGATAGTTGATTGTGTGGATAATTCTTGTTGATTGTCATTTCCTTCGTTATCATTTCTGTTTCCTCTCCAATTTTTTAGCATTGGTCAGTGGTAGAGAATTTGTGCTCTTGAAAGAGAGGTCACAAGTTCAAAATCCACAGAGGGCAAGGTATGTACGTCTCATTTGTAGCACAATTAGGTGTCTCCCACAAGGAGTAAGGAGTACTCCCATATTAGTGTTACCATATATAAACTCAAATATAAATGACTTATATTGTAGACTATAAATGCTCTTTTTCTTTCCTTTACTTTCACTAATTTCAAATTTGTTAACATTTCTACAAACTTTCATATAAACTGCCACCTGGCTGATTACTTCAAATTTACCTAGTAGTCATAGTTAGCTTGGCCATGTTATTAAACGTAGTGCAAAGAATTTGTAAATGCTAAATTCATTTAATCTTTCCCAATAAGTTCTGTGTGGAACTTATAATGTAATCTATTAGCAGAGCCAGTTCATTGCTGAAATATTGGGCTATTTTGGTGGGCTCTATCCTGTGCCTAGTTCTAGGATACAGGAAATTCATCCCAGTCGTCAGGGCATCCAGCTATTGGGAGTCGAAATCTGAAGAGGACATTTGATATCGAGATCTGGGAAAAGCTGATCGCCTTACAGATGGGGGTGGGGTTTGCCGGGGTCATAAAGACAAAATAGATTCCACCAGCAGAGTGAGACGGCAATCCCTGTTTACATACTGTTTTCTTTGCTTCTTCAGTCCAATCACAACCGACAGTAGTGGGGTCTTCTTTTAAAAAATCCAAATCCAAGGTTAGAAAGAAAAGGGAAGGTGACGTGAGCATGAGTTGGACGTTGATAATAACTCTTTGGATGAAGAGGAAGTCATTATGAAACATAAGCATGAGGAGAAGGGTAGGGTAAAGAGGAAGTCATTATGAAACATAAGCATGAGGAGAAGGGTAAGATGAAGAGGAAGTCATTATGATGGATAAGGAGAAGAATGAATAAATGAAGGAATTTTAATGATGTTTATAAGATCTTAGGGATCACGAATCAAATCTTAGACCATTTTCATGTTTTTCTCGATGTTAGCTCTCTGGTTATGGATCTTTATTAGGAAACCAAAAGTTTAGTGAAGCTCTCCTTCTTCAAAAAGTTGGTTTAGACAGCCCTCCTTGAGGTTGTTCTCATACTAACCACGGATATCTTGGTAAGCAACAAATTTGAAGATAAAGTGTCGTTCAGTTTCAACTTCTTTGTTGCAGACAATACATATTCTTTCTTCCCAAACCTCTTTGGGAACTGTCCATCTACATGTCTCACGTCTTAGTCATGGTAGAGTTGTGATAGAGGACATTGGTATAATGGGACAACTTATTGGAAATAGAGGGGATCATTCTTGACCCCTCCCTTGTTTCTAAGGATATTGTTTGTCCTTCCTCCTTCATAGAGGCATTGGCTTTTTTAATGAACGTGTTGGTCAAGAAGTTTATTGGTATGCATAAATAATATTTCACATGGTAAAATGTTGAAAGTGGACGGTAGTGTGAGGATGAGTTGGATGTTTATAATAACTCCTAGGATGAAGATGGAGTCATTATGAAACATAAGCATAAGGAGAAGGGTAAAGAGGAAGTCAATATGTAACATAAGTATAAGGAGAAGGGTAAAGTTGTGACAGAAAACATTGGTGGTAATGGGACAATTTATTGGAGATAGAAGGAGTCAAACCTAACCCCTCCCTTGCTTCTAAGGATATCTTTTACCCTTCTTTTGTCATAAAGCTAGTGGCTTTTGTTATGAGTATGTTGGTCAAGAAGTTCAATGGTATGCATAATTGATTTTTCACATGGAAAAATATTGAAAAGGTTTCACTTTGAAATAATAGAGTGAATCTTAAAACCTTCATGTTGGGTGAGAGAGTTGAGACGGAGAAGTTTAATTTCAAAAATGGGAATGCCTTGCAGGAAGTTGATAATAATAATATGTAAGATGAAATGATATTTGTACAAAAAATGAACATTCAAGAAGTTAAGGCCCACTTAAGGAGGGTGGTTAATGTGTAGAACCACCATTAAAATAGTAATAATAGTATCAACATGTTATAAGAAAGAGTGAGGTCTTGCACTACTTAGGAGAAAGATGACCCTAGCTCTAGAACTAGGAGGCCATAAGGCTAGTATAGTGAAGTGAAATTTGACTCATTGAAGAAAACACTAACTTCCACTAGTGAAATTATATTAATAAGCCCTTTAAATGTTTAAATTCTAAATAGAAACATGTTTGATAAATGAAGCTAAGAAAGGAAATAGATACTAATGACAAAAAATACATATAAATCACAATTGTCATGCATAAATAGAAAATATTATAAAGAAGGCATTTGGATTGAAAAGATGAAGCCCACTAGAAAATATTATAAAGAAGGCATTTGGATTGAAAAGATGAAGCCCACTATGTCAAACACTAGTATTTTAATGGATGTTGGCATGACACATCATCATCCTGTACGAATAGAAAATTGTAAACATTGTTCTACCATAAAACAACTTATACATACCGACAATAGAAAACTAGAAAAAGAAATACTAAATAATAACTATAATAATGAAACAACAATACAAGTAGTTAATTATTGCAATAAATCCATGAAACGACTAGGAATTAGGAAGATATCACAAAATGTGCTATAAACTAGACTACATTTTCCTTCAATGCTAATGCTACTTGTAACACAAGAAAATATTCCCCTCACAACTTGTTTCTATTTTCCTCTCAAATGCCATGGATTTGGTTCAGTCATTGTCAATGCTCCAGACAATTGAAAATAGGGTTGTAAACCAGAATTTCTTGCAAGATAATAAGCTTTTACATGCTGTGCAACATCATGATTTATGGAAAGGCCAAGCACACATAAGGGGGTTTGTTCCCATGCCATTTCCTGCTTAACAACCATGTCTATGTCTCCATTTATGATAATATTAAGCATTCCTTGGAAATGCATAGCCCTCAATATGTCAATCATGCAATCGCAAGGCAGGCAGATGACCTTGTAGACGGAATTCAGCTGAGAGTCAAGGCTCTCCTCGTCCTTCCAGACCATGATCATGTCGATCTTATCATACCTCAGTTCCTCGCCTGACCACAACCAACCAGAGTTCGTAGACATGATGGTGAAACAGATGACAATGTGGACATAATTGAAGAGTAGCACTATGTGCTCTTCATTCTTTGCTTAGAAGGTATTGGGTTTTTGGTCTTTTTTAGACATGTTACACAAATTTGTACATGCGGCTCTATTTGCCCAAAGGTGTATGGGTCTTTTCTTTTCAATCAAAGTAGCTTGGGTTTGTTCAGGTTAGGAGTAGTAAATGGGTAGGTGGTGTTCAGGCACAAGGTGCCAATTTTTGTAAAAGTTTTTCAAATGCATGGGTATGTTCAGGTTCAAATCTGCTAACGTAGTGTTGGGATCAGACATAAGGTGTCCTATTTGGTAGTCGTATGTTGTCTCAGCCTGGGGTTTATGGCATGTAATGCCCTTTTGTATATGCACATTGGAAGAAATTTTGAACTTCACTATGAATGATGTACCGAAATATTATAATTAATATAAATATATTCAAGGCTTCTAGCCTTTTTGTCCAAAAAAAGAACACAAGAAAGGAAAGAGGTATTTTTTTTTAGGATGTATGGAGATTTGCCAAATTGTCAAACCCCTATTATGTGGGTTTTGATAGTTTTTGGAAATGAAAATAATAAATGCAATCACAATATTATGCTTCAATATGAAAGCACTATAATATGAATTCTTAAATGTCAAAATTGTTATGAACAATTAGGAAATAACAATGGATAAAATGAGAAACAAGAGAAGAGATTGGAACAAAGAAAAAAACCTTTAAAACTTGTAGCAAAGAGAGATGATGCTATCTATTGAAATTGTCACCACACTTCTACAAGTGTAACAAACAACTAATGTCTCTTACATAGAAAGAGCATTGGTAAGAGTTGCAACTAGTGGTTGTCATTGCAACAAAAGATCGACATGTTAATGCCCGATACAACTACCAGACTTATAGAAGACATATGAGGCTATTAAACCATGTCACTGATCCTAAATGGGGACGTTGGCGGTTAGTCCAACAATCCCCCCTTAGCATCACCTGAGGGGATTTGAACCTGTGACCAAGCTCGGATACCACTTTTTACAACTAGCGGTTGTTGTTGCACCAAAAGATCAACCTGTTAATGCTTGATACAACAACTAGACTTATAGAAGACACTAGAGACTGTTAAACCATGTCACAAATCCCGAAGGGGGGACATTGGTGGTTAGTCCAACAATAAGAGCTTCAAAATCAACAATGGATATAGTTGGAATTTTTAGTTTGTCAGTATGACGCTATAGAGTTTTCCAAGTGATAGAATAGTATGAATAGAGTTTGAACGAGGGTCGAAAAGGAGTTGAAGGGAAGGAAAGCTATTCAGAATATGCTCATGAATTTTATCTTCCATGAGTTCACCTTGACATGGAAATGAAATACTTAGAAAAGGTCAAGGAAACACAAATTGTTGTAGAATGCTAGCACATCACACAAACATCTACATATAATGCTTTTTTTAAAACAATTTGAATCAAACAAAGATTCAACACATTTGGAAAATCACAAGGATTAAGGAAAACATAACAAAAGGGTGCTAACACTTTGGCATCAAGAAAATGTAGGCTAAAGCACAAGAGTGAGTGCAAGGTACAATGTGAAATTACAAGGGTATGCAATTTTCAATGTTATATTTAAAGACATGGAAGTCATAGAGTAAGAGAATGTAGAGTTTGAGGAAACAAATCTTGACATCCTTTGAGGGGAATGGGAAGTGATAGTGGATCTCAATTGACTCTAATCTTTTTGGGGATCTTATGTTTATCATATTTGTTGGTGATTTTGGCAATGTTCTTTTTTGGCCTTCTTGTTGTCATTGGGTTGCCTCTTTGTTACGTTTTCTTGCCATCTTGCTTTACTTTTTGTTGTTATCTTGCTATAATTTGGATGTTTTTGTATTTTTGTTTTTTTGTTTCTATCTTTTTAGAGTGTAAAAGGATAGAGACCTTCCTAGGATTCTTCTCTTACCTTCAATAAAAAAATATAGGTTGTCAATACAATCTTATATGCATCTAAACCAACTCTCACTAAACAATCTTGAGAGATTGGGTAGTTGAAGAGTAAGATCTATAAGAATACTTGAGATTAAAATAGGAAGAACTTAAACAACTTGTCAAGTTTATTGATAGGTGATAAGCCCAAATAATGACTCAATTTTGTCTGTCTTTTATGTTTTTACTGGTTATGTCAGGGGTTTAGATACTGTTATAAGGTTTAAATTATTTGTTATTGATGGTTCTATGTTGTTTTCCTGAACTTGAAAAAAAAAGGTATGAACTTATCCTTATACTTTCTTTTTGATTAAATGGTAAAAGATGTAATATGACCTTGCTATGTGATTTATTCATATTAATTTTGCATGTAGTTAGATAAATGTTATTCTGATGTGAAATGAATATGCCTTTGTTTTGTACACACTAGTGTCATGATGCATGAATAATTGAAGGGGCAACAATGGTCAAAGCCTCACAATGTGGGAGTTCATGCCAATTAACTAGTTAAAGACAGAGTTGCACCAAGATGAACATTGAAAGAGTCATCAACCGATTACTTACAACTCATGAGGTGTAATAATGATACTTTAGTGTTCATGCTTATAGTAGAGTAGATCTAGGGGGAGTAGTTATGCTAGATTTCCTTTGTGGTAGAAATGGTTTGATTCTTTCCTATTCAGAGGATAATTCCCTTCCTTTTCTTATGTTGTAAAAAATTGAATCCTCATGATGTCTTGGGAGTGGAATTGTTGTTAGTTAGAATCAATTAGGACTCTTCTTTCTATAAATAAATTTTAGATGCCCCTTCTCAAGAGGTTGGAACTTCAGATATTGTAATTCCAGTTTTTAGTTTATTGAAGAACGGTTTCAGCTACATTAGGATATTATAGAATTTTTGATAAATAAGATGATATTCTAGTTTGCACTATCTAGTTGAGCTTTGGGAAGACTCACTAAGGGGGATCACTTAGTGAGAATTCCAATCTTTATGTTCAATAATAATTTTTCATGCAATATTTAGTTGTTGTCCTGGTGGTTGACTATTCCTACAACCACTGAAAATTTCATCCAGTGACTGTTCCTGCAACCAAAGCAGACAAAGTAGTTTCTTGTTTGTTTCCCATGGATTAGATTGTTGTTATTCATTTGAGTTTAGTTTAGATGATAGTCATTGTTAAGAATTTTAGTTGTTTCATTTCCATGCACTTTACTTTTAGTACCACTTCCTTTTCAATCATAGATAACATGGCTACAATTTGGTTCCTATTGCATATACTTTGTTGACCCATTTCAAGAATACACCCCAGAGTCGATAGAAAATGAGCCTTCATAATGACGAGGTAACTACTTAGTGTGGATATCCAATCCCTAAGTTATGGTTCTAGGGCCTAGTTATCACAACCATTAAAGGAGACCAACATTCTTGGCGCCGTTGTCAGGGATGGTGTCAAACTAGAGAGTCTTTTGCAGTCATTTTTAGTTGTTGCTTATTTCCAGTAGTGTGTAAGTTTGTTTTAAGTGTAGCCTTCAATTTGATAAAATAATGACCAAATGTTGTTACTGACACCACATGCATAGAGATAGGAGAAGAGATTCTCCAGGGAGATTTATTCCTAATGACCCTTATCTTGATAACCACTTGGATGAGTTTTGCAATCAGCTAGAATAAGAAAAATAAGAGATAAATCCTTTAGTTGATTTATTTTCCAATTTCATCAACCTTGAAATTCCCTTTGAAGACCTAGTTGTTCAAAATCTAATTGAAAAACCACTTTCTTTGATACTCTATCAAGCAAGGATGGTTGCACAAAATAGACCTAACAATACAACTTTTGAATTCCCTATCACTAACCAAAATGCTGTTAATATTCTAAAGAAATTTCCCACTTCAATCCTTCCTAAATTCTATAGTTCAGTGGCAAAGGACCCATATACTTTCCTATTTGAATTTGATATCCTCTATAGGAGCTATAATTACACTACAGATGCTCATAGGCTTAAGTTGTTTCCTACTACTTTGAAGGAATACACATTAAGATGGTTTATGATTTTAGGAAGGGAGTCTATGGATAATTGGGATGTTGTGAAATCAACATTCCTTCAAAAGTACACAAAATATTACAGATAGTGATATGAGGGGAGATGATATCTTTAGGATGCAACGCAAGGAAGATGAGAGCTTGGAGGACTATATCTCAAGGTTCCTATTTAGTTTGGAGAAATCCCCACATCATGCACTTAATGAAGAGTCTCAAAAGTTTTTCTTCCTTAGGAGGATCAATAAAATTTATACAAAAGCCTTTGACTTGATGGGAGGAGAAGATATCACTCAAGCTCCTTGGGATGAAATCAAGAAGATATGCTAGAATTACTCCAGAAAAGCTATCAAGAAAGGAAGTGCTTACCAATCTAGTATGGGTAAATCCTCCTCTAATGGAGTCTCAAGGATGAAAATCACTCATTTGTTGTCAGACTTCAAGAAAGTCATCATAAACAATATGGCTACTTAGATGGACACACTTCAAGCCAAGAAGAAGCATGAGGAGGCCGAGGCAATGTTGGCAGAATATTGTCCTCATTGTAGACAAAATAAGAAAGATCATAGATGCAAAATGGTAGCCAACATTGAGAGAAATCAAAATTCACCCAAGTTTAAGCCAATTGAAGGAGATGATGAATAAATTTTATCCATTTTACAAAGAAGGCCATGGGCTCCAAGACAATGTATGCCACCAAAACCATTATCTTTTAGTGGTACTTATTCAAATTCTAATTCTCCTAATAGTTAGTGTCAACCTTCTTACCTACAAAGTTATGGAAAGTATCCCTCACCACCTTGGAATAATCCTCAAAATACATGGCCCAATTGCTAAAATTCTCCATCTCGATGGCAACAACCCTAGGGGAATTGGTAGCTGGAATTGGTAGTAGACATCCCAATGGAGGGGCCAACAACAATGGACAAAATAATCCACTAGTTACCTACAACTGCCTCCATCACCTCAGAAACAAGCACTAATGCCTCCTCCTAATCCAAATACTAGTACACCTAAACCTACTCAATTTACAACACAATCTATCCCCAGTCTTAAAACAAGCCACAACAACAACATGTTCATTTTGTTGACCCAACTAAATATCTGGCATATGATGTTGGCATAAGTGATATACATATTAGATAAGGTATAACTTTTCCAACCCCTTCTCCCTTTGTCATAAATGAATTACCTACAAAAGAAGTAGAGCAAGATAGTTTACTTGCTCCACCTATTCAACCAAGTTAGATAAATGAGTTAGAACTTTCCCAAAAATCTAATACATTACCTCCATTTCCTCAAAGGTTAGAGATACAAGTGACAAAGCAAAAAGGGGAACCAACATTTGATCTTATAGACTAGTTGAAGGATGTTTGTGTTAGGATCTGTTTATTCCAAGCCATAAAGGATGCCCCAATTTACAAAAAAGTCATCAAGAGGCTTCTTTAAAGCAACCTAGAATGAAGAAAAAGGATCCACAAACAGTGCATGTAGAAGGTCAGTTAGTAGTTATAATGATTGGAAATGTGATTGTTCCTAAGTACTCTGACCTTGGTAGTCCTATGGTAGGGGTTGTTACCAATGGAATCCAAGTCCAAAATGCATTAATTGATTTAGGCATGACCATCAATGAGATGATAAAATATATCATGCAACATCTCAATATCACTAATTTAATACCTACTCCTATTGTCTTGTAGCTATCAGATAGCTCTACTATTAGACCCAATGGCATGTTAGAGGACCTTGTAGTAACCTTGGATTCTTGTGAATACCCAGATGACTTTATGATTCTTTCACTTAAAGCAACTCTGGGAGGATATTCTATTATTTTGGATAGACCTTGGTTGGCTACAATATATGCCCTTATGGGTTGTAGGTTAGGAGACATGACTATTTGTGATGGAATGACTGCTAAAAATATTTCTCTTTATCCACTAGCACAACCTCAACTTGATTTGGTACAACTAGTGTGGCTGAATATAGGGGAAGAAACAAATGAAGTCAATTCAATCACACAACTTTGGTGATAGATAGGTATCATTTCCTAAAACTCCAAGAGGAGGATGAATTACTCTCCAATATCATTTAGAATTATTATGGAGTAGATGAGAAACCAATTGGTTGTCCATGTCAAGTCTTGCATGTCCATTGTAGATCATAATTCTGACTTCCCTTTCACCCAACTTTTGTGCAACTGAAAATCTTCTTAATACATTGTTGCTACATGAAGTACATGTTGGTCTATGGTGACTGATCAGGGAAGTACTATACACTTTCCATGTATCCTCGTCGGGGCTATTTTTTGGAAATTTTTGGGCCGACATGTTGTAACTAATTCTAACCCTAAAGCAGAATAAAAGCTTGTATAAAAATAGCTTAGGGTAAGGGATTTCATTATGTATGGTTTTAGGAGATTCTTGCAGCGGTATTGAGCTGTAAGGGATTGAAAATTGTAATCAAGTTGTAATCACTGGATAATAAGAATATTAGACTCATTGTTGGTGGACGTAGTCTAGGGATTGGGTGAACCATGTTAAATCTTTGTGTCTTGTGTTCTTTTCTGTGTGGTTTTTCTTTTTCTTTTTTTTTTTTTTCAGATATTGGTTATATTTGCATGTAACTATTATTTCTGTCTTGTTAATCCTAACAAGTGGTATCAGAGCGAGGTTGTTTTTTCAGTTATCCTCTGCAAGAAGGTCTCATAGTTTTGTGGGAGTCTCATGGTTGAGTGGGAGAAATGGTAGATGAGGGTAAGTTGAAGATTGAGAAGTTTAATGGACAAAACTTTTAGTTATGGAAAATGAAAATGGGGGACTATCTCTATCAGAAGGATCTATGGCATCCATTGGAAGGAAAATATAAGAAATTGACAACAATGAATGATGAAGACTAGGATTTTCTTGACAGAAAGGCACTTGGAAGTATTCGATTATGCTTGTCACAATCAGTGGCTTTTAATATTACAAAAGTGAAGACAACTAAAGAGTTGATGGAAACCCTAGCAAAGTTGTATGAAAAACCCTCTACTTTAAACAAGGTATTTCTCATGAAGTGTTTAATTAACATGAAGATGGCATAAGGTGGATTTGTTGCTAATCATTTGAATGAGTTTAATATGGTTACCAGTCAATTATCTTCTGTAAATGTTATTTTTGATGAATAAATTAGGACTCTCTTGATTTTGTGTTCTTTGCCTGAAAGCTAGAATGGCTTGGTAATGGTTGTTAGTAACTCTGTTTCTAGTTCTATTACCCTAAAATTTGATGATGTTATCGATGTGATTCTAAGTGAGGAAACTCGTAGGAAAAGCTCAGGTGGATCTACATCCAGAAGTGTCTTAAACACACAAAGAAGAGGCAGAACGAATGAGAGAGGAAACAATTATGGAAATCATGGGAAATCAAGAGGAAAATCAAAAGGAAAGAGGTCTCAATCTAGAGGACCATATGATTGTTGGTACTGTGGAAAAATAGGTCATAAGAAGAAAGATTGCTGGTCTTAGAAGAATAAAGAAGGAGACAAACAAGAAGTAACAAGGAGGAAAATGTGGTAAGTAATAAATTTGAAGAGGATGCTTTGCTTCTTTCTTTAGAAAGTGTTGATGATTCATGGGTTTTAGATTGAGGGGCTTCATTTCATGCTACACCCCATAGAGGTTATTTTATTGATAATGTACAAGGGGATTTTGGGCTAGTTTATTTGAGAGATAATGAACCCTGATAGATTATTGGAAAGGGGAAATTTAAGATTAAGTTGCAGAATGGGAATCATTGGCTACTACAAGAGGTAAGACATGTTTCAAGGCTGAGTAGGAATTTAATTTTAGCAAGACAACTGGGTGATGAGGGTTGCACATTTACTTTTAATGATAGAAATTCAAAGGTTTCAAAAGGATCCTTAGTAGTAGAAAAAGGTGTGAAAGTAGGCACCTTATAGCTTTGTACAGGTCATACTGTTCCTTCTACTTTAATTATTTCAGAGAAAAGTATATGTTCAGGAATAGTTGCTACAGTTCAGTAGGAAGAACATCAAATAGTTGCTGTAGATTCTGACACAACACTATGGAACAATAGACTTGGGCACATGAGTTGAAAAGGTATAAAATTACTTCACTCAAAGAAAGTTTTACTAGGTCTGAAATGTGTCAATATGGATTTTTGTGAAAGTTGTGTGTATGAAAAATAGAAGAGAGTTAGTTTTGTGAAGAGTGGGAAGGAAAATAAAAATGAGAAATTAGAGCTTGTGCATATAGATGTATGGGGAGTAGCTCAAGTATGTTACCTTGGTGGATCTCTATATTATGTTACATTTATAGATGATGCAACAAGAAAAGTATGGATTTATTCTTTTGAGAAATGGAAATGTTTGGTTGAGAATGAGATTGGTAAAAGGATAAAATGTCTCAGATTTGATAATAGTGGTGAGTATTGTAGCACAAAATTTGAAGATTATTGTTCCTCTAATGGTATTTGTAGGTAGAAAACTATACCAAGGACTCCACAGAAAATAGAGTGGCTGAATGCATGAACATGACAATAATGGAGCATGTAAGGAGTATGAAGTTTCATGTTAGGATGCCCTTAAACATGTGGGTGGAGGCTGCTAATACAACTATATATTTAATCAATAGAGGTCTCTCTACTCCTTTGGGCTATGGTATTCCAAAGGAAGCATGGATTGGTAAGAAGGTGAGTTATTCTTTTCTCAAACCTTTGGTTGTGAAGCATTTGCACATATAGATTTTGAAAATAGAACCAAGTTGGAAGCTAAATATAAGAAATGTGTATTTTTTGGATATGACATTGATGAATTTGGTTATAGGCTTTGGGATTTTGAAAATCATAAAATTGTAAGAAGTAGGGATGTCATATTCAATGACAAAGTGTTGTACAAAGATCTGTTGTAGCAACATCATAAGAAAGAAAATGATTATGTAGTATTAGACGATACTCCAAAAGATGATGTTTTAGTAGTTCCTTATGCTCCGCAACAACAACAACAAAAAATACCACAAAACCTAGTGAATGTTAGACGGTCAACACGATTAAGTAGACCTCCAGAAAGATTTTTCTCCCTCTTTGTATTCTATTTTATTAATAGATGCTAGTGAACCAGAATGTTATGATGAAGTTGTGTAGGTGGATACAAAGCTTCAGTGGGAGTTTGCAATGATAGATGAAATGGAATCCTTGCTGAAAAATCAAACTTTGGATTTATGTAAGTTATTTGCAGGTAAAAGGGCTTTATAGAATAAATGAGTTTATAGGTTGAAAGAAGAGGATGGAGGTAAGAAAAGATTTAAAGCTAGGTTAGTTGTAAAAGGATTTGCATAGAAAAAGGGCATTGATTTTGATGAGATGTTTTCTCCAGTTGTTAAATGACTTCTATTCATACTGTTTTAAGTATTGTGGCTGTTGAAGATTTGCATTTAGAGCAACTTGATGTTAAAACAACTTTTCTTCATGGTGATTTGGATGAAGAAATATATATGGAACAACCACATAGATTTGAGGTCAAAGGTAAGGAGAACTTAGTGTGCAGATTAAAGAAACGTTTATATGTCTTGAAGCAAGTACCTCGACAATGGTATCTTAAATTTGACTATTTTATGCATGAGCATGGATATACTAGGTTTCATTTAGACCATTGTGTTTATTTTCACTAGTACATTTGAGACCTTTTTCTGACATCAGGTTGTCTAAATTGGGACGATTAACCATCGATATAATGACACCACTCGACGTCGCAGTTTTGCAGTTGAAAAAACTGACGGTTTTGATTGGCATCATAATTACATTGGACGTCGCAAGAATGGGGTGCCAAAAAGGTGAACTTGGCGTTAGACCTATTTGTGGCCGTCCCAATTGCGACGCCTATCCGTCACAAAAAAATTAAAATGACGGTAACTCGTCAGAATCATCTGATGGGTTATCATCGTTTGTAATTTGTGTGTCGATGGAGATGCTATTAGTGCGATGGATACTCGTCAGAAGTGTGCGATGGATATACATCATTTGTATTTTTAACGACATCGATGCTGTGCATTCGACGGAGACCCGTTGAAATTTTACGATGACTATCCGTCATTTATAGTTTTTCAACGACAGCGATGCTGTACATGCGACAACTGGATGTCATATTGTTTTGACAGATAGTCATCATTGTTTTATGGCCGTCGCTAATGCGACATTAATTAGTTTATATATATATATATATATATATATATATATATATATATATATATGTTGATCGAGTTGGTATCGATTCAGAAGGGTGTTCTTGCAGATCTGGTTCTTTCTCGTGATTTGGTTATAGATCATTTGGAGATGACTTTGTAGTAGATTCGGTAGCGGCTCATGGATTATTGAGTTAGATGTGATGTCGAGAGAGCGACATGCATAACTTGCACATTGGAGATTTGTAGATCACTATGGTGTCCGTGATGACTTGGGAGAAGTCTTCTTCTTGGTGAAATGAGCTAAGAGACTTAGATTACAGAAAGTGGGTCATTTGATGTGACTTATGAGACATTGGATGCCTCTTCATAGTGGGTTCACGGTGTGGTCTGTGGTGTTTCTTTGCAACTGGGTTCTTGGTAGAGATCTATTGATTTGGTAGCCATTGAGATAGATCGATATATTTGTCGTATGTGGATTGAGATCTTCAATTATTGAGCTTCTCTTTGTTTCAAGAATAGTTTAACATTCTCTACTTAATAGGGCCAACCATGTGAAGGTGGAAGCTCATCTGACTCCTCCTAGGAGCCTCTTATGACCCTTTACAACATTTTAAGACCTCTAAGATGTATTCTTAGGGATTGTAAAGGGTCGTAAAGGGTCATAAGGGGTCCTGGGACACAACAATTGAGAAACATAAATGTAGGCATCATGATCACAATTTTTTGGATATCTACATTTATGTTTCTCATGTGTTGTGTTTATGTGCATGTTCTTTATGTGTGTCATTGTGTTGAGGCAAAAAAGAAATTGGATCACTTGGTTATTGATGGTGAAGAATTAGAAAACCCTATAGGAGCAGTGGTTGTAACTGGTACATGGCTTAGATGATATGCTATCAAGAACCCTAGGTTGTGGTTGTTCGAGGATTGGGAGACACACATAAAGAAAAATTATGACTGTACATCCCTCTGCTCATCTCTTCAATTTTTGTTTTCGTAGATTCCACCATTTGACATTCCTTTTCGGTAAGAGATGGATGGAAATGTTCTTGACTCTCACAAGAATGGCCTGCATACAAATAAAAACTTGTGGTTATTCAAATGGTAAGTTCAGAGTTTCCCATAATTTGGGAGAAACGAGTTTGGAAAGACATCAATCTTTCGTTGAGGGAAAGGATTTTACTTATGTTGAGAAGAAACCTTCAATTTTTTCACTTCATTTTCAACATCTTCTGTTGATTTTGTTTTCAACTCAACATATAATTTTATGTTCATCAAGTGATCAGAACTTGTCAGAATAGCACTTGTAGAAGGATCATGACATTTCCTCTGTGACTCAAAATCACTCTGGATCTTCTCAGAATGAAAAATAGAAATATCTTTTTTCATAGCCATCTCTTACCAAAAAGGAACGTCAGATGGTGAAATCTACGAAAACAAAAACTGAAGAGATGAGCAGAGGGATGCACAGTCATAATGTTTCTAGCAGATGTCCTGTTAATAAAACAAAAAAGAAAATGACCCTGGAGGCTGCTAAGTCTTTCAAATCAGAAAACCCCTTTGGCTTAGTAATTATGAGGCCATATAGTGATATACCAACATTTTAGGCTTATAAGATTCTCTGGCCTCTCTCTATGCTCATTAGGAGCATCGAAAGAACAAAATGGTGAACGAGTGTATTTGAAAAAGATAAATATGACACATTTTTTTAGACTGATTGGGTTGGCCTAGTACCATTTACATGGCCTATTTTATTACTGATGTCCCTATTTACATCTTTTCATCAAATGACCCAAAAACATCAAGAATGGTCCTATATGGTCACTAACAACCAACTTTAAGAAGAATATGAATGAATGCAAACATACATAAGTGGATGAACATAAATAATGAAGATACTAGACATTTCCTAAAGTAATGAAGTGTTGACCCGGGGTTCAATCCAGTATGCTCTTGTATGATCCAAAACTTGCAAGGAAGGAAAAGATGGGGTTAGATCCAAAGGATCTAAGCAATGCCTGGCACCATATTAATGATCATCATCTATGCATTACAAGCATGTGCATAGTCAATCCATACACAGACTCAACAACATGATAGCATTACTCCAATAACAAAAAATACATTACAAATGCCAAGCTCACAGTCTCAATGAAATAAATAGTGTATAAAACAATATATGGTGCACAACAGCAGCAAGCATGCAATGACATCAATAACATTGCATGATGTCTGAGCTCAAATTCAAAATAGTAAGTGTATTAATGTATCTTTGTATGATGCCAAATATTAAACAGTGAGCTCATGAATAATGCCAATATTAAACAATGAGCTCATGAACAATGTATGATGCCCTAGCTTGCAGCCTGCGAGCCATCAAGACATTTCCTCATGAAATGATCATAAACAAGGAGTACCACATAGTGAATATCAACAACAAAACAAATAAAGAGAGATCAAACACTTCACACAATGCCTTGAAGGTAATAGCAACAATGCCCTAAATCTCAAAGCTCTTGGTCATCAAGCATTCCAAATGCTAAGATGTAAACAATGCACACTATTAACATTCATATTGTGCCATTAAATCAACAAATGCCATAAAAATGAAATTGAGTTAATGAGAAGACAAAGCTCGAATGCCTACCTCAAATATCTTGATGGCTTGCGGGCTGCAAGCTAAGGCATCATGCATTATTTATGAGCTCACTGTTTGAGTACTGGCCAATTAAATAGGGACATGAGGTGCTCAAACAATGAGCTCATAAATAATGCATGATGCCCTAGTTGTAGGTAATTATCTCTTCTATAATGATGGAGGAGTGAAAGGTAATGATCAATGAGGTTGTTGCTATTAGATCATACATTAATACACTTACTATTTTGAATTTGAGCTCAGGCATCATGCAATGTTATTGCTGTCATTGCATGCTTGCTGCTGTTGTGAACCATATATTGTTGTATACACATAGAACAATAGGTTTTGGGACTTAGACTTATGTTCAATCTTTAGTAATGGTTTGGGGAACTAATTACTAGATGAGTAACAGTACCCTAGTTTGCATTATTAGATGATATTGTTTAATTTGTGTTCATTTCATGCAAAGATACATGTAAAGGAAAAGGAATTTGTGCATCTTAAGATTACATGTATATATATGAAAAATAACTTGTATATACTATACAAGGAAAATAACTTTTAGAAGAAAATACAAGAGTACATACATACATAAGAGGATGAACATAAATAATAAGGGTGCTAGACATTGCCTGAAGTGATGAATTTTTTACTCGGGTATGAATCTAGTGTGCCCCTGTGTGATCCAGAACCTGCAAAGAAAAGAGAGATGGGGGTTAGATAAAAAATATCTAAGCAATGAATGACATCCTATTACTGATCCTCATCTACAATTATGCATGTGCATAGTCAAGCCATACACTTCTGAAAGAAAAACCAAGCTCACAGTCTTAATGAAATAAACAGTGTATAAAACAACATATGGTGCACAACAACAACAAGCATGCAATGACAACAATCCCTATTTTATTACTGATGTCCCTATTTACATATTTTCATCAAATGACCCAAAAACATCAAGAATGGTCCTATATGGTCGCCAATAGCCAACTTTTAGAAGAATATAAATGAATGCAAACATACATAAGTGGATGAACATAAATAATGAAGGTCCTATACAAACGGTTCTAATGCTTTTCCATTACAACAATTGAGCATTCATCATTTGGTATATGAACAGGTGAAAAATATGAAGACATCCAGACATGTGTACTATGAGCTTTCCTGCAACAAATGGACTTGTGATGATTTTCACAATAGTACATGTGTTGGTAGGAAAGCTCAAAGTACTGCTTAGGAAAATATGAATGTTCATCACCTGTGCATATCAAAGTTGATCAGAGAAGGTATATGCACAACAAAAAAAATAAAGAGAGATCAAACACTTCACACAATGCCTTGAAGGTAATAGAAATGATCAAACACTTCAAAATAGGGACATCAAATAGGGACATCAGAAATAAAATAATACACTTACTATTTTGAATTTGAGCTCATAAAGATTAAGATATCCTTATTTTATTACTCATGTCCCTATTTACATCTTTTCATCAAATGACCAAAAAACATCAACAACAGTCCTATATGGTCACTAACAGCCAACTTTCAGAAGAATATGAATGAATGCAAAAATACATAAGTGGATGAACATAAATAATGAAGGTACCAAATATTGCCTGAAGTAATGAAGTGTTGACTTGGGGTTCAATCTAGTATGCTCTTGTATGATCCAAAACCTGCAAGGAAGGAAAAGATGGGGTTAGTTCCAAAGGATCTAAGCAATGGCTGACACCATATTACTGATCATCATCTATACATTACAAGCATGTGCATAGTCAAGCCATACAAAGACTCAACAACATGATAGCATTAATCCAATAACAAAAAATACATTACAAATGCCAAGCTCACGGTCTCAATGAAATAAATAGTGTATAAAACAATATATGGTGCACAACAACAGCAAGCATACAATGACAACAATAACATTGCATGATGCCTGAGCTCAAATTAAAAATATTAAGTGTATTAATGTATGTTTGCATGATGCCAGATATTAAGCAATGATCTCATGAATAATGTTAGTATTAAACAGTGAGCTCATGAACAATGTATGATGCCCTAGCTTGCAGCCCGCGAGCCATTAAGACATTTCCTCATGAAATGATCATAAATGGGGAGTACCACATAGTGAATACCAACATAAAAACAAATAAAGAGAGATCAAACACTTCACACAATGCCTTGAAGGTAATAGCAACGATGCCCTAGCTCTCAAAGCTCGTAGGTCATTGAGCATTCCAAATGCTAAGACGTAAACAATGCGCACTATTAACATTCATATTGTGCCATTAAATCAACAAATGCCATAAAAATGAAATTGAGTTAATGAGAAGACAAAGCTCAAATTCCTACCTCAAGTGCCAGTGCCCTCTTCCCGCATGGTGTCGGCCTCTTCACACACGCCAAACTTGAATTCCCTCTTTGCACCACGCAAAAGTGCAGTGCTATCTTCGTGACAGCTCTTCGAATTCACAAAAATTACAAATGACACTTTGTTTTTCAAAATTACAAAATTACAAAATTTTTATTGGCTCAAAGCACATAGAAATTCAAAACAGTAGGATATCTTAATCTTTATGAGCTCAAATTCAAAATAGTAAGTGTATTATTTTATTGCTGATGTCTATTTGATCTAATAGCATCAATATAACAAACAGAGCATCGACCAATCAAATAGGGATATGAGGTGCTCAAACAGTGAGCTCATAAAACAATATATTTAGTCTTAATAAAATCTTATGAAACAACATATATTGTGTGAAGTGTTTGATCTCTCTTTATTTGTTTTGTTGTTGATATTCACTATGTGGTACTCCTTGTTTAAGATCATTTCATGAGGAAATGTCTTGATGGCTTGTGGGCTGCAAGCTAGGGCATCATGCATTATTTATGAGCTCACTGTTTGAGCACCGACCAATCAAATAGGGACATGAGGTTCTCAAACAGTGAGCTCATAAACAATATATTTAGTCTTAGTAAAATCTTATAAAACAACATATATTGTGTGAAGTGTTTGATCTCTCTTTATTTATTTTGTTATTGATATTCACTATGTGGCACTCCCCGTTTATGATCATTTTATGAGGAAATGTCTTGATGGCTTACGGGTTGCAAGCTAGGGCATCATGCATTATTTATGAGCTCACTATTTGAGCACTGACTAATCAAATAGGGACACGAGGTGCTCAAATAGTGAGCTCATAAACAATGCATGATGCTCTAGTTGTATGTAGTTATCTCTTCTATAATGATAAAGGAGTGAAAGGTACTGATCAATGAGGTTTCTGCTATTAGATCATACATTAATACACTTACTATTTTGAATTTGAGCTTGGGCATCATGCAATGTTATTGCTATCATTGCATGCTTGCTACTGTTGTGCACCATATATTGTTTTATACACATAGAACAATAGGTTTGGGGACTTAGAATTATGTTCAATCTTTAGTAACGGTTTTGGGGAACTAATTACTAGATGAGTGACTATAGTACCCTAGTTTGCATTATTAGATGATCTTGTTTAATTTGTGTTCATTTCATGCAAAGATACATGTAAAGGAAAAGAAATTTTTGCATCTAAAGATTACATGTATATATATGAAAAATAACTTTTATATACTATACAAGGAAAATAACTTTCAGAAGAAAATGCAAGAGTACATGCATACATAAGAGGATGAACATAAATAATAAGGGTGCTAAACATTGCCCAAAGTGATGAATTTTTGACCTGGCTATGAATCTAGTGTGCCCCTGTGTGATCCAGAACCTGCAAAGAAAAGAGAGATGGGGGTTAGATAAAAAATATCTAAGCAATGAATGTCATCCTATAACTGATCCTCATCTACAATTATGCATGTGCATAGTTAAGCCATACACTTCTGGAAGAAAAACCAAGCTCACAGTCTCAATGAAATAAATGGTGTATAAAACAATATATGATGCACAACAACAACAAGCATGCAATGACAACAATCCCTATTTTATTACTAATGTCCCTATTTACATATTTTCATCAAATGACCCATAAACATCAAGAATGGTCCTATATGGTCGCTAATAGCCAACTTTTAGAAGAATATAAATGAATGCAAACATACATAAGTGGATGAACATAAATAATGAAGGTCCTATATGGATAGTTCTAATGCTTTTCCATTACAATAATTGAGCATTAATCATTTGGTATATGAACATGTGAAAAACATGTAGACATCCAGACATGTGTACTGTGAGCTTTCCTACAAAAAATGGACTTATGATGATTTTCACAATAGTACATGTGTTGGCAAGAAAGCTCAAAGTACTGCTTAGGAAAATATGAATGTTCATCACCTGTGCATATCAGAGTTGATTAGAGAAGGTATATGCACAACAAAACAAATAAAGAGAGATCAAACACTTCACACAATGCCTTGAAGGTAATAGAAATGATCAAACACTTCAAAATAGGGACATCAGTAATAAAATAGGGACATTAGTAATAAAATAATACACTTACTATTTTGAATTTGAGCTCATAAATATTAAGATATCCCTATTTTATTACTGATGTCCATATTTACATCTTTTCATCAAATGATCCAAAAATATCAACAATGGTCCTATATGGTCACTAATAGCCAACTTTCAGAAGAATATGAATGAATGCAAACATACATAAGTGGATGAACATAAATAATGAAGGTACCAAACATTGCTTGAATTAATGAAGTGTTGACCTAGGGTTCAATCCAATATGCTCTTCTATGATCCAAAACCTGCAAGGAAGGAAAAGATGGGGTTAGATCCAAAGGATCTAAGCAATGCATGGCACCCTATTACCGATCCTCATCTACAATTATGCATGTGCATAGTCAATCCATATACTTCTAAAATGAACTATGCTACAAAACATGTGCACTCAAGAAACATATGAACGCAGTGAGTAAATCAAGACCAAAATGGAGCAAAAAGTATGATGTCAAATGTTTTATCAAGAAACACCTCATGGGATGTGAGTCAACATGGTATATATGTTGTTTATACAAGATCAGTAAAAGGAGATCTACAACCTCAACAACATGACAATATTAATCCAATAACAGGAAATACATTACAAATGCCAAGCTCATGGTCTCAATGAAATAAACAGTGTATAAAACAATATATGATGCCCGAGCTCAAATTCAAAATAGTAAGTGTATTAATATATGTATGATCTAATAGCAGCAACCTCATTTATCATTACCTTTGACTCCTCCATCATTATAGAAGAGATAACCACCTACAACTATATTTCATAATTCCTCCTTTGAAGTCATAGGTTAGTTTAAAATGGAGAAAGTATAGAAACTCACCAATTTAATCTCAAAATTTCATAACATTGCATTCTTGTTGCTGTTATGGTGCACAACAACAACAAGCATGCAATGACAACAATAACTTTGCATGATGCCTGAGCTCAAATTTAAAATAGTAAGTGTATTATTTTATTACTGATGTCCCTATTTTATTACTGATAAATTTTGGGGTAAAACCTTGCAAGTCTTACACAAACTCAACAACATGGTAGCATTGATCCAATAATAGAAAATACATTACAAATGCAAAGCTCACGATCTCAATGAAATAAACCATGTATAAAACAATATATGGTGCACAACAGTAGCAAGCATGCAATGATAGCAATAACATTGCATGATGCCTGAGCTCAAATTCAAAACAGTAAGTGTATTAATGTATATTTGCATGATGCAAGATATTAAATAGTGAGCTTATGAACAATGCCATTATTAAACAGTGAGCTCATGAACAATGTATGATGCCCTAGCTTGTAGCCCGCGAGCCATCAAGACATTTCCTCATGAAATGATCATAAACGAGAAGTACCACATAGTGAATATCAACAAAAAACAAATAAAGAGAGATCAAACACTTCACACAATGCCTTGAAGGTAATAGAAATGATGCCCTAGCTCTCAAAGCTCGCAGGTCATCGAGCATTCCAAATGAAAAGATATTTTAAATGTCAGTATTAAACAATGAGCTCATGAACAATGTATGATGCCCTAGCTTGCAGTCTATGAGCCATCAAGACATTTCCTCATGAAATGATCATAAACGGGGAGTATCACATAGTGACTATCAACAACAAAACAAATAAAGAGAGATCAAACACTTCACACAATGCCTTGTTGAAGGTAATAAAAATGATGCCCTAGCTCTCAAAGCTCGCTGGTCATCAAGCATTCCAAATGAAAAGATGTAAACAATGCCAGTATTAAACAGTGAGCTCATGAATAATGTATGATGCCCTAGCTTGCAACCCATGAGCCATCAAGACATTTCCTCATGAAATGATCATAAACGGGGAGTACCACATAGTGAATATCAACAACAAAATAAATAAAGAGAGATCAAACACTTTACATAATGCCTTGAAGGTAATAGCAATGATGCCCTAGCTCTCAAAGCTCGTAGGTCATCAAGCATTCCAAATGAAAAGATCTAAACAATGCCAATATTAAACAGTGAGCTTATAAACAATGTATAATGCCTTAGCTTGCAGCCCATGAGCCATCAAGATATTTTTTCATGAAATGATCATAAACAAAGAGTACCACATAGTGAATATCAATAGCAAAACAAATAAAGAGAGATCAAACACTTCACACTATGCCTTGAAGGTAATAGAAATGATGCCCTAGCTCTCAAAGCTCACGGGTCATCGAGCATTCCAAATGAAAAGATGTAAACAATGCCAGTATTAAACAGTGAGCTCATGAACAATGTATGATGCCCTAGCTTGTAGCTCATGAGCCATCAAGATATTTCCTCATGAAATGATCATAAACGGGGAGTACCACATAGTGAATATCAACAACAAAACAAATAAAGAGAGATCAAACACTTCACACAATGCCTTGTTGAAGGTAATAGAAATGATGCCCTAGCTCTCAAAGCTCATGGGTCATCAAGCATTCCAAATGAAAAGATCTAAATAATGCCAGTATTAAATAGTGAGCTCATAAACAATGTATAATGCCCTAGCTTGCAGCCCACGAGCCATCAAGATATTTCCTCATGAAATGATCATAAATAGGGAGTACCACATAGTGAATATCAACAACAAAACAAATAAAGAGAGATCAAACACTTCACACAATGCCTTGAAGGTAATAGAAATGATGCCCTAGCTCTCAAAGCTCGCAGGTCATCAAGCATTCCAAATGAAAAGATCTAAACAATGCCAGTATTAAACAATGAGCTCATAAACAATGTATAATGCCCTAGCTTGCAGCCCATGAGCCATCAAGATATTTCCTCATGAAATGATCATAAACAAGGAATGCCACATAGTGAATATCAACAACAAAACAAATAAAGAGAGATCAAACACTTCACACAATGCCTTGAAGGTAATAGCAACAATGCCCTAGCTCTCAAAGCTCGCGGGTCATCAAGCATTCCAAATGAAAAGATGTAAACAATGTCAGTATCAAACAATGAGCTCATAAATAATGTATGATGCCCTAGCTTGCAGCCCGCGAGCCATCAAGACATTTCCTCATGAAATGATCATAAACAAGGAGTACCACATAGTGAATATCAATAACAAAACAAATAAAGAGAGATCAAACACTTCACACAATGCCTTGAAGGTAATAGAAATGATTCCCTAGCTCTCAAAGCTCATGGGTCATCGAACATTCCAAATGAAAAGATGTAAACGATGCCAGTATTAAATAGTGAGCTCATGAACAATGTATGATGCCCTAGCTTGCAGCTCGCGAGCTATCAAGATATTTTCTCATGAAATGATCATAAATGGGGATTACCACATAGTGAATATCAACAACAAAATAAATAAAGAAAGATCAAACACTTCACACAATGCCTTGAAGGTAATAGCAACGATGCACTAGATCTCAAAGCTCGTGGGTCATCGAGCATTCCAAATGCAAAGATGTAAACAATGTCAGTATTAACATTCATATTTTGTCATTAAATCAAAAAATGCCATCAAAATAAAATTGACTTAATGAGAATACAAAGCTCAAATGCCTACCTCAAGTCATGGCTGCCATATAAAGATTAAATGCTAAGGAACTATGTTATAAAATTTCATGCCAAATTTCAAGGCATGAAATTTCATAACTGTACATATATTTTCTTCGACTCCCTGACACATTGTAAACTCAATGCTATGGAGAAAAAAGTATGATGTCAAAAAGTATGAAATTTTATGCCTTAAAAAATTTTATAACATAATTCCTTAGCAGCTACCATATGAAGAGCAGTGCAAGGTGGCAACTTTCCCATTTTACCATAGTTAGGGCCCTCTTTTACCATGCTTTATGAGGCTTTATGTTTTTACCATGATTTATGAGCTTTATGTTTTTTTTTAAAGTGAAGACAAAGATTATCTTAATTTTTTATCTTTAAATTTTATTCATTTTATGATTTTAAAAATTGAAATAAAAAATATAAACTTTTAAAAAACTTTTACATTTTTTCATCAAATGACCCAAAAACATCAAGAATTGTCATATATGGTCTCTAATAGCCAACTTTCAGAAGAATATGAATGAATGCAAACATACATAAGTGGATGAACATAAATAATGAAGGTACCAGATATTTCCTGATGTAATGAAGTGTTGACCGGGGTTCAATCCAGTATGCTCTTGTATGATCCAAAACCTGCAAGGAAGGAAAAGATGGGGTTAGATTCAAAGGATCTAATCAATGTCTGACACCCTATTACTGATCGTCATCTACAATTATGCATGTGCATAGTCAAGCCATACACTTCTAAAATGAACTATGCTACAAAACATGGGTGTGTGTTAATGTGATTCAAAAGCTATTATGCAAGATTGTTTTATTATTGAGATAAGGATATCTTAATTCTACAAGAATAAATGTTTTAATAAATATTTGAATTTGATTTTGAAAATAACATGAGGAGTGATATATTTCAAGCTTTAGTGAGACTTCATACCACACAGTGTTCGTAGATTATGTTCAATGCGTTATTTACAGTTGTATTGGTGGGAAAACTCTTGAAAACGTGCAAAAGAGATTGCATTCAACCATGTTGTTTACATGACACATGTAGTTTACCTCCAGCCTAAATTAGAGTTGCGTACAAATCTATGGAAAATGCATGGTATGAAGCCTCACTGAAGCTTGGAAATGATAAGCATTATGATGTTGAGGTATGGTGTGGTAAGCAAAAGTATAGTTTCTCGTAAGCTGCTATTGGTATAGTTTTTTTTTTTTTCAATAGTTGCAGAATCCAGCTTCTCCTATACTTACATGTATGTATACATTTTGGGCTTGGCTTTAATGTCATGTAAATTTGAGTGAAATGGTAATAATATTTAAGAGCAACAAGTATGACATTTTAAACAAGTATGCATATACATTATATAACATGAGTGATATATTTTAATGGCAACACTTAATGAGAAGGATGCCTATATAATAGGAGGAGTGATATATTTTAATGGCAGTGGACATAGAAATTGCAGTGTAAGTAGTAGGATGATTGTAAGTGGACATAGAAATTGCAGTGAAACTCTGTAATTTATTATGGCTCAGTGTTGTATATCTATAGTCAATGTCTATTTAAACTTTAGGATGATAGTTATATGATGGCTTAAGTAAATTGTTTTTACCTTGAGACTAGTACACCATGAGATTAGAGGATGGTTGTTATAATAGAAACTGTGTGTCTGTGGGATACTTTTATATTTTGTATTAAATGATGATACATATGTGTTTCTTCCCTTTACAATAGTTTATATTCTGATACTTATATCTTCAATTGTCAAATGACCAATGAGTGATAATTTCAAAAGTGTATCATAATTAAAGGCATGTGAATTCATATTGTACTTAATCTAAATGCCATTGTGTAATGTTTTTACTTATGATATAAATCTGAATATATCCCTATTAAGATATCCCTATTTTATTACTAATGTCCCTATTTACATCTTTTCATCAAATGACCCAAAAACATCAAGAATGTTCCTATATGGTCACTAATAGCCAACTTTCAGAAGAATATGAATGAATGCAAACATACATAAGTGGATGAACATAAATAGTGAAGGTACCAAACATTGCCTGAAGTAATGAAGTGTTGACCCAGGGTTCAATCCAATATGCTCTTGTATGATCCAAAACCTGCAAGGAAGGAAAAGATGGGTTAGATCCAAAGGATCTAAGCAATGCTTGGCACCATATTACTTATCATCATCTATACATTACAAGCATGTGAATAGTCAAGCCATACACAGACTCAACAACATGATAGCATTAATCCAATAACAAAAAATATATTACAAATGCCAAGCTCACAGTCTCAATAAAATAAACATGGTATAAACAATATATGGTGCACAAAAGCAACAAGCATGCAATGATAGCAATAACATTGCATGATGCCCGAGCTCAAATTCAAAATAGTAAGTGTATTATTGTATGTTTTCATGATGCTAGATATTAAACAGTGAGCTCATGAATAATGCCAGTATTAAACAATGAGCTCATGAACAATGTATGATGCCCTAGCTTGAAACCCGCGAGCCATCAAGACATTTTCTCATGAAATGATCATAAACGGGGAGTACCACATAGTGAATATCAACAACAAAACAAATAAAGAGAGATCAAACACTTCACACAATGCCTTGAAGGTAATAGAAACGATGCCCTAGCTCTCAAAGCTCGCAGGTCATCAAGCATTCCAAATGAAAAGATGTAAACAATGCTAGTATTAAACAATGAGCTCATGAACAATGTATGATGCCCTAGCTTGCAGCCCGTGAGCCATCAAGTTATTTCCTCATGAAATGATCATGGGTAAAAGCACAATAAGTTGTCACCCTTTTACAAAGGAATAGGCTAACAAAATCAAAGCTGTTCAACTTCAATAGTATAAAAATGACATTTATGTTTGAAATTTGAAGATGATGTAAACTAATTAAATGTGATAAAATGGATGAGGTTTATGATTAATATTTTTAATCATTTTTTTGAATAAGATTTGATATTTTTTTTAATTTTTAAAGACGATTTTTCATTTGCTGAAAAATGCTGAAAATTAGGGGTCTAGTTCCCACCAAAAAATTATATGTAAATAAATATTTTTTCCCCTAAATTCAAAATGTATCATAGATGGTATATATAGCTAGTGCATGAAGAAATAAAAATTGGTTTGTGATCTATATTTTCTCTTTTATAACAATTCAAATTCCAACTCATTGAAATTGACAGTTTTCATCTCGCAACATATTTTTCATAACAAATATATCCCAATATATATATATATATATATATATATATATATATATATATATATATATATATATATATATATATATATATATATATATATATATATATATATATATATATATATATATATATATATATATATATATATATATATATATATATATATATATTCTTGAAGAGGACTCTCTCCTCTAGTGCACCATATATTTTTCAAATTTATTTAATATGATTTACTACTTTTTTCTTTCTTTGAATCAACATCTCCTTGACTATTAAAATACCTACTTGCAATATTTTTTAATTACAATAAACTATGTCTAATTAAAACACTATAAAATCTATATGAGGATATTCTTGACTTTGATCTCTACAAAAGGGTATTTTTTTTATTTTTGAAAAAATATCATTAAAAATATTATGAGTTATTGAAATGCCACTTTTTTGAAATAATTTTATTTTAATGGTAATTGGACCCCAAGTGGTATAAAACATGCATTTAATAGATATTTCCAATTGGAAAAGTTAAAACACTTATGTAACTTAGCTAGAATGAATCTAGCTAGACCATATGTTTGACCAAAATTAATTTTTAGTTAGAAATACTAAAATTTAGCTGTGCTAATAAGTTAGCCTAAAAGGTGACACCTGATTGTGCTTTTACCCTCATAAATAGGGAGTACCACATAGTGAATATCAACAACAAAACAAATAAAGAGAGATAAAACACTTAACACAATGCCTTGAAGGTAATAATAATGATTCCCTAGCTCTCAAATCTCGTGGGTCATCAAGCATTCCAAATGAAAAGATGTAAACAATGCTAGTATTAAACAGTGAGCTCATAAACAATGTATGATGCCCTAGCTTGCAACCTGCAAGCCACCAAGACATTTCCTCATGAAATGATCATAAACATGGAGTACCACATAGTGAATATCAATAGAAAAATAAATAAAGAGAGATCAAACACTTCACACAATGCCTTGAAGGTAATAGCAACAATGTCCTAGCTCTCAAAGCTCACGGGTCATTGAGCATTCTAAATGCTAAGATGTAAACAGTGCCACTATTAACATTCATATCATGCTATTAAATCAGAAAATGCCATCAAAATGAAATTGAGTTAATGAGAAGACAAATCTCGAATGCCTACCTCAAGTGCCAGTGTCATCTTCCCACACGGTGCCTGCCTCTTTGCGCATGCCAAACTTGAATGCCCTCTTCGCACCACGCAAAAGTGCAGTGCCGTCTTCGTGGCAGCCTTTTGAATTCACAAAACTTACAAATGACACTTTTTTTGTTTTGTTTTGTTTATAACCAAATGGTGTCGCAATTATGATGTCATTGTCACTATTATGACACCGTTAGGAGCACTTGCAAAAAACAAACACAAATTGTAGTGGTGTCACAAATTGGTGTCAAAATTTGACCCCAAATGTTGTAGTGTTTAAGAGGTTGGATTATGATAGCTACATTATTTTATGTTTATATGTTGATGATATGCTTGTAGCTAGGTCTAACATGGATCACATTAAGCGATTGAAACAACAGTTAGGACACTCATTTTCTATGAAGGATTTGGGGGCAGCAAAAAAAATCTTTGATATGAAAATATGCAGAGATAGGAAGCACAAAAAATTGACTCTATCTCAGGCTGCTTATATTGAGAAGGTGTTGCAACATTTCTCTATGGAGAATGCCAAAGATGTTAGCACACGTTTGCCTGGTCATTTGAAATTGACTAAGGATATGTGTCCAAAGACACCAGAAGATGAGACTAAAATGTCCAAGGTACCTTATGCTTCTGCTATAGGAAGTTTAATGTATGCTATGGTATGTACTCGGTCAAATATTGCACATGTAGTGGGAGTTATTAACAAGTATATGATTCATCCTGGGATTGACCATTGGAATGTAGTCAAATGGATTCTTAGATATTTGAGAGGAATATCCAACAAATGTTTACATTTTGGGGGCTCTAATACTAATTTACAAGGCTATGTTGACTCAGATTTGGCAGGGGATCTTGATACTAGGTGGAGTATTACAAGATATGTATTTACTATTGGTGGGACAACAGTGAGTTGAATTTCTCAATTACAAAAGTTGAATGCTTTATCCACTATCGAGGCAAAGTATGTCTCTGCTACAGAAGCTCCAAGGAGATGATATGACTTCAATTCTTCAAGGAGGAATTGGGACACCCACAGATGAACAATTATTTGTTTACAAATAGCCAGAGTGCCATTCATCTTGCCAAGAATTATTCTCTTCATTCAAAGACAAAACACATACAGTTGCGGTACCATTTTTTTCAGTCAGTTTTGGATGATGGACAATTAAAGTTGGAAAAGATGCATACAGATGATAATCCAACATATATGTTTACAAAGGTAGTAACAAGTAATAAGTTGAACTCCTCTTCAGATTTGGTTGGTCTTCTAGACTGAACAAAATAAAGGAACAACTGAGTTTAGGGTGGTTCAATCTAGTGAGAGCCTCATGTGGTAGCGGTATTGCTACAGGATCAGTCTCCAGGTGGGAGATTGTTGTTTAGAGTGGAGCTTGATCAGTCACCAAGTTGGAGATTGCTGGTCTATGGTGATTGATCAGGGAAGTACTGTACACTTTCCATGTATCCTCACTAGGGCTATTTTTGGGCTGACATGTTGTAACTGATTCTAACCCTAAAGCAGCAAAAAAAATCTTGTATAAAAATGGCTTAGGGTTAGGGATTTCATTATGTATGGTATTAGTAGCTTCTTGCGGTGGTATTGAGTTGTAAGGGATTGCAGATTGTAATAATCTTGTAATCACTAGATAATAAGAATATTGGAATTGATGTTCATGGACATAGCCCACGGATTGGGTGAACAACGTTAAATCCTTGTGTCTTGTGTTCTCTTTTGTGTGGTTTATTATTTTCTAGATATTGGTTATATTTGAATGTAACTATTATTTCTGTCTTGTTAATCCTAATAGTACAAATGTCATATTTTAGTGAAGCATCTATGATTGAATTGAATAAGCAAGTGGAGGTTTCACCAGATAAATGTTTGACTATTAACAATAAACTCAATCAATAACAACATATGTTTTTGATAGAATTGCTTAAGTCTTACCAACAAGAATTTGCATAGGATACCATGACATGAAGGGTTTGGATCCTAAGTTGTGTACCCATAGAATCTATATCAGAGAGGATTGTATACTGGTAAGGCAACCATAAAGGAGGATTGACCTTGCAATAAGAGAGATAGTAAAGAGAGAATTGCAAAAGTTACTAGATGCAAGATTCATTTACCCAATTTCTGTTAGTCAATGGGTATCACCTCTTGTTATAGTTCCTATAAAGGGAGGAAAATGGAGAGTATGTGTAGATTATAGAGAGATTAATTTTGCAACTAAGAAAGATCATTTTCCACTCCCTTTCATATACCAAGTGCTAGATTTTCTAGCAACTAAGGAATTTTTTCATTATTAGATGGTTTTAGTGGATACAATTAGATAGGAATTTGATGCAATCAAGGACAATGGAAATTCATAGAGTCCAAAAAATACATGTAGCAAGAGTTAACACAATGGAAACACTAAATTCTAGATCATAAACAACTTAGCAATGAATAATAAACATGCCCACTCCGGCCTTTGCATTACTCCAAAATCAAACATTTACATCACATTGGCCTACACCATACATATTATTACAAGATTGCAACACACATGCCTTATTACAACAAAAACCTAGACTAAAACCCTAATACTAACCTTGGAGGATATTTCCTCCAAAAATCTTCCTAACAAAGATCATAAGCCTCAATATATAGAGCTTCACAACACATATGTCGACCAAGAACAATTACATTTTCTAAGAACTAGAAAACAAAATACAAAAATATAGTTTAGGACCCAAATCATAATATCTCAATGCCAAGATGTAAAAATGATGCACAATCCAAGGAAATTGAAAAAATATCTAGGAACATTAGGATATGAGTCACCAAGCTTCGCTGATCAGAAAATTACTTCGTGAGATCTGAAAGCCCAACTGATTGTTAAAACATGAAGAACACACTTGCCCAAATTTGAATCCAAGATAACTCCTCAATGAAGACTCCAATCAAGATGTGAACCAAGACATGAGTTAAACATGATGTCCAGAAGGTTACCTAAAGTTCATAGCAACAAATGATCAAAAAAAAGGAACACCAATAAAACTAAGAAAACTAGAAAACAAGAACAAATTGAACATGAAATATTTTTGGGTGATGTAAGATTGCCAAGAACCCTAGATGCTCCCGCATCAAACACTCAAGGTTATTTAAAGAGTAAGCCTCTCACTTTGCTGGGGCCAAAGGAAAACCAAAATGGTCAACCTCATCTTATGAAATCCATGAAGAATATTCTACTGGTATGTCCTTCTACTTGACAAGATACTCCATTTACTACTTACCTCTTTTAGTCCTACCAAATCTATTATCCAAAACCTCCTCTATCAGATCCATCTCTTTCTTAGGATACTTATGTTCAACATATGATCCATCATTGATACTTAAATCTAATTCATGACACTGATAAAAATCAGCAACATTGAATATAGGTGATATATCCATGTCTTATGGTAACTCTACCTCATATGCATTCTTTGAATCAAATTTCCTCAAGATCTTACAAGGCCCAAAATTTTTAATTCTCAACTTGTTATAAGTACCAACAAGAAATCTTCCCTTCTGCTAGTATACCATTACTTCATCTCCTACTTGAAATTTCTCATGTTTCTGCTTTATGTTTGCTCTCTTCTTATAAGCCTGATTAATTTTCTCCAAATGTTGTCTAATCTCTTCATGTAATGATCTCATACCTTCTGAAAATTTCTCTCCTTCAACAATATTCTTAACATCATGAATGGTGTCTCTCAATTCTACTACTCCTTAAGGATTAGAAAAGTAACAATCTCAAATGGTGTCTTCCCTGTGTTCCTATTCACTAAATTGTTATATGCAAATTCTTCTTGATGTAAAACTAAATCACAATTTATGTGCTTGTCTCCAACTAAACACCTTAGAAAATCTCCTAAAATCTTGTTCACAACCTCAGTCTACCCATTGGTCTATGGATAAAAAGTAGGACTATACTTTAGATCAATTTTCATCTTCTTCCAAAGTGTCCTCCAAAAATAACCAGCTAACTTACTATCCTGGTCTAAAAATATGGTCGTGGGTAATCCATGCAATCTCACAACCTCCTTGAAAAATAGTTCTCCCACATGCTTTGCATCTATAGTCTTATTGCATGGTATGAAATTTGTCATATTAGAAAATCTATCTACAACCACAAAAATTAAATCATGACCTCTTTGTGTTCTTGGTAAACCAAGTATAAATCCATACTGATGTCCTACCATGGTCTAATTGGTACTGTCAAAGGTGTAAACAATCCCACATTATGACTACTACCTTTTTTAACTCGACACACCCTACAATTCTGAACAAAATTACCCACATCCTTCTAAATTTATGGCCAAAATTAGTTCTCACTTAACAAAGCTACTATCTTATTAATTCCAAGATGTCATGCCAATCCTCCACTATGTTTTTCCTTAATAAGGTTGTCCCTCATAGAAATTATAGGTATACACAACTGACTTCCTTTAAATAACATTCTATCTAGAGTGAAATAGTTTAACCACTTCTTTGTTTCACAATAGGATCTCTGCAAGCTTTCCAAGGTTAGGTGAAGTATGGATCATCCTTATATAATGCTTTCAATTCATCAAATCCCAATACTGCAATATTCATTTTAGTCAACATATCCCTTCTCCTACTCAAAGAATAAAAAAATCTATTTGTCACACCACTCTTATGTTTAAACACAAATGTATAGCTTTGGAGAAATTCAACCCATCTCATATGTCTTTGATTTAACTTACCTTGGCTACTCAAGTACTTAAATTCTTGATGATCAGTATAAAGAACAAACTCCTTAGGTAGAAAATAGTGTATCCATTTCTTCAATGCTTGGACTATGGCATAAAATTCTTGATCAAACACTGAATATCTTCTTTTAGCATCATTCAATTTTTCATTGAAATAACCAACAGGTCTCCCTTCTTGACTTAAGATAGCTCTAATTTCATTTCCACTAGCATCACAATGTACTTGGAATACCTTGTTGAAATAAGGTAAAGCCAATACTAGTTTTTTTGTCACCTTCTTCTTTAAAAACTCAAAACTCCTTTGTGCTCCATGTGTCCATTTCAATTTATTTTTATCTCCCCTCATGGTTTCAGTCATCAGTCCACAAATTGAACTGATGTTTCTTATGAAATTTTGGTAAAAGCTAGACAACCCATGAAATGATCTTACCTCTCCAACATTCTTTGATCTAGGTCACTCAAAAATTGCATTTCATTCCTTAGGATCCATCTTCAAACCTTCAGCTGATATTACAAATCCCAAATATATTAACTTGTCCTTCATGAAAGTACACTTCTTAAGGTTTATTAACAACTTCTCTTCCCTTAACCTTTGCAATACTTGTCTAACATGCATCAAATGTTCCTCTCTTCTTTTACTAAAAATCAAGGTATCATCCAAATACACAATGATAAACTTACCTAAGAACTTCTTCAAGACTTCATTCATTAACCTCATGAAATTAATCGGTGTATTAGACAATCCAAAAGGTATTAACAATTATTCATATAACCCTTAATTTGTCTTGAATGTAGTCTTTTACTCATCACCTTTCCTGATTCTAATATGGCGATAACCAATTTTTAGATCTATCTTGGTGAAATATATAGCTCCACTCAAACAATCCATCAAATCATCCATCCTTGGAAAAGGAAATAAATACTTGATTGTGATTTGATTGATGGCTCTAGAATTGGTACACATCCTCCATTGTACATCCTTCTTAGGTGCTAAGATTGTAGGAACTGCACATGGACTCAAACTTTCTCTGATCATTCCTCACTACAACAAATCTTGTAGTTTCCTACCGAGTTCTTCATTTTAAGCTGGTGTCATCCACTATGCTACTTTTTTAGGGAAACTAGCTCCTGGTATCAAATCCATACAATGACTGATACTTCTTACAGGTGGTAATCCATCAGGAACATTATCTAATATAATGTTTTCATACTCATTCAACAATCCAGTGATTTCTTTAGGATGTGTTTCTACTGATACAAACTCCTTATACTTTATGGGTACCAAAGAAAAAAATACATTATCATGCCTCATGCCATCTAAGAACTTCCTACCATCTACTAAATAGATTCTTGCATCGGTAAACACTTCACTCTTAAGGGATTCCTCCAAGGGTAACAAATTTTGCTTCATTCCATTAGCAACAATAGTGTACACATTCTTCCTGCCATCATGTATAGCTTTCCTATGATACTACCAAGGTCTACCCAATAAGATATGAAACACATCCATAGGAATAATATCACACAAAACTTCATCATAATACTTCCCAATCTTGAATTTAACTAGGCATTGTTCACTCACCAATATCTTTTGTTCATCTTGAATCCATGTGACCTGGTAGGATTTAGGATGCTTCTCTGCAACTTCAAATTTTCAACCAAATCCTTTTAAGCAAGATTATTTTACTTGCCACTATCTATGAAAACATTTCACACCTTATCTTGTATCCTACATCTAGCTCAAAATAAATTCTTCCTCTGCAATGGTTCTTCATCTTTATTTCCTTGGTACAAAACTCTCTGAGCTATCAAGGGTTTACCATCCTCTTCTTGATTATTTTTCATTGATCTGAAAGACTCCTCATCTGTGAAGGTTGTTTGCCTACTACTCTTTGCCTTCCTCTCATATGTGTCTTGCTTACATTCAAAGGATTAGTGCCCCACTTCACCACATTTAAAACAAATGCCCCTGACCATCCTTTTTTCACCACTACTTTGTCCTTCATTGTGATAGGAACTCCTGTCATTCCTCCTATAATGATCATTATCCTTATCTTCTGATCTACTCCTATCTTGATTAGTAGAATATCTATCTCCTCCAACATTAGTACTAGATCAGCCTCTCTGAAATCTTCCTCCTCTACCTCTTTGTCTCTATTCATGCCTTTAGTTCAACTTTTCTTTAGCCTTCAAGGCTCACTTATAAGCTTATTCCACACTTCTAATCTATATCATACCAATTTCATCCTATATTGACACCCTTAAACCATTAAGGTAGCGAGAAAATTGTTTAGCTTCATCATCTACATGTCCAGATCTAATGTTGAATTTTTAAAACTCCTCAGTATAACCTTAACACTTAAGTCCCTTTGTTTCAAATTATGCAACTTCTGAAACATAGTCACTTGATAGACCTCAATCAAGAACTTAGCCTTTAATTTATTCACCATCCTATCCCAAGACTTGATCTTATCTTTTCCTCTTCTCCATCGATTTGTTTTCAAATGTTCTCACCATAAAGATGCATGCCATTTCAACTTGGGACTAGCATATTTTACCTTCTTCTCCTCACTACTTCCTTCAAGCTCAAAGTACTTGTCCATCTCTATTATCTAATCTGTCAATTCATCAACATCCAAGTTTCTATGGTAGTTTGGTGGATTGAAATGAGGTCTCTTGTTCACACTGGTCAAGGCTTCGATGAACCTTTCTTCCTCTTGATTCAACTCTTCTTGCTCTTCGTTGTTCTCTCCTTCCCTAGCCTAATTCTATTCATCTCCTTCTTCATCGCTTGCATCTTCAATGTGTTTCCCTCTCCTCTAAGTTATTTCCACCGCTTCTAATATGGTGATAATTTATCTCAACATATCCAAGATAGATAGATTTTCATTCCTCACTCTTCCTCTAGAATTTCTTCTAGCCATCTTCACAATATTTAATAGTTGTAGGTTAGATTCTCTCTTTCACCACCCAACAAGAAAACCCTAGGTTTCCAAAACCTCACTTTGATACTACTTGATGCAATCAAGGACAGTGGGAACTCATAGAGTCCAAAAATCCTTGAAGCAAGATTCAACACAATGGAAATAATCAATTATAGATCATAAAAAACTCAACAATGAATAATAAATATGCCCATTCAGACCTTTAGATTACCCCAGAATCAAGAATTTACATCACATTGGACTGCAACATGCAAATTACAAGATTTCAGAACACGTGCCTTATTACAATAGAAATCTAGACTCAAACCCTAATGATAACCTCCAAGGATAATTCCTCCAAAAATATCCCTAACAAAGATCATAAGCCTCAATATATAGATCTTTTGGAACACATATGTCGGCCAAGAACAATTACATTTTCCAAGAACAAGAAAATGTAATACAAAAATATAGGTCAAGACCCAAATCATAAGATCTCAACACCAAGATGTAGAAATGATGTGTGATCCAAGGACATTTTTAAAAGATCTAGGAACATTGGGATATGAGTCACCAAGATTCACCGATCAAAAAATTACTTTGCGATATTGGAAAGCCCAACTGACCGTTTGAACATGAAGAACACAGTGGCCTGAACTTGAATCCAAGATAACTGCTCATTGAAGACTCCAATCAAGGTGTAAATGTAGAAATGAGTAAAACATGATGTCTAGAAGGTTCCCTAAAGTTCACAACAATAAATGATCCAAAACAAAGAAATGCCACTAAAACTAAGAAAAATAGAAAATAAGAACAAACTAAAAAGGAAATATTTTTGGGTGATGCAAGATTACCAAGAACCCTAGATGCTCCCACATTAGAATTTCTGTCAAGGACCAAGAGAAGAAAAAATTTACCTATCCTTGGGAAACCTATGCCTAATCTATACTCCCATTTGGATTGTGCAATGTTCCATCAAATTTTCAAAGAGAAATCATAAGTATATTCTCAGATATTTCATATGACTGCATGGAGATCTATATGGTTGATTTTACTACTTATGGTGGCACATTTGAGGAAGAATTAAGAAACTTTGAGAAATTATTATAGAGGTGTGAAGATCACAATCTAGCCTTGAATAGTGAAAAGTGTTTTATGATAATGTAGGATGGCGTAGTTCTTAGCCATTACATTTCACAAATAGGTATTCAAGTTGACCCAACTAAGATTGAGGTAATTCTCATTTTTTCTACTCGTGCTAAGAAAAGGGATGTTAGAAGTTTATTGGGACATGAAAAATATTACAAAGTATTTATAAAGGATTTTAGAAACATGGAAGGTCCATTATATGATCTATTGACAAAATATGTTGACTTCCAATGGACACCATAGTATGAGAAAGCATTCTCTAACTTGAAGACAACCTTGACTCAAGAACTTGTTCTTAAAGGACCCAATTGAGTACTTCACTTCCATATCCATACTGATGCATAACATTATTCTATTGGAGCTATCTTGGGGTAGAAATAAGCAAATATGAAGACTGCCATTTACTTCATCAACAAAAACCTGCTAGGACCTGAATTCACTATGTTGTCATAGAGAAAGAGATGTTAGAAATCATATATGCACTCAATAAATGTTGGAATTACATAATTGGTTATCAAATATTTGTTCATACAAATCATGTAGCTATTCAATATCTCATAAACAAACCTTCAATCATAGGCAGATTAACAAGATGGTTATTGTTGACCATTATTGATAAACTAGGGAGGGAAACTGAGGTAGTAGATTTTCTATCTAGGTTGACAACCAAAGAGGATCCACAATTCATTGATGACTCATTTCCAGATGATAATTTTTTCTCCATTACTATTCATACACCTTGGTATGTTGATATAGCCAATTATCTAGTTTCTAACAAAATTCCTTCTCATTTTTCACCAAAGGAGTAGAGGTTACTTGTTGAAAAGAGCTTTAATTTATCATTGAAAATAGGCTTCTTATTGTATATTGAACCATACCAAGTGACAAAAACATGTGTAAGAGAGTATGAGACCTATGAAATCCTGCATGCATGCCATGATGAGCCATGCGGGGGGCATTTTACAACCAAAAGGAGAACCATTAATATACTAAATATATGGCACTATTGGCCTATCCTACATATAGATGCAGTCAAATACATAGGAAAGTGTAAGAGATGGTAAATAATGGGCAGACCAACCAGAATAGTGGTAGTATTATATGAAACTTTTACTAATTATCTTTCCAAATAACCAAAATGAAAATGTGAATCCTAAGTGACAATACAACACAAAACATTCACACATTTGAACACATAACACAGATATTTTTTTTTCTGTGGAAAACCTTGTTAAAGGAAGAAAACCACATGTGGGAATGATTCCCACAAGATTTCACTAGTGCACTTTTAACTCATCCCTGTTAGGAGAAATTACAACAATCTTTCTAAGGTTTGTACTTGGTTAAGACTACTTATAGTCTGATTATGAACTACAATAGTCCTATTAAACACTACCTTGTTAAGGGATTTAAAAACTCTGGTTAAAGAGCTACCTTGTTAGATGATTTTAACTTCAGATTTGTTAGGATCCTACTCACCTTGCTAGGAGCGACCCTGTTAAAGGATTTTTCTTTCCAATCTGTTATAATCAACAAGTAAAGAATGACCTGATATTTTCAATAAATGCATGAAAGATCCAATGAATTATAGATCAATTACACTACTAAAAATACTTTACTGTCTCTATAATATCTCCAACAATCATCACATATCATTGCAAAAACTTTACAACTCTCTGTAACATTAATTTATTAACCATTTATATACTTGTTCTAGGTCGGTTCTACAACCCTAAAATATTTTACAAGTCGGCCCTCAAATCCAACTTATCATTAAGAGCTAGTGCACCAAAATCGGAATTAAACATCCTTGATGTCAACCTAAAATATTAAAAGCCCACCACAAACATTTAACCACAACACCAATCTAACCAGCTATGTGCACCGGTTCACTGTTCTAATTGCCAATTTCACTTTAATATTCAATAACTTTCATAATACTCCAAGATAACTAATGCGATCATAGGAATAGATAGATATACCTTTGTATATGTTAAATCTATGACTGCACACCTTAAATCGATCATCTACTCTAGAAATAATTCACCGTTTCTTTCTTTTCTGCACTATCACTGGTTGAATGAACACTTAGTTAATTATTCAATATGATCCTTCAATACCATCAGTAAACATATTTTCTTGAAATTAAAAAAAACATGTTTCCAACAATGACAACACCACAACATACTCATATGACCAAAACACATATGACCTTCATCAAATGCCAACAATCTCCCCCTTTGGCATTGATGGAAATACTTATAACAAATACTAAGTGCTAACTGCTCCTTACACTATTCCTATTCACCCTTTATGCTATACATAAAAATTTGATATAAGATCAATTTTCCTAACTACCACTACTCCCCCTTTGACAACAATGACAAAGGTAAAAGATATGAAAAAAAAAACATTTTATTGATCAAGAGTAGTGTAGTATAATTTAAAATCTACTAAAAAATTCACAGAAGTTAACCTTAAACATTTTCCAATCACTGATCCATGACTTGTGTAAGTTCTCCATTACGAGTATCTATCCAAGAAGCAAAAATATTGATTCCTCTAATCCTTCAACTGTGTTCAGTAGACAGGGTGTCAGAGCTAGCTCCGTGTCTTTCAAACTCTACTACAGAATGTCCATCATAGGTAAAAACATGATTTGAAGCTCCATTAGATTACCAATTCTCTTGTTTTGTTCATCCATGTAGATCTTCAACTTCTAATGAATCTTTCCTAGATCAGCTCCAAAATTTGTAAAAAACATATGAAGGGGATCAAAACTTTGTGACAAGGCATTGAGTTCTAGTTGAACTTCACCCTTCTTCTCAATATATTGCATAAAATAAGACAAGTCACAAATAGTTTTTCATGTATTACCTCCTTCATGTAATGCTTCCTTAATATAGTTCACAGTCAGTGTAAGAGTGTTTCTATCTTGAGCAATAGAATGTGACAATGTCTCATATATTTTATTTTCATAATCCTTTTCCACTCTCTCAATTTATGCATCTTCAAGATTCTTAATCTCTTCTTTAGTAGCAGTAATTATCTATCACAATTTCTCAATAGGAGTAGCCTTCTTGTCATATTCAACCTCTGGTACTAGTTCAGAAAATAGATCTCTGAATTTTAGTATGACTTGTCCTTCTTGCTTCATCTTCTCTTTTTTGGGTTTGGACTTAATTTCCATTGAAAAATTCATCATGTCCTCTAGGTTCATTGAGATTAGATCTACTTGACCCTTTACTGGTAAGTCATCATCATCAATTCTTATCTTGGATAGTGAGGAAGATGGAATCTTTTCTTATTCTATCTCAATAATTACTTCCTCTTGTTTAGCTTGCACAATATCATTTGTACCCTCCTTTTCTTGCATTTGTTCTTGTTACAGTACATCTGTAGTAATATTTACTTGTGCATCAATTGTAAAATATTGATTGGTAACCAATTTTACTATTACATCCTCCTTTTCCTCTTGAATGTTTGATTGATCAAGTATGTCGATTGGTTTAACCTATGCCCCCTTGAGCTGAAATGTCTCATGTGTTATCCACATTATCCTGTGTAACATTGAAAACTTCATTGTCAAGTGTGACACTAATACCATCAACCTTTCATCCTTCATTGGTTTGAAGAAACTTCAATTGATCTTCATTTGGTTTGAGTCTCACTGGCTCCTCAACATGTTTAATAGTTTTCTCCATCTATGCATTCTTGAGAATACCAAAGTGTTTCATCAAAATTTCTTTGGTCTCATCCTGTACACCAAAAGATTCACCACATAGAAATATAGTGAGTCTCTTCTTTGTCTTGAATAAAGGTCTTGTGGTAGCAAGTACCTTTTTTTACTTCTTGTGACATCTCCAATTATAATTTTATTAAAACATACTCTATCAATTCCTTATATTGTCTAATTGCAGTATGTCATATGGCTTCTAGCTTGTTATATAAGGAATTTGGAACTTGAACTTGTATTTACATCACTATTTTGATGAATTTATCCATTCTATATACAACAACATCTTCAATCAAATCCTGATCATCTTTATTGAACTTATCAAAATATTTTTTCACTTTAACAAACAATCCCAATTTCTTTACTTCTTGAATTATGTCATCAACACTCATGATTTTAATGAAATCATGACCTACTAATTTGTAAGTAGGGGAGCCTACCACCTTAGAATTTTTTCCTTTAGATTTGAGTTCTCTCTTCTCCTTCTTTGATTCAATCTCTTTGATGAGCCTCTAAAAGGCCATCTTTCTAAGTTCTTTTTATTTCCTTTCAAGCAGTTTATTTTCAAACAGACACATGAACTTATGGTTTTTATATGTATATTTTATATATGTGAAGACATAAAGTAGGGATGTGGATGGTTAAAAGACATGATATATTTGCTTGAGCTAATGGATAGAAATGGTATAATGCAATAGTTATATATGCTAATGAATGTTCCTTTGCCTATGCTATCTTTTTGGGTAGTTTCCTTCCTGTAGCCATAGGCCTTGCAAGAGTATTAATTAGAGATTAACACTTTCTTCCTAGTATTAATGATGAAGATATATATGTATGGAAGGTTGTGTGTGCATTTATTATTTTTCAAGTATGTATCATGATGCATTCAAGGATCGACATTGTGGTGCTAAAATAGTCAAAGCCAACCGTTGCTGCAAGATCTTTGCAAGTGGGGCAAGTCAATGTCATTTCCTATTACATGCAACACACAGATCTAGTACCCTCAACATACTATATTCTAGGAGGAATTATTCTTGATTAATGATATTTCTATTATATGAGTTTATGAATCTGTAACGATCCTCATTTATGGAGTGATCTTAGATTTAGGAGGTAGTTGTAGCTTTCCTTCAAATAAATGACTATTGTAACTCTTTGGAGTTAGTCAATTTCCAGAATAGAACTATTGTAGTTGTAATACAATTTTACTTTCAATCAAGTGTACTCATTTTCCATGAATGAATAGAATGCCCAATTTGAGTTTAAATCTTTTATCTTGATTGTATTTTCCATTCACTCATCCAAGGGGGCCCACTTGGTGAGTGAATTTCTCTATTAGAGTAGAATTCATTTTCATGCTTGTTTAGAAGTGAAGTAGAACTCTGCTGTTCCTGCAGCCACTAGTAACATAACTAGTAGACTATTCTTGTAGCATAGGCAGTTAGAGTAAATCCTACCCGTGATTACTTTCTTTGCTAGAGTTACTTATTTATTGGTTTTAGCATAGATTTCCTGAAGTTCAATGTATTTTAATTCCATAGAATAATCATAAAACAAAGAAAAGTTTGAAGAATATACTTTGCGAATACCATTCCAAGATTACGTCCCTAGTCGATAATTAAATGAGACTGAATAATCCATTTAGAAGCCATTTAGGGTGTCCAATCCTGAAATAGGCAGTCCAATGCCATGGGTTTCTAATACCATTGTTTAGCCAACCATTTTTGGCACTGTTGTCGGGGATGGTGTTAATTCAAACTTATCCTAGTGTTCATATTTCCAGTTTTCATAGCCTAGAACTTAGTTTTAAGTAAGTATTTTATGCACGAAAGAAGATACCACCTTGGGAGATTCCTTCCCTGCAATATCCAGGTTGAACCATATGATATTTTTAATCTTGAACTTGAGGGACCCCAAGTTGAGAACGAAGGAGAAGAACCCTTTGAAAACCCCTTCGCTAATGCCCACGAACAACTATCTTCACCATCATCTTCTAAGGGATTGCTACATTTGAATGACTTTTTCTAAACCAGAGTATCAAGACAACCCATTCGCTCTTGTTATCTATCAGCCTTGACAACTAGGTCCTCCTCCAAGAATGGCTCAGCCTACCTTTCCTTTCCCTATCCCTACTCAGCATGGTAATCATAATCTAAAAAACATACCTGCCTCTGCACTTTCCAAATTTTATGACCTCATTACTGAAGACCCTGAAACCTTCTTGTTTGAATGTGACATCCTCTATAGGAGTTATGATTACACAACTGATGCCCATAAGCTGAAATTGTTTCCATCTACTCTCAAGGAGGCTGCTTTAAGATGGTTCATGGGGTTAGGTGCCAATGTTGTAGCAAAATAGGATGCAATGGGCAATCTGTTTCTTTCTAAGTATAAAGAGTACTGTAGGGGTCATGATTTAAAGGGGGATGAATTTTTTAAAATGTGACAAAAGGAGGATGAAACCTTGGAAGACTATGTCTCAAGGTATATGTTCAATTTGTAGCATAACACACAGCATCAATTAAATGAGGAATCTCAAAAACATCTTTTCTTAAAAGGTGTAAATGATGGAAGCATTGAGGCCTTGGAACTTATGGCAGGTGGAGATATTACTCAGAAGAACTAGGTCGACATAAAGAATATATGTCTGAACTATTCAAGGGCTACTATGGACTTAGAGACCTACCTCATAAGTCTAATGGTTTAGGAGTGTCTAAAATGGAGTTTTCAAATATACTGTTTGACTTTAAGCAAGACATCATTAATGATGTTTTCACTCAGCTGGATAGCATGCAAGCAAGAAGAAAGAAGGACAAGGTAAAAGCTATGTTGGTTGAATTATGCTCTGATTGCAAAGAAATGAAGAGAAACCGTAGGTGCAAAATAGTTGCATCTGTGGACACTCATTCAATGCATACCGAGTATAAAGCTATAGATGAGGAGAATGGAGAAGTTTTCTATGTTTCTCAAAGGTGACCATGAGCTCAAAGAAAAGGTACACCTCTGAACCCCTTAAATAATTTTGGTTATAACAATAGTAGTTAATGGAAAAACCACAACCCTCAAAATTCTGGCCCTGAAGGATAGAATTGGAATTATAACTGGTCTAACCAATAGCTATAGTATAACCAAACCTATCAGCAACAACCTCTATTTAACCCATATCAACAACAATTCAACCAATATCAACAACCACAACAAAATACCCAATGGCAACCACATGGTAACTGGCAACAACAACCTCAGTGGGGACCCAGTCAGCCTAATCAGCATTAAGCTCTCATGCCTCAACCTTAGTAGAAAGCTATTATGCCTCCACCTCTTGTAGCCAATAATAGCCCTTAGAATCCAACACAACTACTTATGCAACCAACTCCAAATCTCAACAACAAGCAACAAACTTATTCCCTGCAAGTGAATGATGTTCACCTAAGATCAGGAACTAAGTTGCCTAGACCTAAGGACCCTATAATAATCAAAGTTTTTGATACTAAGGACATACCTGTGAACCAAACCACTATTGTTTCACCTATTCCTCAATCTGCACCAGTATTGGAAAATCCCCCTTATCCACAAAGATTGGCCCAATTAGCACCCTGAAAAGAAAATCCTATAGCAACTGATTTGATTAACCAACTTGAGCAAATGATGGTTCAAATTCCCTTGTTGGATGCCCTTAAAGAAGTTCCAATTTATAATAAGGAAATCAAGGAAGCCTGTATTAAGCAACCAAGAAGATAGAAGAAAGACCATGACACTATCCATGTCCTTTGGCAACTTTCTGATCTCATGTTAAACAAAGTTTTAATGCCTAAGTACTCTGATCCAAGAAGCCCGGTGGTTACTATTAATATTAATGGTATACAAATACAAAATGTATTGATTGACCTAAGAATATCCATCAATGTCATGACTAGAGAGGTTTTGTTGAAGCTTAGCATCATTGGTTTAAGGGACACACCTACAATATTATAGTTAGCTGATAATTCCATTGTAAATCCAGATGGCATGGTAGAAGATATTATTGTAACACTTGAATCCTTGGAGTATCCTTCAGATTTCATAGTCTTGTCCCCCAAAGCTACACTAGGAGGTTATCCATTAATCCTAGGCAGGCCTTGGCTAGCCACAACTAATGCTTGCATTGCATGTCGCTCAGGAAAAATGACTATATCAGATGGGATAAATACCGAAAAAGATAACTTTGTATTCTCTAGCTAAGCCTCAAGTTGAACTTGACCAAGTTGTCTGGCTAGATCTAGGCGATGTTTCCCTTGAATAAAATTTAGTGTAACAACTCATGGTTATTAAACAAGATCCATTTATGGTCTCACAGGAAGAAGATGACATACTAGCAAAAATTCTCACTAACCAGTATGGCATTGAAGCATCTTCTTGTGCTATTCCTAACTGTTCGTTGCAAACTATATTGCCCAAGAAGACCTCACCTCAGTCTCCTGCAACATTTGATTATCTTCATACCTTATTACCTCATGAGATAAAGTCACCATAATTTTCATAAATCATGATGATGGATAAAGTAAAAAGAGTTGAAATTGCCTTAGAAAAGGAGTTGAATGTTAATAGGAATCTCACTACATCTCAGATGTCTAGTCTTCTCAAACTGTTGGAAGAAAGTCACCAAGCCTTTGCACGGGACTATACTGATATGAAGGGGTTATACCCTAAGCTTTGTACCAATAGGATCTACATAAGTCCTAAGTGCAAGCTAATTAGACAAGCCTAGAGAAGAATTAATCCTACTTTGAGAGATATAGTGAAGACAAAGTTGCAAAAACTCCTTAGTGTTGGTTTCATATATCTTATCTTTGATAGCTAGTGGGTTTCTCCTCTAGTGATTGTTCTAAACAAAAGGGGGAAATGGAGAGTTTGTGTGGACTATAGGGAGCTTAACAAATCCACTAAAAAAGATCACTTTCCATTACCTTTCATAGACTAAGTACTTGATAATATTGTTGGTAACAAGTATTTCTCATTTCTAGATGGCTTTAGTGGCTATAACCAAATCCAGATATCGCCAGAAGACTAGGATAAGAAAACCTTCACCTATCCATGGGGAAAATTTTCTTATTCAATCTTTCCATTTGGATTGTGCAACACACCTGCTACTTTCCAGAGAGCAGTACTTGGTATTTTCTCTGACATTTCTACTGACTGTGTTGAAATGTATATGGATGACTTCACTACTTATGGAGCTATATTTTAGGAGGCACAAGCTAACTTGGAGAAGGTTCTCAAGAGATGTCAAGAATACAACCTCTCCCTTAACAGTGAGAAGTGTTACATGATGATGGAGGAGGGAGTTGTTTTAGGGAACTACCTTTCATCCTTTGGTATTCAGGTTGACTCTACAAAGATTGTAGTAATCAGCACACTTCCAACGCTAGTCAAGAAAAAGGATGTCAGGAGTTTTCTTGGTCACACTGGTTACTACAAGAGATTCATCAAAGGCTTTAGCCAAATTGCAACACCTTTGTATAACCTACTGAAGAAGGAAGAAGAGTTTGAATGAATGGATGACTGTGAATCATCATTTCAGCAGCTAAAATATGTTTTGACAAAGACACCTATCCTCAGAGGACCTAACCAGAAGCTGCCATTTCACATTCACACTAATGCATCTGACTATGCTAGTGGAGCAGTCTTAGGACAAAAGGAAGGTATAGTTGAGCATGCTATTTATTATATTAGTAAAAACTTGCAAGGTGTTGAACTAAACTATACTGTCACTGAAAAAGAACTACTAGTAGTCATCTATGCTCTCAACAAATTCAAGCACTACATCACTAGTTATGAAGTATTTGTATACACTAATCATTTAGTCATCAAATACTTGATGAACAAGCCTTCCATCATCGATAGATTGGCAAGATAATTACTCCTCATGCATGAGTTTGATGTGAAAATCATTGATAAACTAGGCAAGGCTAATGTGGTGGCTGATTTCTTATCTAGATTACAAGTTCCAGATGATCCTATAGCAATTGATGACAACTTCCCTGATGAGCACCTATTCTCTATTGAATCTTACAACCCATGGTATGCTGACATAGAAAACTATCTTGCTACAGGAAGGACTCCACCTCATTTCTCACCTAAAGAACACCAACTTGTGGTTGAGAAAAGTTTCAATTTCTCATGGATCTCAAGATTTATGTTTTACACGTGTCTTGATTAGGTCACCAGGTGATGTATTCAAGAAGATGAGACTTATGAAATTCTTAGGGATTTTCATAATGAGCTGTGTGGTGGCCATTTTGTAGCAAAGAGGACAACATACAAAATTTTGACAATAGGATATTATTGGCCTAACCTACATAAAGATGCAACTAAGCATAAAAAACATTGTGACAAATGCCAAAGCATGGGACGTCCAAATAAATCAAATGAAATGCCCTTGCAGCCTCAAGTGGTGGTGACACTATTTGACAAATGGGGTATCAATTTTGTTGGACCCATCAAGCCATCTTCTCATGGTAAGTCATATATCTTAGTCTGTACTGACTATGCCATGAAATGGGTCAAAGCTAAAGCAATGAGGCATGCCAGGGATCATAAAGTGGTTGAATTTCTCTATGAATATTTCTTCAGTAGAGTTGGAGTGCATCGAGAGATAGTCACCGATCAAGGTGCACAATTTACCTCTAATCTCATTACTGAATTAATATATGAATACACATTGAGACATGGTAAATCTTCACCATATCATCTCCAAGCCAATGGCCAGGCAAAGATAACCAATTGGGAGATAGAAGCTATTTTAACCAAGACAATTGTTTTTCACAAGAAGGACTGGGCTACCCGCCTTCTTGAAGCCATTTGGGCTTATCAAACAACATGGAAAACCACAAATGGGTTTACTCCATTTGAGCTAGTTTATGGAAAATATGCATCAATGCCTATTGAGTTTTAGCATAAGACTCTTAGGACAACATTGGAACTAGACATTGATCTTACCAGAGCACAAGAGGAGTGGATTTTAAAATTGAATGGGTTGGATGAATACAAGAAATTGAATGGGTTGGATGAATACAAGAAATATGCACTCCACAACATTGAATTGATCCAACAACAACGAAAAAAGTGGCATGACAAATTCATCAAAGAAAATAAATTTTTCGTTGATGATTGGGCACTGTTATATGACTCACATTACCAGCACACACTAGGAAAATTGCAGACATGGTGGCTCGGGCCCTATGAGATAATCTCAGTGTTTGATACTGGAGTTGTTCAACTATCTACCATTGATCTTGTGCAGTTCAAACTACTTGTCAACAGACATAGAATCAAGATCTACAACAAGTCAGTGAGTAGCAAGGACTTCCTGCAGTAGTTCAAGCCACACAATGACAACATCTATCCTACAGCAGTAGAATCTGGGTCTTCCACCCAGATTTCACCTAATCCTTGATTTCAATCACAGAATCCATAATAAACATTTCACTTTGCGTGAAATTATTTCTCTGTAATAAATTCCACCTCACCTTCTCTCTGTACCACTTTTCCATCCCATCGCATCACTCCATAAAATTCAGGTCATATTTTAGAATACTCTTCCTGCAACGCTTACTAGGTATGTGCCACCTACCTTAGTACATATTTTATTTTATTCATTTTTATTAGGAATGAGTGTCGTTTTAATTTTTACTCTTGCACGACTTGGCCTGGTGGGACCCATGCCTTTAACTTAGTTGGTGGGGGGGAATATTCTATTTTTCAAACTTAAAATTAGCATGTAAAGAATGAATTTCTTGTCTTTTCAAGATGACTGCCGTCATGTGTCAATCAATCTGTCATTTCATGATTACATCATTATGGCTAAAAGGAATTAAAAGATATTAAAAGAGACATTGAAAGTTGAAGTTTAACTTCTAATGATATGTTCACGACATGTTCGGGGTGGCAGGCCTTGACACGAGCGAAAATATTATGAGATTTCATGCATTAAACACTTTTAATTACTTGAAGTGAATAGCATTTTGTACTCTACCTTTCTTGTCTGCAGCACCTGAGTTTGCAACATTTTTGAACCTTGATTTTCCATTTTCACACTTCTGTGAAAAACAAAAACTTCTGCAAAAAATTTATGTTCATAGCAATGGGGGGTGATCTCCAGAGGCACAAGCCAGTTGACCACAGAGTTTTGCTAGGTGATGCATCCAGCTACGAGATGTTTTGAAGAAAAGGTTGGTTTGACTACTGTCAGAGCCTCAATGGATTTGATGAAGAAATTGCTTTGCAATTTTTAAGTACTCTCTAGAATAGGATTGTAGTGGTAAAGGGGTTGAGAGTTGAATTCACAGAGGATATTGTGGTAGAAGTAACTAGGTTGCCGTAGGAGGGAGAGCAGTGGACTAAGGACTTTGATTTACATTCGGCTAGGGCTTAGTTCACCTTGCATGGTGACCCATAGCTAGACATTGACAAGAAGCAAGGTACTTCAAGGGTGTCATTGCCCTTGTATTTTATCCAACTAGCTACATTTATCATTCAATACTTTACTTGTGAAGGGTGCTACAAGTATCTGCATGGTTTACATTTCAAAATCCTGAGCCACCTTCGACACGATAATAGACCAGTAAGTTTTCCTAACTTCTTGTTCAATATTGTAAAGAAGAAAGCTTCTTTAGTTCAGGCAAGAAAGGATCAATCAGTTTCCTCCACTCTTGAACCATTTAGGAAAAGAACTTATGATATTGGTGCTTCCACTTCCAAGAGAAAGAAAAATAAAAGAAAGAAAACTAATGATGTTCCTAAAACCCCACTATCTGTAAAGAATAGGTCCACTTATAGAGAAGACAAGGGAAAAACCTTGGAGATAGAAGAGGAAATTCCAGAACAACAACCCAATAATGAGAATGTTAGTGATGAAACCTTTCCCTCGCATGAGGAAGAAACCCCAGAAGAACCTCATGTAGTAGCTATGGAGGGAATGACTTTCGACAAGAGGAAAGGTAAGACCCCTCCATACTCTTCTAAAATTCCCGCAAGGAGAAGTGCAAGGTTTTATATAAAAAATAGGGATGTTATGTCTCCTGTTCCAATTGTCAATTTAGAATCCTCTAAATCCATGGAAAGATCCTCTTCTGAGGTAAATTTTCAAGAAAATATAGACAGTGATACTATTTTCTATAATCAGAATTTAGAAACAAAAGTTAACCCTAGTGTCAACTATATACTCATTGATAGCGATGTAGATTCTGAAGAGACCCTAGAGTTTGTTAATAAATCTACTAGGAAAAATATCCCTGATGATTCAGAAGATCCCCCTTTTGATGAGTCCCCTAAATTTGGTAAGGATATTGTTGAAGAGGTGACATAAGAAATTGATGAGGATGGGTTAGATACTCTGGCTAGGGTAGCAGCTAAAACTTGTAAAGGGGAAAATATAGTAACAACCCTTGTTGTGTGGAAAGGGAAACCTTTCACATAGGAAAATGTAATGCAAACCCCTCATTTGTCATCTGGATGGAGTGATATTTTCAATCAAGAACCCATGCCACCTCCGGATTTGTCTACAACCCTGACTGTAGGGTTAAATTTATTTCAACAGTTGTTATGGGAAAGAGCACAATGGAAAATAGAGAAGAAAAAATTGAAACAGACTATTGATGAGCAAGTTCATTAATTAGAATAGAAAATAGATCAGGTTGAGGTTTTGAAGAGAAGAATTGATCAGATCACCGAGTTGATTCCAGAAGTCATGGCATGTAGGTCACCATCTCTAGTATATGCTTTGTTCCTTAAGGAATAGTTCATTAATTTTAAGTTGACAAGGATTATGGAAGGGCTCAATCCCTCTGTTTCAAAACCTCATGAGTTCTACGATGCATTTCAATCAGCTCCAATGCCCCTAAAGAATTTATTGTGTGAATTATATTTACATAACTTGGTTGTGCCAAATGATAGGGATTGGAATTCACTCCTTTATGTAGGAGATGTTTAATTAAGAGCGGTTATGTCCTGGATGCAGAATGAGATAACTAGGGATCATCAAGATTCACCTTATAGGAATAATGAGATGACAACTCCCTTGCTCATGAGGCCTGAGGTTCAACATTCTAGGCAAACATTTCTTGATTGGCTTTCCATTATATTAAACCCAAGTGGAGCTAATAAAGTGTACCCAGTAAGAGAGCAAGCTTATGCATATTAGGATCAACATCCAGCTCATGATATTGAAGTAGAAATTAGTGCTTCTAGGTAGAGATGGATAATAATGTCACATGATTTGAAGGCTAGGGAACCCCACTCTCTGCAAAATCTAACCCTTGCTACTATAAGAGTCCCATGGTATATCATGTTGGGAAGGACCATGCTTAATTAATGGTTTCCATTAGGGTTTAAACCTCATGTACTCCTACAACCATTGCTGGCAATGAATGACACTGTTGTAGATCATGATATGGCTACAAAAGTTCAGTGATGGGAAAGACTCAGGGAGAATCATGGGTATTTTAATTATGTTGATGATGAGCCTAGAGAGAAGACAACTAGTGATTTGAGACTATGATCTAGAATCCAGAACTTCATGGTTGCTAGGGACCAGCAATAGAGAAGTTGGGGGGAATGATGAGCCTCTAAAAGGCCATCTTTCTAAGTTCTTTTTATTTCCTTTCAAACAGACACATGAACTTATGGTTTTTATATGTATATTTTATATATGTGAAGACATGAAGTAGGGATGTGGATGGTTAAAAGACATGATATATTTTCTTGAACTAATGGACATAAATGGTATAATGCAGTAGTTATATATGCTAATGAATGTTCCTTTTCCTATGCTATGTTTTTGGGTAGTTTCCTTCCTATAGCCATAGGCCTTACAAGAGTATTAATTAGAGCTTAACACTTTCTTCCTAGTATTAATGATGAAGATATATATGTATGGAACGTTGTGTGTGCATTTATTATTTTGCAGGTATTTATCATGACGCATTCAAGGATTGACATTATGGTGCTGAAATAGTCAAAGCCATCCGTTGCTGCAAGATCTTCGCAAGTGGGGCAAGTTAATACTGTTTCCTATTACATGCAATGCACAGATCTAGTACCCTCAATGTGTTGTATTCTGGGAGGACTTACTCATGATTAATGATATTTTTGTTATATGACTTTATGAATCTGTAATGATCCTCATTTATGGAGTGATCTTAGATTTAGGAGGTAGTTGTAGTTTTCCTTCAAATAAATGACTATTATAACTCTTTGGAGTTAGTTAATTTCCTGAATAGAACTATTGTAGTTGTAATACTATTTTACTTTCAATCAAGTGTACTCATTTTCCATGAATGAATAGAATGCCCAATTTGAGTTTAAATATTTTATCTTGATTGTATTTTCCATTCACTCATCCAAGGGGGCCAACTTGGTGAGTGAATTTCTCTGTTAGAGTAGAATTCATTTTCATGCTTGTTTAGAAGTGAAGTAGAACTCTGTTGTTCCTACAACCACTAGTAATAGAACTAGTAGATTGTTCCTACAACATAGGCGATTAGAGTAACTCCTACCCGTGATTACTTGCTTTGCTAGAGTAACTTATTTACTAGTTTTAGCATAGATTTCTTGAAGCTCAATGTATTTTAATTCCATAGAATAATCATAAAATCAAGAGAAGTTTGAAGCATATACTTTGCGAATACCATTCCAAGTTTACGTCCCTGGTTGATAATTAAATGAGATTGAATAATCCATTTAGAAACCATTTAGGGTATCCAATCATGAAATAGGTATTCCAATGCCATGGGTTTCTAATACCATTGTTTAGCCAAGAACTCTTCATTTTCTTCATCAGCTGCACCTTTGTCTCTTTTTTCCTTCTCCTTTCTTTTTCCTATAGCTACTTGTGGTTTGACTGGTTCTCTTATTCATGTAGGAGGATTGATAGACTTGCATGATTTATTTGCATAATTTTTCACTAGATCTATTGCTTTAACCTCTATTTCCTTCTTCATTGTACCACTTGTTTCTCTACCAATTGGGACAATACTGGTTGCACCCACTCCTTCCACATCATCTTCTTATACTATCGTACCAGAAATACTTGCTTGTTCTGTAGTGTGCTTGGCTCTGACTTTCTCTAATTTTCCTTAGTAAAGTCTCTTTGTTCAAATAATTGTTCAACTTCCTTTCTTATTTTCTTCTCACTGACCGGTTTCATCAAATCAATGTGTACTTGCATGGATTTTTTTTCATAAGTCCCAAACCTTGGAGTCTTGGGATATAATGGTTGAGCTAATAAGTTTTTTTCATATAATTTCAAGGTGTCTCTTTCATCTTAATATCCCATAGGCATTACCCATGAGGTAGTAGGTTCAACATATTTAAATTTCTCTCTCTTATCCTTCTTGATCTTCTCGAGATTCAACATTAATTTCTCCCTTGGAGCTTCAACTAGATCATAATCATTATTTTCCTTGATCATCCATCCCATTTAGAATTTTTCATTTTAATCATCTCTTGCTTAGGAATAGTATGAAGAAAAAGTACATTATCGGTTGCAGATAGATTGGTTATAACATGAATTGATTCCTTGGTTAAATCTTACATGATCTATCCAACCATATGAACTGATCATGTATCCTACTGAGAACATATCTTATTTGATCATCTTCAAATTCATCAAGATAGTTAAAAACATGATGAAAACCTTTATTAGAAATATGTTTGTTTTCATCCTTCAATATCAAATTCTCATCACACAACTTCTTGTATTGATCATAGATAGCCCCTGTACCAAGATCTTCCAGCTTGCAATGAATATAAGCTCTTATATCTTCCACATGTAGAACTCCATAGGGTACATTAGTTAGGGAACCCACTGAATCATTCTCCATAGACTTGAATTGGTGTCATTTAAATTTTGGTTGTGGTCTCTTAGTTATATTGATCAACTTAGAAGTATCCATATTAACTTTCAATCATTCAAATAGATAACTGATAAATACCTCAAATTATTTGCAACTAGGGATTTTTCCAAGAAACATGACAACCACCACAACCTCTGATTGATTTTATCTTTTAGATCACTACAATAAAATTATTTATGCTGCTAAGATTGACAAAACCTTATGCAATTGATCAAAACTCTCTCAAGTCAATTTAACATATCTCATTGCATCTATATATGCTGATAGATCTTACTGCACACTTGTAGTGGGGGTTCAAAAATGGATTCGTAATTCTTGCTCCCCCTAAGTCAAAGGTGAGTTAGTTTGATGAAGAGCCATCCAAACTCAATGGTGACATTGATCTATCTAATGTCTTGCTATCATCCTTCTTTTCTAAATATTTCTCATCTCTTTTATGGTCTCTTCCACATAAAAAATTTGTTTTCCCTTTTGATTTTCTGATCGGTTTACTAGTTGGTTTATCATTCTACAATTACTTGCTAGATGACCAATCTTGTGACAATGAAAACATGCCATACTAGTTGACCTCCATGATCCAACATTACCTCTATTTGTCCTCATTCCACATTTCACATCCATATGTCCATAATTCCCACAAATTGAGCATGTGACATTGAATTTCCTTTCCCTTTGGTAAGGGATTTCCCAGTTCATAGGCGGCCTTTGATTATTCAGTCTTGACATGCATTCATCATATTTATGGCCATATTTGTTGGATATATAACAATATCCATCAAAGCTAGTAGATCTAATGATAGATCTGGATCTACAATCATATGCAGTGTGTCTATACTTATTGAAATTATAACAATACCCATCAAAAGTGTTGAGCCTATTAATCAAACCTCTTCTACAAACATTAGTAGTTTGATCCACTTTATGACAATTGAAACATACAGGCTTGTAGGATTTGTTACTAGGACTCCTTGGATTTACCTTCAGTGGAGACTTTTCTTCTAATGGATTTTCATTCTTAATTACTGAAGATTCACCAATCTCAAAGGTACTCTGACCATTATATCCTAGACCAGTTGTATCCTTGCTTCTTCTTTGGCTTCTTAGTTGCTCATCAAGTTTCTCAAAAATATCATGCAATTTCTTTAGCTTGTCATTGGCATTCTTATGTTCTCCTTTCAATTTCTCATTTTATCTTCCCAAATCCTCATTTCTCATCATTAGATTATTGTGTTCTCTCAAATCTTCCAGTTCTTCTTTAGTCTCATGATGATTTACAAGTTATTATTGAAGTTATTCAAATTGGTGGTAATTAGTTTATAATCTGGTTGCATTGATTCACCCCCCTCTCAGTGCCTAGGAATTCTAACAATGATTCATAGAGTTACTAGTTTTTCAAGTGCAAGGATTAGAATGCACATTGAGAAAAGTTATGACACATTTGGTTACCGAGCTAACCAAATCTAGACAAGATGACAGAGCTATGACTATAGATGATATTGATGAAAAAGAAGTTCAGTTCACATCTATGGTAATAGGTTACTGGGTATATTAATCAAGTAGAGTTAACAACATGCTCAGTGGTGCTATACATGCTGGTTATTAGATAGTGAAAGATAATTATGTGTATGACTTAGGTGAGATGGTTAGAAGCCATTTTTTTGTGAACATGGAGAGGATAAAGAAAGACAAAAAGAAATCATTCAAATATGGTGCCCTAATGGTATGTATATTATTCTACATTCAAAATTTCTTCCCTGGTAGAGGAAATGTTATATGGTCATTAGAAAAATGGGTAGTTGTGCAGATAAGTGAATTCATTAAGGAATTGGGTGAAAAATTTAACAATATTATGTGGGGTTATTTCAAAGAATTCCAAGCTAAGATGCAAAAGCGTGAAAGAAATCCTGCTAGCATAGTAGATAAATATAAGGATGATATATGTTTCCTAGTAGATACAAATTCTTGTATTATGATGGAGGTTGAACCTAGAACTTATTAGGTTCCACCTATGGGTTATGAAGTATAAGGAGAGTTAGTGACTCTAGTACATTTGATGCCAAATTCTGACGGCCATTTGTCAATTTTTCAACACCAATTTGTCGACATTTTGACATATGTGTCCATTGGCATTTTTGCATTGGAAATTACAACGGGAGAGGTAAACATCAGTTTTGTTGGAAACTGCAATTGAAGCAATTGTTGTGTTGTCATTGATGTCAAAACCTTAACTGGTAAGACTGTTGCTACTTAGTAAAGTACTATATCTATTTGAGTGTTGCTAAGGGGATATGCAAGGTTGGTAACAATAGCACCTAAGGAAAGGTTGAGTTATCTTGATACTACAAAGTGTACTTGACTATGTTGTACAATGATGAGACAATGTATTGTTTATCTTAGTAAGATTGAAGACTAAATTGGTAGGCTTGACTGAGAAAAAATGGAGAAATCATGTTCAAGACAAGTAATGTTAGTGTCGACCGAATCAGTATATGCTGAGCAAAATTCTAGTGTTGATCAAACATTAGTTAATTGCTGAGAAAGACAATATAAGCTGAGGAAACATTTTTAGTAATGACCAAGCTTTCTACATGAAGACCGAGTAGTTGATCACAATATTGACTGAGCATTAGTATTTTTATATTTGAAGAGAATTCAGATTTGGAGCTGACATTGTTGAATTCTTGGATTATGTAAAATGTGTTGACTTTATTTATTGATTGTTTGAAAGCATTTAATGCACTGAAAATTTTTTTATTGCAAATCTTTAAGAGATTTGAGATGTTTCTAGAAAAGGAGCCGAAGAACATAAAGCGGTAGATTCAATGAATCTGATCTAACCCTAAGATCTACGAAGGAGAGTGAGTGACAAAAGATGAGTTAACCTAATTGAGGAAGTATTAAGGGAACCTAAGCATTAGGTATGTGTGTGCATGGGTGAAAAGAGGATGTTGGAAGATCAGTAGATGTTATTGACTGTATAAGCAGAAAAGGCTGAAGGAGAAGTGTGGTGATTTCTTGAAGAAAAGTTCCAAGCAGATCAGAGATGGAGATGGAAAAGTTTCAAAGTCAGTAAACCAACATTTGTGTATGGAATTGGATCAAATATTTGCAAAGTGAGTTGTATGCTTTTCAAATCAGTACTACTGCTACTTTCTAACCATTGAACAGTCAAAATCCTTTTAACAGAGGTTGACTTAACAATCATATGTTTAAATCCTTTGAACAAGGTTGCATTCTAATGAAATGTATGTAAGTCCTATAACAAAGCTCACTTCTAACAAAGTGATTGAAATCCTTTAATCAGGTCACACCTAACAGTGTGTATTGTAACCTTTTACAGGGTTGGCTTTTAACCGAGCTCACTTCAGAAGAGTGAAAATAATAGTAGCATGTTACAAAGTGGTTTTTCCCAGATTGGGTTTCCACTATAAATCCTAGTGTCAATGCTTGTGTGAATGTTTTGGTTTAAACATTTTTGTGTTTTACAAGTTAGATATAGCTGGGTAGTGGACTACAATGTTATATGTTTCTATTATAGAATCAGTGATGACCGAGTTGGTTTTGGTTGTTAGATCTGATTTAAAGAAAAGTTTTTGAAGTTTGTTTTATACATCTGGACCTGAGAACAATTGATTCACCCCCCCTCTCTATTGTTATAAATCATATTAACAGGTTTTTCGACCCCCAATTTTTTCAAAAACTTCACATGAATACTAGCTTTGTTACCATATTTCTTACGGTTGACCTATCGGAATTCCAACAAGCCATGTAGGTGTCCCGTCAAACCTATATGTCACAACAATGACAAGTAGGCAATAATTCTTTGACAAGAAGACCCATCGGAGATATGGCATGGCTGTCACAAATACCTGTAAAAAAGAAGTACTTTCTGACATTATAACTATTGGAATAGCGATATATTTGCAGCCACAGTCTGATAGATAGACCTTTCGGTGCTATAGAATTCCTATCACACCTATCTATCAAAAAGGAGACATCTCTGACATTGGAGCTATCAGAAGGGTGATAGTATGGTAGTACATTTATGACAAGTATACTCGTCAGATATATAGCATTCATGTCGCACCTGTCCATCAAAAATTAATTGTCTTTGACATTAGATTAGTCGGCCAAGTGACAGGTGGAAGTGGATTTTGATGGGAGAGTCCGTCGGATGTATAACACTACTATCGAAAGTATTTTCTTTAGTGTCAAAGAAGCGACAGATATGCACATTAAAAATAAGAAATCTCAAGAGACCATCATAGGTTGTCTCTTTCTTCGGTCTATATTATTAACAAAATGTTTTACCTTTCATCAGCTCATCAAATCCGGGGATTTGAAAGAATTTAATAGAATATTTTTATGATAACGTATAATATTTAAGTTGACATTGCATGAATTTATCTACTTCACGCACTTGTAGACTATGAGGAGGGTGATAAAGAAGCATCTCCTCCCATGGCCTACATTACTAAAGCCATGGGAGGGGATGCTTCTTTATGGCCGTCCTCATAGTATACAAGTGCATGAAGTATATAAATTTGTTCAATGTTAAACTAAAATAATGTACGTTATACATGAAAATATTCTATTAAATTCTTTCAAATCCCCGAATTTGATGAGATAATGAAAGGTAAAACATTTTGTCAATAATATAGACCGAAGAAAAAGACCAACTATGATGGTCTCTTGAGCTATGTTATCTTTAGTCCTAGCTACTGGGTAAGGCTTGGAAGACTTATACCTATTGATTGTCGAGAATAATCATTGCCTTGCATTTATGTACACTACAAAGTATCCAATATAATTGATCCCATTCTCACAAAAATATTTTACACTTGTGCAACTCATCAATACTGGAGGCCTGAAGTAATTTTATATGATCACTAGCACATTTCATTCATGGATGAGAAACAATATCCAAAGTTTCTAGATTCTGAGAAGAGGTATGAGTGGAGGCCAAAGAAGGGATATTTGTGAAGGTTTTATAGACATAGGTTACTAAATCATCATCTCTACACTGGTACTCAATCTGGCTTCCACTCCATATACATCTTCTCAGAATGTAAAAACTCTCCATCATTGATTCCTGTCATTTTTTTAGCATCTCCATGGACTGAGACCTTAAATTATTGAGCTTCTCTTTGTTTTGAGAATAGTTTAACATTCTCTACTTAACAAGGCCAACCATGTGCAGGTAGAAGCTCATCTGGCCCATCCTAGGAGCCTCTTATGACCCTTTACGACATTTTAAGACCTCTAAGATGTATTCTTAGAGGTCTTAAAATGTTGTAAAGGGTCATAAGGGGTCTTAGGACACAACAGATGAGAAACATAAATGTAGGCATCAAGATCAAAAATTTTTGGAGACACAACATAATTGAGTGGTATACCCAGATGATGCAAAGCAAACACTACTCCTTTGGTTTTGAGTTGACACTACGGGATCCAAAAACCATAGATAAGGAATCTATGGTTTTTGGATCCCACAGTGTCAACTCAAAACTAGAGGAGTAGTGGTTGCTTTGCATCATCTGGGCCTACATTTATGTTTCTCAACTATTGTGATATCTACATCATAGTCTATAGTTGTTGCAGCAGCAGAGCCTATCCACAATAGAAAGGAAGACATATTTCTAGCCTAGGTCTGGATCCTACCCCAATTGTCAAAAGATCCAGGCCCAAGCTAGAAAGATGTATTCCCATTCTATTTAAGCCATATTCCTTGATCTTGTCAAACTTCCTTGGTATGATAGGCCTCCTCTCTATAGTACTCTTCTTCAATCTGTGTTCTACGATAAGCATCTTATTCTTCTTCCTAATTGTAGCCAGAGCTTCCTTTTCATTAGGATTCAACTCCACTTCCCCCATCTCATCATCCTTGTCACCCTCAACTGCCATCCTAAGCCCTTCTTCCCTCTCTAGTTCTTCAAGCCTCTGCAAGATATCTGGATCAATTAAGTCTGCAACATTGTGTCCATCCATGATCTCAGGAATATCATCATCTTTCCAGTCTTCATTTGCCAAAGTATACCACTTCTTCAAGCTTGCAGAGTAATCTTATTAATAAAAGAACTCTTGCCAACATTAGAGTACCCACAAATCAAAATAGTTGATGTTATTGGTTCTTGTGCTCAAGGATATCAATTCACTATTTTGAAACAACCAAATCATTTTTATTTGGATTGTAGAGAAAAGGAGCGGGAGAAAAGGAGCAGGTGAAAGCTGATCGAGCGTGAGAGAAGGCATTGAATTTTATTTGATCATGAATGCTCTCTAAAATGACCAATCATGTTTTATATTCGATTCCTTTTGCTGATTTTTTTTTCCCATATTCCTTAGATAAAAATCAAGGTGGCAGCCACTTAGCCATCTTTTTAATGTTCCAGGTATTTTACAAAGATACAGGTATGTGGATTTATCATTCAGTTGCTTGCAGTTATTGGTCAAATGAAAATATTTTGTCAAGTTGAAAGGGAAAGATATCAGTTTGGTGTTTTCAGTTTATGTTAAAATTTGATTTGGTAAAATCCTCAAAAAACAAACTACATGTTCTAAAATGTAAAGAAGTTGAATGTTAAATATAAGATATATATCTCATCCATAGTAATCAAAAGAAAGGACATGAAACTTATAAGGAGATTTACCAATCCAAAAATATAAGCGAATAGAAAACATGATTAGTACCTTATGAATTGGTTTTTGAGGTGCACAATCTTCATCAATCTCCTTAGAAGAAGACCCCTCCTCATGAAAAATGCATTTAACACAATTTTTTTTTTTACAAAACTGAACCAATGACATGTTTAGAACAAAGAAATAGAATGATAATAATATGTTGAAAATTCTATTCTGTTTAATACACGCCAAAGGACCAGTCCCAACAATTCTTAAACATACTTTATTTGATATGATAATAACATGCTAATTAAATTGATAAAGGTGTTATCTACATTAAATATTCCAATTACTAATTACACAAAAAACAAATTTACAAAACTAAACCAATGGCATGTTCTTCGTGTGGTACAAGGAAGATTTGGCTATCAAATCTTCCTTCGTGAAAGTTGAGCGCGAGAGAAGGTATGTGATTTCTTCATCTTTGATTGATATTTTTGATGGGTTACATCTTTCGAGCCTCTGGTATCATATTCAACCACAAATTTTAAATGCATTGCATTTTATTTGATCATGAATGCTCACTAAAATGACCGCATTCTACTGGTGTCATTCCCTAGCCCATGCTTTATCTCCATTATTTGATGTTATTGGTGCTTGTGCTCAAGGATATTGATTCACTATTTTGAAATGTTTGGATCATTTTGGTCATGACTGTTCTTGTACACAGTCAAGAAATGTAACTTTCTAATGATTATATGTAATGTTGAATGGATTAAATGCTTTATTCTTGGTAGAAGTGAATGGAAGGAATAGTGTTGGTGTTAGGTTTCATTTACTATTGAAATCAATAGTTTCCAAGATGTGTTGAGGAGTTTTCTTCTTGTTTAACGTTAACTATTCCTACACAATCCACTCATACAATAGTGAAATGCTATGTGATTGACAATTTCATACAACTGGTTCAGTTTTGTAAAAAAAATTTCATGTTAATTTTTTTTTTCTATTTTTTCCATTTGATAACCACAGTCAACATTTCAAAACTGTTCTTGCACAATCCACTCATACAATAGTGAAGTTGCAAAACTGAACCAATAACATATTTACAACAAAGAAATAAAATGTTAATAATATGCTGAAAATTCTATTATGTTTAATACATGCCAAAGGACCAGTCCCAACAATTCTTAAACATACTAGTTATCTGATATAATGAATTGTTAATAAAGGTATAATTCTGTAGATTGCTAGCATGAAGGAAGACTTGACCTAGCCAAATCTTCCTTGTACCACACAAAAAAATGTGTGATAAATATGTCTACTCCAACCTTAATTGTTTAAGAATTCATCATATCAGATAAAGTATGTTTAAGAATTGTTGGGAGTTCTATTAGAACTTTGTTGTAAACATGCCATTGGTTTTCAAATGTTTGTAGTCATGTTTGTTGATATTACTGGCATGTTTAATGATGCCATTGTATATTGTTGAGATGCTCACTGAAATGACCGCATTCTACTGGTGTGGTGTCCTAGCCCATGCTTTAACTCCATTATTTGATGTTATTGGTGCTTGTGCTCAAGGATATCCATTTTTTTGAAATGTTGACTGTGGTTATCAAATGGACAACCTGTGAGCTTCTAACTAGGCACCATTTGTATTGATAGCTTAGGGAATCAAATGTGTTGTATCAGTAATAGTTGAGACTTTGTTAAAAGGAAATAGGACAAAGAATGATTTTGATTTATTTTCTCTATTTTGATCCCTAAGTGGCTTACAACCCTAGAGAAGTATATGTAGATTTACAGATGCAGTTGCATGATACATAGAAGTCGATAATTCACAAGAAATCCATGCATCCAATTTGAATAGCAATTAATACAAAGAAATAGGGTCCTCCAATGGCCCAATCATCCAGAACTTGACTTTCCCCTCAACTAGTGACCCTTCAAAACTAGGTTATCATGCAATCAGTGAGTGATCCTTTATTCTCCTAGTCTGCCTTGCATCCAAACATATTGGAAATACACAATATAATGATAAAAAGTCTTTCACAATCCCCCTTCCCTCAAGGAACACTATCAACCATCCCTTCCACATAGCATTTCACTATTGTATGAGTGGATTGTGCGGGAATAGTTAACATTAAACAAGGAGAAAACTCCTCAACACATCTTGGAAACCATTGAAAGGGCAAGAAATCAGTTTGGACACATTTGTTGTAAACATGTCATTGGTTTAGTTTTGTAAATTTGTTTTTTGTGTTAAATGCATTTAAATGGAACATTAAGCATAGTAATAATATGCTTAATCTATTAGTAATTGGAAGATTAAATGCACATAACACCTTTATCAATTTAGCATGTTATTATAAGATACTAAAGAAGACCTGCTATTTGTCAGAGAAATCTTCACTATCCCCCACAATGAAGACAATGAAGATTGACCTCTTGCCCCACAACAAAGAACGTTGTAATAAGAATAAGATATAATGTAGTGTTAGAATAAAATTTGAACAAAGACATGTAATGCTTATGTTAATGATCTAAAAAGATGCAAATATAGGAATTGAAAAAGAAGATAGTGCCAAGAAACATTTTCACAAATATGAAACGTGAGGAAAAGTAATAACATTAACAATGCCAAGATTCATAGCATTAAATTTCGCCTGCAGATGATTTTCTGCAGTGGGTTTCCCAGCATCAAAAATATTTTGAGTTGCATTTGAGTTGTAACTAAGAGTATCATGTAGAACATACCCTAAACTTTGAAAGCATTCTCCAGCCTAGCAATTCAAAATTCAATCTAGGAAAGCATCAATAAGTGAAATAAATTATAGACATCAACATCAACATCATCATAATCATTAGACATAAATTATAGACATCAACATCAACATAATCATAATCATTTGGAGGGTATTCATTTTGGATAGTACTATGTTTCTTGAAAGTTTTTGTGATGCTTCTACACTTTAAAGACATATTTTATGGCTTAATGATAATATAGATTAGTGTTTTGTTTTCTGATGTAAAATCTTTTCAATATGATCACAGAATGTTGTTGATCATTCATGGTCTTGAAGAAACTTTTCTTCTATTTGATGTATCTTGAATTCATTGAGTTCTAGTACAGGTGAATTGGCCAGATTGAATAATTTCTAGAGTTAAATTTTTGTTTACCTATGTAAGTTTCACATTCATTCTTTGCTTGTTTTGATTCTTGAGTCCTGAAGTTGTTTCTCAATTTGATATAGACTGACCACAAGATGGTTCAGTTGGTCCTCTCTTTCTATTTAATCATTTGTGTTCTTCATGGTGTAAGTGTCAATATGTTATAATCCAACCATCATGTCATACCCCCACTTATGACAAACCGCACAGCATGCAAATCACAGCCAAAGACTTGGGTGATCAACATACATAAATAGTGATTACCCTTAGGAAAAAATGATCATTAATATTCATTAATGGCGGGTGGTGATTCTTTGGTGATAAAGGCATTGACAACATTCATCTTCTTAACCAAGTCATGGGTGGTGATCCTTGAAATAGCACAATTAGTAAAAGGAAATAACAACAAAACATAATTTGGAGTGAGGAAGAAGGAAAATTAGAAAACAAAATATGGAATAATCAGGTTGGAATTGGAGAAGAATTTAGAAATAAACTTGAATTAGAAAAAAGCCAAGTTATTCGGTTCTTTGTTTAAGGCTGGGTTTCGGTCCTACTTTTGTTCTCCTCTGGGTTTGACTTGGGTGCACCTGTAGTATTATAAATATGATACATGAGGTATTTTATTCATAATTTTATAGGCTAACTCATTATTATGGTAACATGGGTATGACCACACTCCATGCCTAATGGTACCCGCCATGGAGTGTGGTTCAAATGAAGTTGAACCAAATGCTGACCATGATGGCTATGATCATGATGAAGATGAATATGAATATAAATCTAAAATATGGCTTGTAATTTGAATTTTCATTGTGAATGAAGAAACTATAGATTCAAGTTGACTCATTCTATGTTGTAGTATGTAACAGACATCTTCTGCTCATACAGATATCAGAGCTTGGTAAGAGTTCTTAGGAGAAAGACAAGATGTTAGTGGGAGATGGAGAAACTAATCTCAGATTACCACTTGAATCCTTGCAATGTTGAGAGTGAGATAAAGGCTACACTTGAGACCCTATATAAGGAACAATCTTATTGAGCTTCACTTTGTTTCGAGAATAGTTTTATATTCTGTACTAAATAGAGCCAACCACGTGAAGGTGGAAGCTCATTTGGCCCCACCTCCCCCCTAACATCACTCTAAATTTCCCATTAACATCTAACATTCATTCATTATTTCATCCATTAATAAAATGTAACATTCATTAATTATCACACGATAATATTCATTAACACATTAATAAAATGTAACATTCATTAATTATCACATGATAACATTCATTAACACATTATAAATTTTATGAACATTCAATACCACATAAGTAAATTCATTGCCATATAAAAATTAGTCATTATCAATTAAGGTGCATAGATGACAATCATTTCTTTTTTCTTTTGATTTCTAGTTTTTAAGAAGTAATCGCTACGAGGAGCATCAATATTATCATGATCATCTCCCCTCTCATTAGATCTCAATGCACGCCTAGTTCTTTGTTGATGCAAAGGGGAGTCATCTGCAATAACATATAAAAGGGTTAAATTAAAATGATTTTACTATAATTAAAAACATTAAAAACATTTTAAAGTATTTCAGTACTTTAAAGGCCATAATCATATAGCTTTTTACCTGATCTAGTCACATCATCAATATCGAGGTCAATTTGTCTGGCCTCGGTCTCAACCTCAACCTACTCATTAACAGTGACCTCTACACTCTCTATAGCTACAATACAAATTGTTACATTAATCCAAACACCAATTGTAATTAAATTTGTATTAATACACCAATCAATTTAAGATGTTTACTTGTATTACTCTAATGCACATCCTCATTGTCATCAAAACGCATAGGTTCTGTACGGCCAGAATCGGCACGCATTTCAATTTCATACGCATTCATGTTATCATTGTTTTCTTACTTAAAACAAATTTATTCACTTTATGTTGGAACTTAACATCAAATAAACTAATTGGTAAATAGTTAAATTTGAAATATAATCTATTTAGCTTACTTACCATGACAGATCCATCAGTAGAACCTTGTGCACTTCTTAGTCTTTCTGCCATGGCTTTATAGCCTTGTTGGAAGCTAATTCTCTTGTCCTCTTCTGTGAGACTTATATTGAACTCCGTGCCCTACATTTTTTCTTGGTATCATTAAATTTTATTTTATTGTTTCATCAAAACAAAAAAGATTTCAAATTATAAATAAATATTATAAAGATCAAAGTATTATTTTCAGTGTTAAAAGCCATCTACAGATTGTATTTTTCCTCATTTAATTCTGACAATATTAACACTTACAACTCGTGCAACAAGTTTGGAATAACTACAAGAGCCTAGCTTGTGTTCCCTGTGCTTTTGTAGTCTTGCCTTTGTTGCCTTTGATGTGTCAGGAAATCTATGAAGAGATTGAAATATGTTAGTTCATATAAATATGAAGAGTATTTAGTACACAATTACATTCTTACAGTATCACATACCTTCTTCTATTCTTTGGTGGTGTATTTCCTTTTTTAATTTCAATTTTCTCATTCACATCCAGAATAAGAGATTTCCACTCTAAATCAGGAATGCAAGGGGGGTGTTGGTAATTCAGGTTTTTGGTTAATGTACACCTGTACTAGTCCCTAATATACCTCAAACATAACCCAACTTTCTAAAGGATCTTACCCTTCTCAAATGCACGAGGTCCAAAAAAGTTTGTCATACTCTCTACGAGAGCATCCTTTAACTTTTGATTTTGGGTTTTCCACCTTTAAAGAAAAAATAGAGTTAGATTAAAAATGAAGTGAAATTACCTTTAATATAGTTTAAGAAATAGATGTAATGATAACTATCCTATCAATGATATGAAATCAAAATAGTGGATTGGGGTTTTAGTTCGGAGATGATGTTCCACCCTATATAGATGGTGGGCCTAAATATCTGCAAACACTCGTCACTAAGTTTACCATAAAAAACATCATTCCCTGTAAAATAATCATGGGATCATTAGTAAAAGGACATAATAGTATAAAATAAGAATACAATAGATGTAAGCTTCTCATATTGAATGCAAGGTGTAATTAACATACGATTGTATAGTAAAAGAAAGGTCCAATCTTTAAAGTACCTGGAAGTTTTGCTATTTTCAAGGGAACTCCTTCGTCGCTCATAAGCAATATGCAATCCTTTACCATTCTCGTACTAGGAATACTATTACATCCAAGAAAATCACCATCAAGTGATGCATCCCTTGTTGCATAAATTGAATCCATTACGAAATGGCCCTAAGAAAGAACACTTTAAGGGAAATAAACATATATATAATGATAGAGAAGATAAAATATGTGTATGAGTAGATGGTGCCATGGCGTCTGTGGCCATGCTACATGTTGTCGACATTGTAAGATGAAGGACATCTGAGCTTGCCATCGTATGAGGCAGCGATAGTAAATGATCATTGACATGTGCTGAAGAATAAGATTGTTAGAGCATAATAAAAATAGTGATTAGCATGGACAATATTGTTAGAGAGTAAAAAAAAAATAGTCCAACATGTGATCTACTTGAACCAGCTGTAGTACCCTCATCATGGCCATGAGGATCAAAAGTACGCAAAAAAAGTTGTAAAAGAAACACATCCGCTTATTTTTTAATGACATAAAAGACTAGTATAACATAAAAACTATTATTGAACTTTTGTTATAATTAAAAATTACATTAATACTTAATTTGTAATTTTGAGATAGGTGCATCAATTTAGTTGCCCTATTTTGTGACTCAGTAGTCAGAGGGAATATAGATGCCAATTCAACCACTCTTTTTCCAATTTTGTGGAGGCATTTTTTAATTGCAGAGGCCGGGTCATCACAAGTAGTGAAATCAACAACTAGGTCCTTGTCAAAGGACTCCTCTTCAGGGACTGCGGGTTCCTTTTGTTGGAAACTGCAATTGAAGCAATTGTTGTATTTTCATTGATGTCAAACCTTAATTGGTAAGACTATTGCTATTTAAGAAAGTACTATATCTATTTGAGTGGTTCTAAGGGGATAAGCAAGGTTGGTAATAACAATACCTAAGGAAAGGTTGAGTTATCTTGATACTTCAATGAGTACTTGATTATGTGGTACAATGATAAGACAATGTATTGTTTATCTTAGTAAGAATGAAGACTACACTGGTAGGCTTAGTTGAGCATAAGTGAAGAAATCTAGTTTAAGCCGAGTGTTATTTGTGTCGACCGAGCTAGTGAATACCGAGTAAAAATAGTGTTCATCGAACACTAGTTAATTGCCGAGGAAGATAGTGTTAGCTGAGGGAACAATTTATGTGGTGATTGAGCTTTCTAGAGAAGACCGAGAAGTTGGAAACAGTATTGACTGAGTGTCAGTATTTTGCATTTATTGAAGAATTCAAATTTCCAGACGACATTGTTGAATTCTTGAATTATGTAAAATGAGTTGACTTTATTTATTGATTGTATGAAAGCATTTAATGCACTGTAAAATGTTTTATTGTAAATCTTTAAGAGATTTGAGATATTTCAAAGATAAGCCGAAGAACATAATGTAGGACAGATTCAATGAATCTGACCTAACCCTAAGATCCACGAAGGAGATTAAGTGGAAAAATATATATTGACCTAATAAAGGTAGTATTAAGGAAACCTAAGCAAGAGGTTGAATGTGGAGACGAAAAGAAGTGAATGCTGGAAGTATTATTATTAATTGTGTAAGTAGAAAAGGCTGAAGGAGAAGTGTTGTGATCACTTGAAGGGTTTTGAGTAGATGAGCGATGGAGATGGAAAAGGTTCACAGTCAGTAAGCTAGCATATGTGTACGGAATTGGATCTGATATTTGCAAAGTGAGTTGTATGTTTCTCAGATCAATATTACTGCTACTTTCTAACCATTGTAATAGTCAAAATCCTTTTAACAGAGGTTGACCTAATAGTCATAGGTATAAATCCTTTGAACAAGGTTGCATTCTAATGGAGTGTATGTAAGTCCTATAACAAGGTGCACTTTTAATAGAGTGATTGAAATCCTTTAACCGAGTCACACCTGATAGTGTGTTTGTAACCTTTGACGGGGTTAGCTTTTCACTGAGCTCACTTCAGAAGAGTGAACATAATAGTAACATATTACAAAGTGGTTTTTCCCTAATTGGGTTTCCACTATAAATCTTGGTGTTGATACTTGTGTGAATGTTTTGGTTTGAACATTTCTATGTTTTACAAGTTAGATGCTATTGGATAAGTGGACTGCACTGTTATATGTTTCTGTTATGCAATCAGTAATGACCGATTAGGTGTTGGTTATTAGATCTGATTTGTTGAAGATTTTAAAAGATTGTTTTATACATCTGGACCTGAGAACAACTGATTCACCCCCCCCCCCTCTATGTTGTTCTAAATCATATTAACACCTTTCCCTTTCTCTGCTGACCACCTTTCTATGACAACAATATTACTAACACTATTAGAATTAATCTGAAACAATGATGAAAAGAATATAATAAAAAAATTTATTTAACATTTTGCTTCTATCTAATTTATAGTACAATAACAAAGAGGTTTACCTACTGGGAAGAAGTGCATGCACGATCATCATTGTCCCCTCTATGTGGTTGCTCCATATTGCAGCCATGTGTTATTATTTAAAGTTAACCAATAATTAGAAAGGACTACATTAATAAATTTCATTAGAAGATGATGATGGAGATGAGGTGGATGGTGAGGAGACTCTCTAAATGTGGCTGGCAAAAAAACTCAATTATTTAATGGTACATAGTATGTACCTGCACCCCAATGATAGTGACATCATTTGTATCTATGCGATTCAAATTGTAATCAATAAGCAACTCTTCCCCTGCACTTATTGATTTTATCACACATACAAATACATGATTTCCCTCGCGTGCCTCAAATATGCAATTGGGTTGCTTAATAGTTGACAGAGGTCGTATGATATTTATAAAACCTACAATATTCCCTAATGCTTTTGGCCTTCCATCAATGTATATAGCCACTCTTTTAATTTTCTCATTGTCTTTTTGTTGAATATAATTTTCTGAGAGTGCATACCTACGCATACTTTTTTTATATTGAACAATTCGCATCCAAATTTTGTAATCGTAACAAGGTCCAACATACTCCATTAATTCAACAAATTTGTTGTAAGAGACCTTTATGCCATCCATGCAAAATAGGGCCAAACCATGTATTGACGATGGAGCAATGCGATATATCTTGCCTTTAACACTAAAATCAGTATTTATTGGAGGAAGTTCCTTAGGGATCCATTGTTTCTATAGATTTTGGTACGTAGAGGGCACCTCAATGTCACCTTTTCTCTCATCATCGTAAGAACATGACCCCCCTTGAGCAAGGAAAAATTTCATGTGTTTATTAAATTTCCTTCTAGTCTTTTGACCTCTAGTTGACCTTCCTAATTCAGACATACTACATGACTCACTTTCTTCACTCGAGGAAGACACATCTAACAAATACCTATTTGCTGCTACCTGCACTCCATCAAATGAGAGAGATAGAAAGTAATGCGAGATATTTTGCAAATTATGAAATACATTAATCTCTATAGGGTGTATTGACTTATACCTGTTGATCCATGAGACTGTGTGAGATGCTCGTGAAAGGGGTCCAAGTACCTACATATGTAATTCAATTATCTAATGTTAGCTAAAAAAATCATGATACATATACTCAAAACCATATAGTAAGTACATTAAAAACCATAAGCATCCCATATGAATTAAAAACATTAAAAGGTACATCATGAATTAATTAGATTAAGCATTGATCGCATAACTAGACATTTCTATCAAGAAATCAATATTAAATAGATTAAGTAGTGATCACGTAATTGTACATTTCATTCATTTAATTCATCTTATTCTTCATCCAACTCATCACCATGATCATCTTTGTCATCAACATCATCACCACCACCTTCATTGTCATCGTCTTCATCGTCATTGTCATCATTGACATCAGCATCATCATCATCATCATCATCATCATCATCATCAACATCATCATCATCATCATCATCATCATCATCATCATCATCAATAGCATCATCATCATCATCATCTTCTGCTTCTTCAAGAAAAGTTATGTCAGGAACATCATTGACTAACTGTTGTTCGTGATCATCATCTACATCATCTTCTAGTTGTTCGCAATCTTCTTCTTCCATCACATTATACCTCATTGGCCCTCCTCTTGGATCATGTCTAACAACAAACGACCAACCTAATTTATGTGGAACCTCTGAGTAAAATACCTGCTCACATTGGCTTGGAAGAACATAGGGCTCATCCCCAACTGGCTCAAACCACCTTGTATTAATCATTGGAAATCTATTGTCATGTTCAATAACAGTTCTATCAGGATCATTTTGATTAAGTCGTAGCCTATACCATCTGACGATGAAGAGAACTAATATGAAGGAATTAAAGTCACACTCAAGTATATCATCCAATATGCCATAGTATCGATTTTCAGACTCTCGAGGATGTAAGTCATTTCTAGATGAAATATTAGTCACCTGAAAGAATACACTTATCCCAGAATCACAAGTTTTCTTTGTGTCATCCAAATTTTTGATGGGAAATTTATGACCATTGCAAAACATAGCCTTGTGGTGTTTGACCTACAAAAATATGTCAAACATGTATAAATTAATGCATCAAGAGTTCATAAACGTACGAGTGATTAACAAATTTATACATACCTAGAAATCTCTTAAACCATGTGCTAAATCTATTTCCCTTTGCGTAAAATTTGGATCTCCCACTAGTAAATTTGACTTCAAACTTCGATGAAAATTAGTCAAATTTTCGACAGTCATTGGTCGAATTCATGACCAAAACTTTCGTTGTTCTTTTTTTGTCAAATTTTCTACGTATTTATTATTGGTCAAAATTTCAATTATATCTCATTCTTAAAATTATGAAAATCGTCGTGGTTTTTTTTTTACAATGGTCGAAATTGAGACCATACAATGGTCAAAATTTCTACCAATACATCGTGTCCCAATGGTCAAAATTTAGACCATTGGATTGGTGGAAAGTATGGCATTTGCATCATTTTTTTTGCCCAATGGTCTAAATTTCGACCAAGAATTGGTGGAAATTAATCATAGCATTGGTCGAAATTGAGATGAATGCTAATTTTTTTTTTTAAAAAAATGTCACAGACCGAAGATGCATTCAGAGTTCTTTTCATTGTATTTTGGTTTCAAAGTTTATGTTTTGATTGAGAAATGAGTTAATTTATGGAACGGAATTTTAATGAAACCGTTTACTATTCAAAATGATTCTTTTTGAATTTGTAGGTATCTGTTATAGATGGTTTTCATGTCGATTTTTCAGGGAAGGCTAATTCAAAGTTCATTGAATCGGTTTAAGATGGGAGTTTGGAAATTTATTAAAAATTGATAACCGAGAACCATTTATGCTTAAGGTATCAATTTTGTTTGAAGATTATTGGCAACTGATTCCTAAAGATTTAAATTCTATTTTGATTTTATAAGTTGATGCATAGTATCAGAGTTTTGAAGTGACAAGAAATCCGAACATTGACAAAGGAGTTTATCAGCGGTTGGAATATATTTTATTCATTACTAAAACCGTAAGTGCATTATCATGTTTTTGGTTTTGAAAGTATTTAAGAACTATGTTATTCACTAATCAGTTATAATAGTCCCAGTTTGGGATGAAGATATGTGTTGAGTTTGGCGAAAGGATGTTCCTTAATTTATGAACACATCGAGTTAAGTTGTTGATAGCATCCAAGGATCGTACTTTATGATGTGATTTAGTTTTTGAATCATTGAATTTTACTAATGAAATCATGAAGAGGTGTGTTGTGCTTAAGATTGAATCGAAACCTCATTGATTGGTTCAAACTCGGAAACAATTTTAAAGAATGGTTATAAGATTCTATTTTTATTGCAAATTCGAACATAAATAGATACTACACAATTTAGCATAAGTTGCCTACTCAAACGAAGGATGTTGAGACTTAATGAAGAGAATTTTTGAAACAATGGGCTAATAATGTTGAAGGAAATTCAATATAAAATCAAGAGTCTTCAATTGCCAAATATTTATTTACAAATACCATCACATTTCATGTGACAAATTCCTCCTATTTCAAACAAGTTTTTAAAAAATGCAATTTGTATAGATCCCTCATTTGCACCTTGAGGAAACATAAACTAAGCGCCAACCTTCTTGATACAAAACCATAGATCATTGAAAAAATATTATGCATTGGCCAGCTGTCAATATCATAATCACATATACAAGTGGCTCTTATTTTCTTAAGACTATTAGTGGTAAGGGAAAGCATGAGGATGCATGCTTCCAAATTCAAATTATATAGAACCCATTACGAAAGTTGTGGCCTCAAATGTTGTACACATGGTGGTCATTGATTCAATATTTGTATGTAATTTAGCTAGCATAACGGTGGAGAGAGCTTCAAAGTCCATCTTTTCAATCCATTGTTGTATTTTTTCATATTCATTGAAAACATGGGGAAAATCCTTGACTGTATGATGGGGTGTTGAACCCAAACATGCCACACAAATTGATGAGGAGAAAATATCCTTTTCTCAGTCATGTGCTCAACTAATCAAGAGTTAGAGCAAGAAGTCACTTGTGGAAGGGCTACAAGGGAAAAGTGCGGCGGGTCTAGTACTCTATAGTACGGACTTGAGGAGACCAAACTAGTTGTTGAATTAGTGTTCTTGAACCATATTAGGACCATCCCCATCATTAAATTGAACTAATAAGTCCACTGGTGAAGATTTTTGGTAAAGGGCTAGGATTAGGCCTATAAGAGAATTCTTGCAGAGGTTGTTTGGGATAGAAATTTGTTTGTTTCAAATAAAGTTTGGTTTTCTTCTTTGTTTCTTGATACACACATGGATCCATTGAATACAAAGGTGAAAGATCTCTATAAATACACAGTCTTCATTAAGGTTTGGGGAGAGAATCATTTTCTTTCTAGACTTCACAAACGGATCCATTGTAAGAGGTTTGGAACTATGTACTGTCAGGTAATGTCTTCCTCTATTCTTGTGGTTATTTTTTTAATTCATTTGAATATAGAGAATATGCTTTAAAAAAGCCTTTCTTCTTGGTTGGGATGAGTCTATTATTGGCCTATCCATGGAAGCCTCATTTTTAACCTGTTCAGGGCATTTTGTCCCTGCAAAATATCTGGTTTATACTTCCCGAGTCACCACTAGAGTCTTCAAATCTGGATATTTTGCACAAGGTTAGGGCACCATTGCCAATCATTTAAAACATGGTTTTTTCTTTAACAGATGATTTTTATCATTAATATTTGTGTGCTTATAGACCCTAATGTTGTTTCTCCAAGAACCCTAAATTGGAAATCTATAGATGGGGTTTGGTGTCAAGAAATAATACAAGATTCATGTGATAAGTAAGAGATATTTTTCACAGCAAGCCAAATTGTGATATTGCTATCAGGATTCAACTGTTTAGTTTTTTTTGTCAAACTCATTGACCTGTGATTCATGAGTAGTGGTTTACATGAACCCATCTCTCATGAGAATGAATGGAACACTTAGCACTCATTGGCTCTAGGTGATGCTCACAGAGGTGAAGCACTAGGACTTCCCGGGAGGTCACCCATCCCAGTACCACTCTAGCTATAGCACGCTTAACTATAGAGTTTCCTCCATGGTTAAACCCACTCTGCTTGCATCCTCATTTGCAAAACCTTCACCAAGTGTTGTGCCTTATGAACCATTCATTAGAAAGCCCCTTAAGCTCATCAATTGATAAGTAGGAGATATTTTCCACAGCAAGTCAAATTATGATATTGCTATTAGGATTCAACTGTGTAGTTTTTTGAGTCAAACTCATTGACCCATGATTCATGAGTAGTGATTCACACGAACCCATCTCTCATGAGAATGAATGGAACACTTAGCACTCATTGGCTCTAGGTGATGCTCACAGAGGTGAAGCACCAAGACTTCCCGAGAGGTCACCCATCCCAGTACTACTCCAACTCGAGAGCACTTAACTACGGAGTTTCATCCATGGTTAAACCCACTCTGCTTGCATCCTCATTTGCAAAAACTTCACCAAGTGTTGTGCCTTATGAACCATTGATTAGAAAGCCCCTTAAGCTCATCAATTGATAAGCTTAAGGGGCTTTCTAATGGATGGTTCATAAGGCACAACACTTCTTGAAGGTTTTGCAAATGAGGATGCAAGCAGAGTGGGTTTAACCATGGAGGAAACTCCGTAGTTAAGTCCACTCGAGTTGGAGTAGTACTGGGATGGGTGACCTCTCGGGAAGTCCCGGTGCTTCACCTCTGTGAGCATCACCTAGAGCCAATGAGTGCTAAGTGTTCCATTCATTCTCATGAGAGATGGGTTCATGTGAACCACTACTCATGAATCACGGGTTAATGAGTTTGACTAAAAAAACTACACAGTTGAATCTTGATAGCAATATCACAATTTGACTTGCTGTGGAAAATATCTCCTACTTATTAATTGATGATCTTAAGGGGCTTTCTAATGAATAGTTCATAAGGCACAACACTTGGTGAAGGTTTTGCAAATGAGGATGCAAGCAGAGTGGGTTTAACCATGGAGGAAACTCCGTAGTTAAGCGCACTTGTGCTAGAGTGGTACTGGGATGGATGACCTCCTAGGAAGTCCTGGTGCTTCACCTAAAGCCAATGAGTGCTAAGTGTTCCATTCATTCTGATGAGAGATGGGTTCATGTAAACCACTACTCATGACTCACAGGTCAATGAGTTTGACTCAAAAAACTACATAGTTGAATCCTAATAGCAATATCACAAAGATTCATGTGGCTTTTGTAGATCTAAGATTATTATGGATGGGAATTCATTTTTTGTTTTAAACTGCTCAAGTCCTAATGGTACAGAAGATATTCTTGTTACTAAGCATCCTTTGTTGGATTGATTAAATCAGATTTGGGCCAAATTTATCTCAATGGTCTCAAAATTTTCTAAACTTGTCCATGATTGTATTAATATTTGTCTAATCTTGATAATTAGCTTGTCATAATTCTCAAAGATGTGGTCCAAATTCATAGTGCCTGAGAGATCCAAAATATGAGGGAATGAGGTGCCTCTGTAATGATATTTTCGATGCTGCTTATCAAATGATCTTGAATATAAATTCACAAAATACCTGGAAAAAAGCTAGACTGTGATTTCTACTCATCATATTAAAGCTACATTACATGATCTCCAATTGATCTATTCAGGTCCATTTAGATGATATATCTCAGAAAGACATAAAAGGCAGTCTACAATATTTAACACATATGGCCTTAGTGAATTCAACTAAAGTTGAAAACATAAGTTCAATGAATTTGCTACTGATAAGTTAATCTCGAACTGTGGCATTCCTTTGAGAAATGGCATGCACCATGGAAGCTCATGTGGCCTCAAAGGCCTTAATTTGAGCCTGGTGGGTGATCCACCCCTATGCCCCACTCTGTATCACAATAGGGAATGTGCAAGAAGCACTACTTCCTGTGGACCCTCAAGAGGGCAATGTATCTCAGGTCTAGCTCTAATTTTAAGACAAATTAAAATAGTAAATTGGACTACATAGGTTGGGAAACCTGTATTTTTTATATCTAAAGTTTTTCCCAGCTAAATCCAAGTAATTGAATTATAATCACAAGTAATTGGTTTACCAAGTTAATTTTGATTCTGCTGAATGCTAGTATGGTTTATCATTTACCTCGACTCAGCTTGTCATACTTGTCCAAGTATTTTTTCCTGGTTTTTCCTCTATATTCCATATGTTCACTTTGCTAGATTAATAAATGTATTTTATCTTAGCAAAGATGAGATAGTTGTCAAGAAAGATGCAGACCAAAAGCATCAATCTAAGTGAATAATTTGGGATTTTTCCAAACTTCTTGGAAATGTGGTTATTTAGGCATATTTTCCTATTTTAACTAATGGTTGTGATTGTTTAAAATAATACAATAAGAAACACATTCTTCAAATGCAATATTATCCTTCTAATGTGCTGAAAAAATATGCTTCTCTTTCTGATAAATCAATATTTCTCAAAATCCCTAAGTAATTCAATATAAAAGTAATTTCTTCAAGTAGGGTAAGGCTCTTTGGTATAGTCATCTTTGTGTCTACTTAGGATTGTGTCTATGGTCTTGTTGGCATTAAGCAGAATTGCCACTAGTGACAACACTTATTTGCATTCTGGGTGCAAACCGAGCAGATAGTGCAAACTGAGCAGACAGCGCAAACTGAGCAGATAGTGCAAACTGAGCAGACAGTGCAAACTGAGCAAGACAGTGCAAACCGAGCAAGTTAGTACAAACCGAGCAGGACAGTGTAAACCGAGTAACATCATGTCTACCGAGTCACCAGTATTTACCGAGTTCAAAACCTACCGAGTGGTCAGTATGAACCGTGCCTTCACTTCTACCGAGTGCATGATGATGCCGAGTAATGCAGTGGACGCCGAGTATCAGAAAGTCACCGAGTTAGTTTGCAGGAACCGTGTAACCATACTTGGGCCGACTTAGTAGCACTTATGTTTATTTGTCAAGCCGACTTTGTAATTGTAATTGTAATTAATTGTTTAAGACTTGTATATAAACAATGTTGTAAAAATGTCAAGATGAATGTAATAAGCATGTATGTGAAAAAGAAAGAAAAGAAGAGATAAGCGAATTACAAAGGGCTTCAGCAGTATAAGGAACAACAAAGACAAATTCATCACAGAAGGTGATCAGTACATCAGCGAATCTCAATCAGCAATCCAATTGTAAAGCAAGAGATCTACTGTTTCATCCTAACAGGTGAATCAGTACTAAAATCCTTTAACCGGGTAGACTTAACAGTCTGTTGTAAAATCTCTTTACCGAGTGCATACTTCATTGTATGTTTGCAAATCCTTTAACAGGGTGGATTTAGCAATCCTTATTGCTCCTAACAGGGCAGATCATCAGAAGTGATCAAATTGTAAGCCTTAACCGGCCAACTTTATTCTGCAGTATTAAAGCTTTGTGGGTTTCATCCCCACCCCAGTTTTACTTTCTTTTTGGAAGGTTTCTGGGTAACCAAATCTATGTGTCGTTATTGTGAATGCTTTTAAGTTTCATGCTTTCTGTATGCAAAGGTTAAAGTAAATTACATGTTAAATACATCTGTAATTGAAAGAAAATTTGGAGTTACTGATTCACCCCTCCCCTCTCAGTAACTCAGTTAATTCCTGAATATTTCCAACAATTGGTATCAGAGCAGCATTGGTTCTCAAGACAAAGCTTAACTAGCTTGAGAAAAGATCCAGGACAATGGAGGTATTCAAACTGAACAAGGTGATTGAAAATGAAAAGCTAGATCTGGAAATGGCCATAGCTAAACTTAAAGAAGCAAAAGAACATCTTTCCCAATCCCTAAGAAGAAGGAAGGAACTTGCAAATCAGATGAATGATCAGAATTACATTGAAGAAAAGATTGAAGATCTCTTTCCCTCAAATAGCTCAGATGAAGCAAACAATGCTGTCAAAGAACTCCTAGAAAAGAATGGGTCTCTGCAGGAAGAAGTGAGAAAATTAAAAAGAGAACAAGAGCTACACTCTACAAGATTTTGTGAGATCTTGGAAAAAAGAAACAAGTTGAAAGATGAATTAGATGGAAGGAACATTGAAGTCCAAAATAAAACCCTTCAGCTAGAAAACCTAATTGATCAGATCTCTCATACAAATGAGGAAATTCTGAATCTAAGATCAGAGATAGAAAACACAAGAGAAGAACTAAGATCTAAAAAGGAAATCAATCTAAGATTGGTGGATGACCTAAACGTTGAAAAACAAATCAATGAAGGAATGCTGAAAAGTCAAGAAGACTTGAATCAGCTGTATGAGCAAAATCTTCATAGGCAAAAAGGAAAAGTAGGACTTGGATACAAAGGAGAAGGTGAATCTTCTAAGCAAGGTACTCAAAGGAATCAGAAACCTACTTGTAATCATTGTGGTAAAATAGGGCATACTTCAAATAAATGTTGGAACAATGAAAAAGAAAAATTCAATGGAAAATGCTACAACTACAATCAACATGGTCACAAAGCAAATGAATGCAGGGAAAAACCAAGATTCAGAGGTAATTGTCATAAATGCAACAAACAAGGTCACAAGGCATCCGAGTGCAGATCCAAAATATTCAATCCAGCAGAACAAATTATGAAAGCAATGTTTGGATAGGACTACAAGACCTGGTGTAGATGTCATTACTATGGAGAATATGGACACATTGGCATGAATTGCATAAAACATCATCTAAGGAAAAGAGATACTACCGTAAGATGCTTCAAATGCACTAAACTCGGTCACATAGCCAGAAACTGCATGAATGCTAGTGAAGTTGAAGATGGAAAGAAGAATGAAGCAACTAAGGTCAGGAAACAGGTGAGACAAAAATGGATTCCTAAATCTACTGAGCAAACCAGTCCAAGTAATGGAATGGGTGGCTCTACCGACTCAAACTAAATTTCCAAGAAAGCACTGGAACTGTATTCTCATAGACCAATCTCAAGCAGTTCCAGAACCGAATTAAAAGAAAGATCTAAATCAGCATACAAGATGCAGTAAGATCATAGGAAGGTTGATATCAGTCTTTACCGAGCAAGGTCGGTATCAGTCTTTACCGAGCAAGGTCGGTACCAGTCTTTACCGAGTGAGGTTGGAGCAATATGAATTCTCGAGTTTACCGAGTTGTGAAGTCTTCACCGAGCAATTAATTCTTAGTGGGTGACAGTCTGTTGGAATTTATACCCTAATTTGTACTAAGCATTAATGACAGAGTTATAAACAAAAGACAAGTAATCAAACTCATTCTTCACCGCGAACCTTTAGCACTTTGAGAGCAGAAAATTTCAAGAGCAACCCAGCGATTCAATACTTTTGCGAAAGGAATTTTCTGTGAGCTACCATGGCATCATCCAGCACTTCAGCGAAGAAAGGATCAGAAATGTTAGTCCAAGGGGAATGGAAAGCACCAGATTTCAAGATCGTGCCCGCAATTGCAGCAGCCCTAGATCCGAACGGAGTTCAATCTCAGATTCCTCCTAAGGTACTACTTATTAACGATATCTGCAATCATTTCAACTGTTCAATTCATGAAATGGGGAACCTAGAACTAGATATTGTGTGTGAGGAACTGTGTGTGGATGGTACTCTTAAACCCGAGCACAAACATCTGGAAGATAAAGGTTTAGTTCACATTGCACATCTACCTCGAAACTTTCAAGATAAATGGGTTAGATACATTCTCAGCCGTGTACATGATGGAAAGATTTGGCTTGAGCAACCCATAGAGATCACAAAGAAGATGATTCATCAAATCACCGGTCTTCCCATGTTGAACAAAGCAAAAACTACTAAAACCCTAGGTCGGACGGAACTAGAGAAGAAAACCCTAGCCGAGTGGGACGGTAGAGGCATGAAAGTTAGCATCATTACCGATGCTGAACTGAAGTTTGGTACACACATAATTGCCCATAAGATTTACAGTTCAAGTCGACAAAATAGTGTCTCCTGTGAAGCTATTGACCTAGCATACAAAGTGGTCAAGAATAACTTAACATTTGACCTAGCAGACTTATTGTTAAAGCAGTTTAACAAAAACATGGAAAGCATTCAAACTTCCAAAAACAATCCATGTAAGTTTGGATCCTTATTGGTCTGTTTATTCTTCTATGCTCAGAAATTCTTCCCTTCTAAAGGAAAAGTTGTATGGAGAAAAGATGTGCCAGTCCTTTATGAAATAAATGAATACATCTCAGAAATGGGTGAAAATTTTGAAAGCATCATGGATAATTATTTTGAGTCTTTCAAAGAGAAAATGAATGACAGATTTCGGATTCCACAGAAGTTGGTGGAAGATTACAAGGATGACATTTGTTTTATGGTGGATTGTGACAATGTATATATTCAAGCAGCTAAACCGAGGACTGTATATGTAAAACCTCTTCCTTATGAGGTAAATATTGATGAAACCAAGAATATCATTGAAGCTCTTCTTAATCAGCCTGTCAATCCCAAAGCTCCATATTTTGGAACATATGATGAAGCTAAGGTGAGAATTGAACTAAGCATAAAGCTTCCACAGGCGGTAAACAAAGGAAAGAAGAGGATAGCCAAAATGCAAATGCTAACCGAGGACAAAGGAGAAAAAGATGAAGAAGAAGAGGAAAAGGATGAGAAAATAGAGGAACCAGAACCTGCAAAGAAGAAAGGAAAGGTATTCATCACTAAGGCACCTAAGCCTCCCACTGCTGTATTTACAAGGAGAAGTGCAAGAGGTAAGACAGATAAAGATAAGGCAGACAAAGACATAGTATTCAAAAGGCCTCCTCTAAACTTTCAAGAGGATCAAACTTTTTAGAGACGGATCAGGATCTGGAGTAAGTAACATAAAATCTTTTAAATATGAAACCAGATCAGAAACAGAATAGAAGGAAATAGAAGATGTTGTTATTGAAAAGATGGGACAGTGGAAATACACTCCTGAAGAAATAGCCCCACAGGTTCCAGCAGTTCTATTAGATCCAATAAAAATGAGATGGAGCAATGCCAAGCAAACTGTAAAAGACATATTTGATCAAACCCTGAGACAGTTAATGCCGAGCTTGAAAAATGATGAAGTAAAGAAGGCATTGAAGGACAATGAAAGTAAGATGACATTAAAGTTCAATACTTGTTTGATTCTGATCAACAATATTGAATCGGTTGTGAAGGCTGCAAATGCCACATGGAAAAACATATACCATCTTCACCAACCGAGTATTGAAACAGTCATAATAAAAGACATTGAAGATGACAGTGATGAACAAGAAGAAGCCACTGAGGTAGATGATACTGTGAGAATAGCGGCATAAGTCATTGCATCACTTCCTACCTCTCCAGTAAAAGTCTCTACATCCAGCCCGGAGACACCTTCAAGCATGGTTGTGACAACTTCAACATTTGTCCAATCATCTATAGCAACAACAGAAGCAACTACCATTTCTTCTACCGAGTTGCAGTCTCCCACATCATCAAGTTTTCCAGCAGTAAGTTTTCCAGTTTTTGAATCTACAAGTGTAAATATTTTAAGTTCTCCAGTAGAAAGTATACCAGTCTCTATAGCCAGCCCTACTATATCTACTGTCACTACTACTAAGGCATTAAGCACAGATAAGCCTAAAGCTCAACCGAGCATAAAATTTTTGGGTAACAATATAGTAGAGGATATAGACTTAGATGAAGAAATAGAGATTCCAACATTAGATTTTGCAAATCTATCAGTGGACCAAATGAAAAATATAGGTGAAATCCTTCAAAGGAAAGCAAAGCAAAAGAAGCTTAAAGAGGAGAGAGACAAGGAATATCAAATCATCAAGGATGCTAAGGACATTTTGTCTGATGCATTAGGTATTAAAGTAGACTCCTCCCAACATGTTTTGCTACAATTAGCAGAAGCAGTTAATGAATACAATGAGGATTCATCTGGGACAGAAAAGTTAGTTGAAAGAGCCGAGAAGAGATTCAACAATAAAGTGCTTGAGCACATTGCTCAGCACATAGCTATTAACCAAGTAGAATTGTCTTCAGTTTTGTCAAACATTGAATCTACCTATTCGAATGCTACCTCTCTTTTGGCCAGATTGTGCAATATTGCCGAGTTCACAAAGGATGTTAAGGATAAAATGAATAAAATGGATGAGGATATGAAGATTAGCATACAAAAGCTGCAACTTGAACCAAGTTCAAGCTCTGCTCATCACATGAAAGTCTCATACCTATCAAATATGCAGTCAGATCTACTGAAAGAAGACACAAGGATCCGGTCCACACTGCTAGACATCCAACACATGATCCTTCCCATCATGAATACAATGTATAAGCACATTGAACATTCCAAAACATTGATTCATGACAATCAGTTCTCTATAGCAGATCACATGATTGAACTCTCTGCAGAAGTCCAAATTGCAATCCAAACATGCAAGATTCTGCAAGAAAGTTGGGATAGAACCCTGGCACTAATAATGAAGGTACATTCTGATTTTCTATCAAATTTTGGATTCTCTCTGTAAATCACTTGTATATGCACCTTTGGCATTATCGCCAAAAAGGGGGAGATATGTATAGGGGGAGATATATTTATAGAAGAAGATTTGTATAGAAAAAGTTAGCACATTGAAAGGGGGAGACAATGTATAAAGCCCTATAACAAAGACAAATTTTGAAAAATCAAAATAAAACTCAGCATGATTCATGTATATAAGTTTTGGCCAATAAGTGTTTTTGTCACTAATGCCAAAGGGGGAGATTGTTGGCATTAAGCAGAATTGCCACTAGTGACAACACTTATTTGCATTCTGGGTGCAAACCGAGCAGATAGTGCAAACCGAGCAGACAGTGCAAACCGAGCAGACAGTGCAAACCGAGCAGACAGTGCAAACCGAGCAAGACAGTGCAAACCGAGCAAGTTAGTACAAACCGAGTAGGACAGTGTAAACCAAGTAACATCATGTCTACCGAGTCACCTGTATTTACCGAGTTCAAAACCTACCGAGTGGTCAGTATGAACCGTGCCTTCACTTCTACCGAGTGCATGACGATGCCGAGTAATGCAGTGGACGCCGAGTATCAGAAAGTCACCGAGTTAGTTTGCAGGAACCGTGTAACCATACTTGGGCCGACTTAGTAGCACTTATGTTTATTTGTCAAGCCGACTTTGTAATTGTAATTTTAATTAATTGTTTAAGACTTGTATATAAACAATGTTGTAAAAATGTCAAGATGAATGTAATAAGCATGTATGTGAAAAAGAAAGAAAAGCAGAGATAAGCGAATTACAAAGGGCTTCAGCAGTATAAGGAACAACAAAGACAAATTCATCATAGAAGGTGATCAGTACATCAGCGAATCTCAATCAGCAATCCAGTTGTAAAGCAAGAGATCTACTATTTCATCCTAACAGGTGAATCAGTACTAAAATCCTTTAACCGGGTAGACTTAACAGTCTGTTGTAATATCTCTTTACCGAGTGCATACTTCATTGTATGTTTGTAAATCCTTTAACAGGGTGGATTTAGCAATCCTTATTGCTCCTAACAGGGCAGATCATCAGAAGTGATCAAATTGTAAGCCTTAACCGGCCAACTTTATTCTGCAGTATTAAAGCTTTGTGGGTTTCATCCCCACCCCAGTTTTACTTTCTTTTTGGAATGTTTCTGGGTAACCAAATCTATGTGTCGTTATTGTGAATGCTTTTAAGTTTCATGCTTTCTGTATGCAAAGGTTAAAGTAAATTACATGTTAAATACATCTGTAATTGAAAGAAAATTTGGAGTTACTGATTCACCCCTCCCCTCTCAGTAACTCGGTTAATTCCTGAATATTTCCAACAGGTCTAACTCTACAATAATGCTAATCCAAATAAAGAATCGACATGAGTTTTTAGCTTTTAACTTAATCTATATAAAAAATTTATACATTAGTGTTTTGTTTACACTTGTAAAATAGAACTATCTTTGTTGCAAATTCTAAAGCATAAGTTAACATTCTTAAAACAAAGTTTCCTAGGAACAACAAAGACATTTTCTTTAAAAGAAAGCTCTATGGTTAATATGCATTTCCTCCCTTTTCATAAAAACTACCTTATCAATTTCAAAGAGTTTTGGAAAACATTAATTGTCTAAATGGTTACAGGATTGCAGCCATTATAATGCACCTGTACGAACATGATGAGCAGAATGATAAATGGAATGTGGTACCAGCTCCAGATTCATCCACAGTTTCAAGTGCCTAGAAGAAGAAATACATGTTGTCAATATTCTATTTTTCCAATAAATGAAAATTCTAATTTCCAGAAGTTGAATCATAATCATATACTGCTCATAAGTCATAAGTCATCGTAATGCCAGTGTAACTAGGACCTTAATCAAAATCTTGCAAGAATATTCCATCAATCTAAGAAGTATTCATCAAATAGCTATAAGCCTATAAGGCATTTTTCCATCCATTTATCAGTGTAAGGTCAACTCACAACTTAATAGAATTTTTCTTGTTATTACATAGATATTCTACCTTAAGATTGACATCAAAGTTCATCAAAACCACAAGATACAGGCCAAATAACTAAATGTAGTAATGAAAGTTGATAATAGAAAATTCATTGTACATGATAGAAAAATAATCAAGATGAAGTACTCACAATCTAATCTCCCAAGGAATAGAAAGCACCACTTATCACCATCTCTGCCAAAACATGATTTGTCATAAAGCGATGTTAGAATAGTTAGTAAAATGGTCTTAAATTATGTTCTTATAGTAAAAGAATAATTTGACTTAAGAAAAAAACTACACAATAATAAAACATGACATTGTGCTTTAAAAACTAAAAAGGTAAAACCACCTTACACAATTCAAAGATCGATTATTCTGTTATAATAAAACAGCAGTAGGGAGAAACCTCAAAAGTTATTTCATAGTAAGCATCAAATATGAATTGTTGTATATTCCCAATGTGATGAAAAAACATTGATGATGGTGAGATATATATATATATATATATATATATATATATATATATATATATATATATATATATATATATATATATATATATATATATATATACACTGAATTCTCCAATTAATTTCTATAGGAACAAACTTTGCAATCAATTTCTACCAGACCACCATGCTAGCAAATTTCGAGAACATTTTGTTCATTAATCATGCTTATGCTTTTACGTGGCTCATTGTGTAATAGTTTTCCCTTTTTTATAACTACTTTGTTTCTAAAGAGCTAACCATATTGTGATGTCTAAATGATCAATCAACTACCATGAAAAAAATCATCAGACATCTACTTTGAATATGGTTAATCACTACAGCCATATTAGCAGGAATAAGATCAAAAAAATATTCAAGTCTCTAAGGGGACAAAGCACTCTGATGACCATGTTATAGAAGGAAATTAAGTAAAATATATGAAACTAACTTTTCTCAAAAAAAGATTTGAGGATAAATCCACTATATGTTTACAGGTAGTTTTACTGTTTCATGCAATTACTATCAGAGAGATATTCAACTTTTTAGTGGATTAATCTGTATATCTTTTGGCAATGACCTTAATTTCACATTAACAAAAGCCGTGTAGAGCACAATAGATAACATATAGCCATACACATCTTCATCTAGAATATTGCAAAGTGTCTTGGACTATAAAATAATACTTTTCATTAATTTTTGCAAAATTTATTACAGAAAATTATTCCATGGATGTGCAGAGAAAGCCAGATTTAAAATTAGTAGCATTTTAAGAATTTCTGGAGCTCCTACACATATGGCAGCTTCTTTAAGCTGAGAATGATTTCAATAATTACCAATTCTAACGTGATATGCCAGCAGTTAGAATTTAATCAATATATTCAAGTATTGTTAAAATATATACTCCAATGTCAAAACAACTTACTTTGAGAAATGATACATGTACAATCATATATGTACTCAAGCAGCGCAACAAAGAATATATGTTGTGAACCAATACCCATCCATGGTTTCTGGCATTTTGACAGTAACAACTCATCAATCAGTGTATTTATACAAAATAGAAAACAAATGAAATGACAGATATATCAGTTAATATCACTTACAATTGTTTCAACTTTCAATCAAGTTGACGTAAGGTAGTGGCATTAGGTGTGTCCACATCTTCCTCCTTAGTCACAATCTCAATCCAGTTGGAATTTTTGACAGGATAAAGTTTGGCTGGATTGATAGCATTCACTCTTAATCTAGTCATATGAGAAGGTACCATAGGCATGACAAGAACTGACAAAGCATTGATCTGGTCTTGGCCTAAGCCCATAAATATTGTGCATACAACTTGCATGATATTGAAGGAGTAGAAGAAACTGTTATATGAAAATTTTGATTTTCAAATTACAAAACTAACAGAATAATGGAACGTGTGCATCTAGTAAAAGATCTTGGGGTGCATAGAAAAGTTACCTCTCCTAGAAGTATTTTACACATGGCACCCTCCAAACTCAAATTTACATCTTCAGTCCTTTCTAGGCTTTCTATGATATTAATGGCCTTTTCAATCTGCAAATGCAATAGGATATTCACTAAAAGCACCTGGAAATGTAAGGACAAAATTTTCATCAAAGCATCTCAAATAATAAAAAACAAAATGCATACCAGTTATAGTAAACTATCGAATCCAAGATTTCATTGGTCAATAGTAAACAAAACTGGTGCAGGAGCACTCAAGGGACACATGAACCTACATGGTACACCAAGGGTCATGAAGGAGACCATGAAGGTACAAGGGAATCAATGCCTAATCAAGTTAATTGATGAGGAATCATGGCTATTGAAGCCATTAAATGTTAGGGATTTCATAAAGTTGTTAAAATGTGATGCATTGCCAAGAATGAGCAAATTGGCATAAATGAGGAGTCAAGAATCTTTCAAGTGATGTAAAAGGTCATTTATGTGTTATAAGTTTGTATTAAATGTGTCCAAGGTCATAAAGAATGTAATAAGGCTATTAAAGCCTCTAAATGATGTAAAATGCACTAAAGGTGCAAGATATTGTAAATTGCCATTGTTGGCAACAGAAGCCAAATAAGGCTTGGATGGGTTAGTTGAGATCATAGGGTGTGAAGGTTGTTTTAAAAATTCTTTTAGAAGTATTTAGGAATGTTATCCAAAGTCTAATAAGTCCTTGTCATGAAGTATATAAAACAAGAAACAATTGTTATCCAAAAGTAATGACTGTCGTTACAAAAAACTACTTGTTTACTGTCCTATGATAGTTATAAGGAAGTTGATTCGATCCAAGAGGTCTAGAAGACAGTTAGAAGGAAAAGAGTCTTTAAAAAGGAATGTCTTTTGATTTTATGGGAGCAGAAGTTGAGGAGAGGTGAATGTAACAAGAAAAGACATACATAAAAGAATTCTGTACTTCACTGTCATATGACAATTTTCTAATTTGCAAGATTCAGATTGGTAATTCAGTAAGGTTATTTCCATTATAAAGTTACTATGTTATCTCATTGAAAGGTTATTCATGAATTATTAAGTCTTTCACAACTTTGATCAAAGACTTTTGTAAGTTTCTTTCGAACAAAACTATTTTTAAGTCCTCTGCTGTCACAGGAAACGTGACAGATTGTCACTGTTTTATAGTCTTTTATGGAGACAAGCCTCTCCCACTTTCTATGATTGGAATGAAACTTGTGGGAGAGGTACTAAGGCCTGTAAATATTATGTTTTTATCATGATCTAGATGCAGGTGTCAGTGAAAGGAGAAAGGAACAGTAGGTGACTGTTGAACAGGCAGTGAAGGGTGCATTTGGGAAGCACCACGTGGTGAATATGAACAAGTTGAGGGTGGAATTGGTAAATGAGTGTTGGAAATGATTGAGAGAGTTTTTTTGAAGATTTTGAGCCATTAGAAAGGTTTTGTGAGTTGATTTAGGGTCTTTTTTAGGAAGCCCTAGGCTAAAAACCCTTAAAGGGAGGGTTTGATGAAAAAGTATCTAGGAAAGCTTGGAGGGTCAAACTAATTGAGGAATTATGATGTTTGTTAGATTCCTTGAGACTATATAAAGGTTTGAATGTTGAGAGTAAGTGTAAATAGGAGTTGCTTTGGAAGAGGAGGGCTAATTAGGCCTAATTGCTGATAGGGACAGTCATAGAAGTGTACAACAGTCACAAGTTGAAGGATTGGTATTAGCAGGGTTTGAAGAACTCCATAAAGGGTATCTAGAAAGGTGAAGAAGTTACCATGGTGTTTGAGGAATTTTAGAGAAAAGTGCAATTTACTGGTAGGACAGGGCTAATTGGACAGTCCTAGAAAAGGTAGTTTTGAAGATTGGGATAGAGTTAATGCTTGGTAGGGGTTGGAACTCCTTAGTTAGGCTATTTGAGGATTGTTGAAGCCTTAGAAGGATCAGGGGAATCCTTGAAGATAGAAATCAAGAGGTGATTGCATGAAAGGTGAATTAGGAGTGTTCCCAAGGAGAGGGAAATTGGAACATGGACAAAGTGAATTGATAAGTTGTCTAAAATGAATCAAGGTAGTGAACCTATTACAGAGGAGTGTTTGGTTGATATCCTAAAGTCAGGGACTTCTTATTGATCCTCGAGTTGAACTCTAGTTCCTTGAGTGGATTCCAAGACGTTGAATCCTCGAGTTGAACAGGGTTCCTTAAGGGGATATTATAAGGCTCTGCATCAAAAACTCTAAGCTTGTCTTTAAAGTTTGAGCTTCACTTGGTTTCAAGAATAGTTTAATATTCTCTACTAAACAAGGCCAACCACGTGAAGGTGGAAGCTCATTTGGCCCCTCGCCCCCCCCCCCGCCTAACATCACTCTAAATTCCCCATTAACATTTAATAACATTCATTCATTCATTCATCCATTTTTGAAATATAACATTCAATCATTATAATCACATGATAACATTCATTAACACACAACATTCATGAATAATTCATTAACACACAACATTCACGAATAATTCATTAACACATATTAACACACATCATTCATCAACATTACTAGTACAAAATTACATCCATTAAGACAATGTTCTTTCATTAGCAATAAATGTTAATTACAATCATTTCTTTTGGGTTTCTTGCTGTGTTTTTTAATCATGTAATTTCTAAGAGGAAGATCAATGTCCTCATCATTCCCCTCCTCTATTGATTCTAATCCCAACGTGTGTCTCCTCCTCATCTGTTCAGGAACACGAGGCCGCTGCGCTAAAGGGGGGTATGCTGCAATAACTACTTCATGAGTTAAATTCACACTATTTTATATTATTGAATTACAAGTATTTATGTAAGTAAAAGAACTATAAATCAAAAAATTAATTTAAAAGAACAAAACATAAATTTTCTTTACCTGAATGTGCCACATGATCTACATGGTGATCAGTCTGAACATCCTCCGTCACTCATTCAACATGACCTGATTTTGTATCCTCTAAAATATACACAAAAATGTTACACCAAGTTCAATTTAAGATGTTAAATTGTATTAATAATTACATAATTAGTTTTAAATAGCAAATGAGCACCTCCTTGGATAGTATGATGCACATCAGGGGCTTCATGATGCGGCGTATGATCTGTGTCACGATTAAGAGGCTGCATTGCAATGTAATGGACATTATTATCAAATTGATTGTTGCTCAAGTATTCAATTTCTAATATATTTTTTGGCATATTTACCTATGCACATGATGTAGGAGACTCTTCGGTTGGGCCAGTGGAAGCTTGCCGTAGGCATTCAGCCATGGCTTGATAGCCTTCCTTGAAGGCAATTTTTTTGTGTTCTTCCGTGGCCTCTAAATTAAAATTAGAGCCCTGCATTTTTTGATAAAACAAAATTATTTTCATTTTATAAATAATTTTTCTCTGCAATTCATTTACTGCTACTTACAATGCGAGCTTTAATTTTTGAATATCCTCCAGTGCCAAGTCTGTGTTGCCCAATCTTTTGCAACCTGGCCTTTGTTGCCTTTGAAGTGTCCTGCAACCTATGAAAAGTTTGAAAAAATGGTTATAAAAACGTGTATATGGAATAACAAATGAAACTTTGAAATGCTGAACACATTGCATTCAATGGTGAAAATGTCTAAAACATCATACCAAGATATTATTTTGAAAAATGATGATTGCATTCAAAATTTAATTATCATCTCAAAAGTCCATGCCAAACACCTTATCACTAGTAGTTAATACTATTGCATACCTTCTCACATTTGTTGGTGAAACTCCTCTTTGAGCATCCACTTTCTCCTTTGCATCTAAAATAAATTCATTCCAATCCCTCATTGAAATAAAGGGAGGACGCTCGTACTTTGGGTTCTGGACGAGACTCTTTCTATACGCATCCCTCACAGTCTTAAGATGTTTGCAAGCTCTTTCTAAAATTTTCTTCTCATCAAAAATATTATTACCAAACTCATGCTCTAAATCTTTGACGAGCTGATCTTTTAAACTTTTTTCTTGCAAATTCCACCTTTTAAGGAAAAACACAAAATTGTTAGATATAGTCACTAAAAGAAAAGACCGAAATGAAAGGGAAAATATTGTACCAATTAATGATATGAAAAAAAATAGTGGGATAAACTTAGTTCACTTATGATGTTCCACCTTGTACGCATGGTGGGCCCGAATATATGCAATGTGAGGTCATAAAGCTTCTTATAAAATATATCATTTCCTACAAAAAATGTCATGGGATAATCAATCCAAAACTTGTTATGAATAGGTAAATGCATATTACAATATAAAAAACAATTATTTAAAGTACCTAGAATCTGAAGACATTTTATAGGCATTGATTCATTATTGTCAATCAATAATGACGCTTGCATAGCTCCCGTGCTAGTAACACGGGTAGATCCAGGAAATGGTGGTGAATTATCACCAATACATGTAGAGTGATCAGTATTTGGTGTACCAAATGGTGCCACCAGTGTATCTCCTGCTCCAAAAAAATAATCCACTATGTGATGCACCCAAGATTAAAGTACAAATTATGAAATCATAATTAGCACAAAACCAAATATAGTAAAATAATGATTTACCAGTTGACATATGCCTTGAAGGCATTGATGTTTGCATGGCCCTTGTGGCTGACATTGCGCTCGACAATCTTCTATGGACAACCTAGCTAGGAGGAGTCTCCTGCAATTTATGACCTGAACAATACATTGTTAGCAAAGACATTTTGAAATAATAAAAGTAAGAGTTAACTTGAGAAGTTTTTGAATGTTCCAAAGAAAAAATTCCTTCTAACTTGTCAACTAAAGGATTATTTTACCTAAGGCAGCCGAAGGTCTGCTAGTACCGGCCTCACCCGCACATTGTCCTTGACCAGGTACTAGAGATTCCATAAAATCTTGCAACAAGAACACATATTACATATATTTTACTTCACAACATAAAAGAGTATAAAATATTAACCTTTATTGATATTTTTTTATAACTAAAGATTCATTATTGCTTACTTGATACCGACGTGCGAGCGCTTTCAATTCAGTTAGCCTCGTCAGCATCTCCTCAGTTGGATTTGTTTCATACAAAATATTAATTATTTCTTTATTGATTTGTTTCATTTTTTTCTTCAACATGATTGTTACATTAGGCGAATCTACAAAATGATCATCATCCTCGGGGGTAGCTATTGCCTCTACTGTTGAGGGTGCTTTTCCCTTATCCTGAACATCAAATTGTGATAGGAATATCAGTAAAACTATCATAAAAACTCCAAAACCATAAATAAAATAACGTAATAATATAACATTTTTCAAATATCTAATTTGTACAATTTTAATAAGGTTTACCTTTGCTAAAGAATGGGTGGGAGGAGCATCCTCGTGGCCTCTATCATGTGCGGTATCCATATCGTCCTGTGACAAAGATTAAATATAAAAACTTTAGCAAACTAAAAGCAATAGACTTAGCAAAAAAGAACTTATTAATAAAATGGTATATAGTACTTACCACCCTCATGATAGTAACTTTGTTTGTATCTATGCGATTTAAATGATAATCTATTAGTAGTTCTTCCCCTGCACTTATTGATTTTATTGCACATACAAAAACTTGATTCCCCTCGCGCACCTCAAATGTGCAATTGGGTTGCTTATTAGTTGACGAAGGTCATGTACTATTTATAAAACCCACAATATTACCTGTTGCTTTTGGTCTCCCATCAATGTACATTGCAAATCTTTTACTTTGATCATTTTCTTTCCTTTGTATATAATTAGCTGATAGTGCATACCTACGCATACTTTTTTTTATATTGAACAATCCACATCCAATCATTGTAATTGTAACACGGACCGACATACTTGAACAATTCAACAACTCTGTTGTAATATACCTTTATCCCATCCATGGAAAATAGGCCCAAACCATGTAATGAGGATGGAGCAATGCAATATATCCTCTCATTAACACAAAAATTAGTATTAATTGGAGGTAGCTCGTTGGGTACCCATTCTTTCTCAATGTGTGTGTACCGAAAGGGCACCTTGATGTCACCTTTGGTCTCATCATCATAAGAACATGACCCCCCATTAGCAAGGAAATATTGCATGCGTTTATCAAATTTTTTTCTAATCTTTTCACCTCTAGTTGATCTCCCTATTTTAGCCGTACTACATGTAGAACTTTCATCTAGCATTCCCTCATTTCCCTAATTCTATGTAGATAGATCTGACAAGTACCTATTTGGTGGGTGCTGCAATCCATCAAATGAGATATTGTCACATCAATATATATAGAATAATCAATTCGTGACCCATACATATGGTTCTTCTTTGTCTATACGTCAGAGATATAAAATGTACTAGGTTGAAAGTGATTATATATTATATTTCTATATGGTTCTTCTTTGTCTATATATACATTAAATGATTATATAATGTCTATTTATAACATACGTGCTTAGTGATAAACAAGAAGAATATAAGAAAATTATGTCTATTTATTGACTTATACCTGCTGATCCATGTCACTGTGCACGATCCATGCCAAAGGGGTCAAATTTCTTGCATATGTTAATCATTTATCTTAAGTTAGCTAAAATTACATGATACGTATGCTACAAATAACTTAGAAGATAACATGAATAATATGCAACATCATAAACATGAACAAATTTACCTTATATATGGAATGCAAGATCGTCAACAGAAGGGGTGACGATGTCTGTAGTCAACTGCCTGTTTGCAAAAAGGGTGATAATCAAACACAAATATACATGTATCAACAACAATTAATTGAGCATCATAAACAAAAAATTGGTAATTATAAATCACATATGTTGTAATCATTAGAATTGAACACAATAAATATGTAATCCTTACAATTTGAACACAATAAATATGTAATCATTTCAATTATGTCATTGATCATCATCATCATCATCATCATCATCATCATCACCATCATCATCATCATCATCACCATCATCATCTCCATCAACAGCATCACCATCATCATCATCGCCATGATCACCATCACCATCGTCATCAGCATCATCATTATCATCATCATCATCACCATCATCATCATCATCATCATCATCATCATCATCATCATCATCATGATCTTCATCATTTGCTTCTTCATCATCTTTAGTATCTTCTTCTTCCATAACATTATACTTTATCGGCCTTCCTCTTGGATCATGTCTAACAACAAATGACCAACCCTATTTATGTGGAACCTCTAAGTAAAACACTTGCTCACACTAACTTGGAAGAACATAGGGCTCATCTCCAACTGGCTCAAATGACCTTGTATTAATCATTGTAAATCCATTATCATGTTGAATAACAGTTCTATCTGGATCATTTTGATTCAGTCGTAGCCTGTACCATTTGACGACGAATAGAACTACTTTGAAGGAGTTAAAGTTGCACTCAATTATATCATCCAAGATGCCATAGTATTGATTTTGAGATTGTTGAGGATGTATGCCATTTCTAGATGATATATTGGTGACCTCGAAAACTGCACTTATCCCAGAATCACAAGTTTTCTTTGTGTCATCCAACTTTTTTATGCGAAATTTGTGGCCATGATAGTACACAACTTTGTGGTGCTTGACCTGCAATTTTTCAAGCGTGTAAATTATTTGCATCGTGAGTTGATACAAAACATATATATGAGTCATGATCATTAATAAATTTGTACGTACCTCTCCACCTCTTAAACCATGTGCTAGATCAATTACCATTGGAGTAACATTGGAATCTCCATTATGATGAGCTTCTCTAACCAATGAAGCAACACGTTCCCACGTTAATGAGCAACCATTTTGTTGACATCGTTCAATCCATACTGTCATCCAATCAAGATTGTTCGCAATATACAAATGTATTGCATCCCACTCTCGACCAACTGTATAAAAAAAAATACACCAATTATAAATAACTTATATTGAAGATTTATAAGAATTAATTAACTACAATAACATCTTAGACTTACCTCTCACTTTCCTCAATCTACCTTTTCCCATCAAGTACTCCCCTTCAAATTTGTTAATGGAGTTGGGATCCCAAATATGATCTACATGAATCTTTGCTGCAAACTTAGGAAGATATTCACTAATGTACACCATGGTCTGGTATACCATATATCCCTCCACCATAGAACCCTCAGGATGTGATCTCTGTCGAACCAAGCCTTTCAAAAATTTCAAGTGCCTCTCAACCATCCACATTGACCTAGTTAGTACAGGCCCACACAATTCAATCTCCTCAACTTGATGTATGAGGTAGTGTTCTTGTGCATTGAAAAAAGTTGAAGGTAGGCACTTTTGCATTTCACACATAAGAAGAGGAATTTTTCTCTTCCAATATTTTATATCTTCTTTATTGATTTCTTTAGATGAAAACCACTTCATGTATTTTCCAAGATCATATATAACTTGTTTGACACCATTGGTGAAGTGGTGTGGGAGAGATAGAGGTAGAACGTACTGCAATATTTGTAAAATGATCTTGTCAATATTTTATAAAAGAATGCAATGAAAACCACATGCAGTATACAAATATATAGAGAATACAAAATAATATTAATTACCTTAATAAATATATGCCAATCGTGTGTTTTCATCCCTGGCCCAAATTCACTTTTCTTTGATATGAGATCGTTTATGTTCGCAGCAAATCCTGTGGGAAATCATATTTTTTTTATAATTTCTTTTATAGCATTGCTCTATTGCTCCGACAATAACCATGGAAGGGCACTTGTATCAATCTGGTCTCCATTGTTATTTGATTGAATGAAATTTTTCATTGCATGGTTGGATTCTTCAATGTCACTACAAATTTTGATAATTTGGTCTTTGTCACGCCTTCCATCCAATATTTTCCATAATGTCTCTGTTACATTCTTTCTAATATGCATAGGATCAAACAAATGCACGATTGGGAGTTGCTCGTATTATGAAAACCTAGTAAATTGTGTAGGATAACTTTTTAGTCCTTTTGGAAGTTTTTCATTGATGCCTTGACGACCTTCACAAGCATCAATTACATCATCAGTAAACAAAACACAATATCAAAATAATAATTTGAAACAAAAACCATCAGATGGAATGACATTACCTCGATGATTTATTTTATTGTATGCCAACTTCCATAGGCGAGGTGTCATTCTCTGTGGCTTTGATGTAGTCTCTTCTTTCCCATTGAAAAGATGTTTTTCAATAATTTAGTACTTATGATTTCTGTGGAGAAAGTGTCTATTCTCATCGAACACCTGCTTTCTTAAAATTTTTGAATGACGAGATTTCATCTTTGGACCACAAACTGGACATGCAAATTTTCCCTTTGTCTGAAGACCTACAAGATCATGTATAATTAGATTAAATGTGTTAACTTTGTGTTAGCACTATAACATACCAAAAAAGAGGCGTCAAGAAGAGAACATACCACAAAAATGTGTTAGCCCAGAGGCATCATGTATTGTCCATAGTAGCATTGCATGGAATTGAAATTGTCTTTGTCCTATTGGTCTAGAGATGTCATACATAGTGACCCCATTCCATAACACCATCAACTCATCGATAAGGGGCTCAATATATACATTGATATCTTTAACTTGGTACTTACCTAGTTGAATGAACAAAAACATTACATAATTATTATGACCATTTTGATGGATTATTAATAATAAATTAATTTAGATGACAATTAAATAAAAAAATACCTAGAACAATTAGTGCCAACATTATGTGCTCCCTCTTTATGGACAACCAAGGAGGAATGTTATTGTTGATAACAAAAATAGGCCACACCGAGTAAGTAGATCTCATCTCTCCAAATGGATTGAAACCGTCCGTTGCCAATGAAAACTTGAGATTACGAGGTTCTTCTTTAAAGTGTGGCCATTTTTTCTCTATTTCCTTAAATGTTAAACCATCTGCAGGCATTCACATAATGTCATCTTGACTTCTATTGCGTGCATGGTAATCCATAAATTGTGCCAAGCTATTGCACTTGAATAATCATTGCAGACGTGGAATAATGGGAATATGTTGAAGAACCTTGTGAGGCACCTTTTTTGTTATTCGATCTGATTGATATCTACTAATATGACAAATAGGGCATTCTATTGCAAATTCATGGTGTTTATGATATATAATATGATCATTTGGACATGCATGTATTATTTGATACTCCATTCCAATATCTTTCATAATGGCAGATAATTCTCGGTACGAGCGAGGTAGAATGTTTGATGGTGGTAACAAACACTCACCTATCAACCTACGACCAAAAATATAATTTGTTAATTTAAAGAATATTAATTGCTACATGATTCACCCAATGTTAATTGTAAGGGAATTACGACTAAAATAATGAAAAAAGATGACATACCTTAACATATGTGTCATTGCTACGTTGGATAAACCATTCATAACCTTCAAGTTCACCAACTACAATATAGCGGCAAGAAGAGTTGTTTCGAAGCCTTCATATAGGGGCTCGTGTGCCTTCTCAAGTATAAGTACATCAAGCTCTACATCAACATCATCATCATCTTGATCATCTTGATTATCTTGATCTTCTTCATCATCGTGGTCTTCTTCCATGATATCATTACCTTCTACTTCTACATTCATACCTCCATGTTCCCTCATTTGGAAATCCACATTCTCCAGATTGTCATGGTCCATAACATGAAACTCAGGGACGTTGACCTATATGAAAATGATGACCTTATATTAACCATGACCATGTTGTCATCATCAAATCATGTCTTATGTATTTTATAAAATATTAAAATACATACCAATGGATGAAATTTGTTTCCCCCTTCAATGTGACCATGTTGCCTACAATGTTCCTCGGTTATTTTGATTAGATATCTTCGAGTCTTTAAGCCCTTACAAAGTTTGAAAGAACAATAGCATTTTCCATCACCCTTTCTTTTTAAGTTAGACCACAGTCTAGCAATTGTGTCCCTATTTTTTTGTGCGTTGATATCGTCAGACATGGTCTTTTTTTAATGGAATGACTCGTTGCTGGAAGAAGGATGATTTGTTTGCAACCTACAGATAAAAATTGTTACTGAACAACCATTTTCTCAACCATTTTAATATCAAAAACATCATATGAAATATCTTTATCATTTAGATTTTAATGGTATATTTTAACTTTTAATCAGAATTTTGTGTAATATAAGGACCCCTATTCAAAATTATGTCAATACCAACTAAGTGCTAGTAATTTTGAAAGCTGGCATATACAATATCCTTTCATAATAATGTTGATGAGCCTATAGAGTTTTTGCATGCTTTCATCTTGGTGTAGGGGCACCAAGTGGACATCATCTAAGAAATTATATCTTCAAGGATATAATTAGATGGTTGGGGTGGTCAGTTTATTGTTCTAATAAGCCAGTAGGGAAAAACAATTGGTAGACGAATCCTTCAACAAAGTAGATGTTTAGAATATAGAAAATAAGTGGTTGGTAGATGAATCCTTCAACAAAGTAGATGTTTAGAATATAGAAAATGAGCACCAAATGTAAAAGAAAACAGTGACATCTATTTCAATTTCAATATATGAAGAAAATAGAGACTACTGTCAATGGAGTAAATAAATCATGTCACTTAAACTCAGGTGGAAGATTTGTCATTATTCCAAGCATGAAAAATTATTAAGACAATAAAATCTATGATATGATTTTGCTTCAAATGCGTCACTCGTACAGCAGGATGAATCTAGATTCCATATAGAAATTTCAGAATGTTTTAGTAAAACTTATCCAAGAAAGGAGCAAGTGTTACTATTTTAGTAAGTCCTTCAGACTAAGAAATGAAGGGCACCAAGTTGGATTTTCAAAGCTAAACTAGGGTGGTGGTATCAAATACACAAGTAGACTTAATAAATTTCAGAGGTTTAGGCACTCTAGCCTGCCTAAACCCTCAATTGTTTCAAGGATCAAACTTGTCAAGACTATCTCCAAGACCCCTAAAGGATAAATTTGGTTTCCTAGGCTTCCAATGACTTAGATTCAAAAGGTTTTAAGACTCCAACTCAATTCCCATACTCCATATTATCAAGGTTCTCACAAACTATCCCAAAGAACCTTTGGACTGCTGCTGCAGACTTAGAATAAGAATAACTTGACTTTTCCTCAAGAATCTTGATAGGAAAATGACCTTTCTAGATACCCTTTACTGAGTTCTACAACATATCAAAAGATTTCATATAGTTACTTTGGACCATTACCCCTGTTCTTAACAGTTGCCCTGTTTCAATACACAAAATTGACCAAATTTTCAAAGGAATTATGTGAAAGAATCTACTTGGCACTTCCAACTCTTGGACAGTGGCTTCTTATGTCTTAAATCAACCCAATCCAAAAGCAATTAACTCCCAATGCTCTGCAACATCAAAATCCCCAATTTGGGACCCCAAACCCTTGTTTATTAGGGCTCTCTCACAGTTCTATCTCCTCACGTTCCTGCATAAAATTGATGATAAAAAAACCATTCATACAACATGCTAATATGTTTGCAATTGATAATTTTTAATATACCATTGATAATTTTTATGATAATTTACCATAGGAGAGTACAATAGGTTAAGGAAATGACAACAAAGATTTACAACTTTACAAATGTGACATGAAATGGGAGCTTTTTAATAGGGAATAGACTCATAGTGCAATGAGGAAGACTTCCAAGTAATTTCTAATACAAATTACAACCATTTTGCACCACTGTTACAATCAGTTCATTCATTTCACTGTTTAACCTTTCAACACGGGCATGGATTTTTTAAAAAACAATTTTTTCCTTCTATAATGTGACCAACCTAAACCTTTTTAATAAATGGTCGATAATTTTCGTAGAAAAATGATGTCAAATGTACTAGGGTGCATTCAATTAAAGAATTATTAATTTTATTTGGTTATATGGACCCTTCACATATCAAATGCCCAAATGCATTCATCTAATAGACAAACAAACAACTAAGAAACAAAAATGTATCCATCATGCTCACAGATTTCAATAGATACAATATTTAGTTGTATCTGCTGAAATTTGTGACCATAATGCCTATAATGTTTTAGTTGTTGTGAGATGAATGACCACTGACTCCAAACATTGTCCAATACCATAAATAAATGGACTCCAATATGCCAATATTCCAAGAAGATAATGGGCCTTAAAAAGAATATGCCAAGAATACATATGACAAGATAAGATAAGTTTGTGTAATAGGCCTTAATGTACTAGTGTAAGTATGCCCTTAATACACTTTAGTAGAACTAAGTGCTTCATTTCCTGTTGTTATTGGGAATAGAGATAATGAAGGAAGTGGAGGAGTAATGAAACTAGTAGAAAGAGCAAGCCCGTTTGAGCTAACTATCTCCTATATAATTAGAATCTAAAAAGAATATCCCAATAGAAGAAGCCTCTTCTCTGCTGAATATTCTTGTACAATTATTTGAAGAATCCATTTAATTCTTTCAATACTATGCATGACCAATCACTCATATTTGTGAATACTTATACTTATGTGACTAGATTCACTAGTCAACCTGCCACATGCTCCTTAGTCCTTATGCTTTGGTCATAATGTGATTGAATGAAAATGATCAGAACAAAAAAGGGAGATTGTGGAGTTTGAGATGCCCCTTCTGCAAGATCGCATGTTGTGAATTGGTACTTTGAAAATCCTAAGATTGAATATAAGGATGTGAAGAGCCACTACAAATGAAAGGAAGAAGGATTATTTGCACACATAGTATAATAAAAAGCATAACAAGATAACATGGTTTTCTAGAGATAATCTGGACTTGTTACAAGGAAATGGGAAAACTATCATAAATCATGGTTTTGTGCTATGATTTGGTTAGTATGAAGCTCGTTAATCTTAATCGCTGCATACATTAAAGCTCTATAACAAAATGCATGCAACCTTTGAATGGAGAGGCCAATTTTTATGGAGCAAACAAACAACAAAAGCTAAATGCAATGGATGCAAATTAAGAACATGAAGCACATATAAGATATCCCACTAAGGAAATAATAGAATATTACTATGACTTATACCACAACTCCAAGAGAAAATTATGTTCACATTGAATGAATAGAATCATGTCACAAAAAATCCCTAAGAAAATGTCCTTTACGACTTAAGGAACTCAAGGTTTATAAAACACTCAGGGCATAGTTGGGTCCTTAAAGAATTTATTGTAAACTTGCAAACAAAAAGTTGTATACACATTTTCGAAGTAGAAGTATGGGGGACCTTGAAAAAATACTTTAAGATTCCATTGCCAATCACGGGGTGACCAGGAATCTAAACCCTATCAATCTCACATGAGCCCTAGGAGGTTGATTAGATTTGTAGTTCCTGGTCGCCCCATGAAGGTCACTATATCATCCCATATCATCCCAAAATACAATCTCTCATATAATCTGGGATGCTCTTTCTAAACTAAAATGGTCAACCAAGGTGAAATTAGTATATAAAAGTGATATACCTATGTATATATACAAATATGGACCAAAATTCATATATATATATATATATATATAATGACTACATGCATCCTGGGTTTGTCTATATACATACATCTACATCTTTGTTGATTCCGTACTAATTTCATCTTGATTCAGCATAATTAGTATAAACATTGCATCTCAAACTACCTATAAAGTTCAGAGTTTGCATTTAATGCTCTTTTTTAGCATCAAGTGGTATCAGAGTGAGTGAAAGATCTGGGAGTTTGAAGGATTAGAGTCCTTTGTTGATGCCTAGAGTTGAACTATCCTTTAGGAGTCTTCCAAAGTGGTGGCCCTACTGTTGAAAGATAATGGACTGAAAGATAAAGTATGCAGCAAATGTAATGGAGTACAAAAACCCAGAGAAGCAGCAAGAAAGGTTCATAATGGAAAGGCATGGCAAGCCAAAGGTTAAGATATAGGTACAAGAAAGGAGGAGATAGTAATTGTTTAGTTACAGTTCATAGCAAATAGAGATAACAACAAGTGCAAGGTATTGTCCACCATCGTGAAGAAGTGCTTGGTTATGTGGGAGCACGGGGAATGTTGCAGAGTATTGTCTATATGATCCTTGGTGAGTGTGGAGGCCAGGAAATCAAAAGGGAAGTTTGTGGTGAATGTTGTGAGAATTGAATAGGGACTGTCATAAAGGACAATAAGAAATTGTTATTTACATTTATGTTGTAGGGAGGTTTAGTGGACCATCTAGAGGTCTATGGTGGTGGACAGAGACTCAACTGAGAGGAGTTTAGATGTATGTGTGGTCATGGAAGGTCTAGTGGAATATAGATTGAGGAGTTGAATGTAAACTGTCACAGAGGATAGAGTATATTAGTGTCAAGGTTGGAAAAGAAAGATTGTTACCATGAAGCGTACATATAAGAAAACAAGACCAAGTCTTCATCGCTCATAAAGAATAAAAAATAGTAGAAGATTGGTTAACTAATAGTTCTAACAAAGAATATCTTTTGCATCAAACACAAGAAAATAGACTTTAGTTCTACAAAGTAAAAAATAACCCACATTACAATTTGCCTCTCTATATAGAGGTCTTGGATCATTTGATGAAGTCTAAAAACTACAATTAGATTATTTTAAATAGCAATAAAAGTTCTCACTAATCTTATGAAATACATGTAGGAATTGCCTAACTGAGATTAACTTTAGTTTTGTGGAATAGACTGCTAAAAATTAGCATGCAATTCTATATGCCCATTAAAAAATCTGAAATACTCATGCAATCTATATTTTTAGACCCCTAGCTTTAACTTGTGCATATAAATGTGGAGCTTTATGTGTTACTAATTAGAGGTAGCAACGTCAATGTCTGCCCATCTTTCAGTGGAAATATAACAAACTTTTTTGCTAGACATTTCAATTTTATTTGTTGGATGACAGTATTATTGTCTCAGATTTTTGTAATTGGTATAATAAAGTGATGAGCCATTCTAATTTTAACCATAATTTGTCAATCAAAAAAAAAAAAAATTGTATGCAATGGAGACAATGATGAATGAAACACATCAAAGATTAAGAATGAGAGGAAATGGATTTTTTGTCCACTAGCACCAACTATTAAATTAGCATAAAAAACTCATTTGATTGCAGATATTTACAATAATAGTTTGTGCAAAACCAGATGTTTTTTTTTTAATATCAAATAGAATATTTGAAATGACACACAAAGTCAACGGATCAGATCTCACTTTACTGGTAATTTAGGAGAATTGCAGTTGATACAAGTCATGACCAACACCTTCCATACACTTCAAAATCATACGATGAAGTGCATTCTTAAAAGTATGGACTGATTGTAAGAGATTGATATTACAACTTCTGGGAAAAAAACTATGTATATTTGTACATATTTTGATTATGGACCATGAATACGAACCAAAACACTAATTGAAATTAATTTTACAGTTTTTGCAGATGCTTTGATTTCTATCTCATGGACTGGAAAAACCTTTTATGCCTGTAAAGGATTCAATTTCTTGCTATAAGCAAGGTGGTCAAGAAGGTAAGTTCACAGGCCAATTATAGAGATACAAGAAAACACATAATTGTACTTTTTATATGCCTCCCCAGTAAAATCATATATCAAAGGGCATCCATAGAAGCACTGGATTGCTTATAAAATATTACAGCTAACGCTTCAGAAATAATTTCTACATACATTTTTTTTATCCTGGATTCCAGAGTGTTATAAAAAATGTTTATTATAATAGTATATATTGTCTTTTCCACTAGCTTCAATTTCAAACTCATGGACTGTAAACACTTCATGTACATGCAGGTGAAAAAATTAAAATTCCTGCCATAAACAAAGCAAGTGGGTGAGTAGGCAGGAAAGCCTAAGGGCAAGGAAAGGGAAAGACAAATTCAATATGGATTGAGGAGAGTTTTTCGGGGAAAAATAATCATATTTGGTTATTCGCAGTGGCGATCCATCATTAGCATAATAATAGGAGAACATAAATGTAATTACACTCAGAATAGAGAAATGGAATAGAAACATACGTGAGTCAGTTGGTGGGAGATGGAGCGATAATTAGCCTCATTTACATTGCGAAGCAAGAATCCAATTAGACTGGCAAGGGTTGAGACAATATTGATATTGAAGTTGCAATTCGTAATTGACTGCACCAGTGGTAAAGTGCAATGGCTCCTCCTTTCTTGTAGATCAGTATTCTTGAAACCCTAACAAGTGCCTAAGCCTCTTAAGACTCCCCTTCTTCTTTACCCTCGCTCCCGTCACCTTGAGAATACAAATACAATTACGCTTAGCTTTTGCACTCCCTCTTTGTGTTAATCATTGGTAGCTAAGGCTTCTTCACTTTAGCCACTCAGTGCAGCAAAGCTTGAGTTTGGAATTTGACCAACATTACCTTTAATGACACCCTTCCACTTGAAACAATGTGGACTAGCCAATATATCTAAGGCAAGTATGATTCAAATGCAGATTGTTCATCAAATGCTTCTAGTTGCAGTGTCATAGCTGTAACAGTCCTGAGGTTCTATCTTACTCAGCAGGGTGTCAACGCTTGGTGACTAGTCAAGCTATGGATGAAACTATTTAGAGGTGAGTAAATCGAACCAGTAGTCCAAGTTTTAGTTTCTAATTTGGAACCAAATAGGAGTTATGGGTTTGGCATGTAGATCAGACCAGTCACATTTCGGATGCCCGGTCTCCTTCTAATTCAAATCTCTCCCAACTACACACACCCATTTTGAAAACATGAAATGGAACAAAAAATGCATAATATTACATCTTCCCTCACTGAGACCTAGTACATTCATCGGTTCATTAGGAATACAGAGACTTAGAAAACCAACTGCTGGCTAGGGCACGCCGCGTGTTCCAATTTTGCTGCAACTCATTCTCTCTCCAAACTCAACTAAATTGACTCAAATCAAATGCAAACAAAAGCTAAAAAAATTTAGAAACTTTTCATTGGATCAGATCCTCGATTCTTGTTCAATACGGCTAACACAAATGAAATACTAGTCATTTTTCTTTAAGGTAAAAAAATGATGCATATCTTAGGATAGAAGAAGAGATGGAAAGAAATGGAGTACATTTCACATTGAAAAACTACAAATGGGTCTAAAAATAATTACCACTCCAATAGCATATCCACATCCCCTGGTCTCCAACTGAAGCTATCCCAATAGCACATCCACCCGTAGTCTCCAACTAAAGCTAGCCGGTCATCTCGTCAAATTCTCTAGTCTATCCTTCGATCTTGTTCTCTCATTCACCAGGTGCTAGCTCAATCAACACAGGTAGAAGACTATTCTACCCATGCACAAACTCAAAATGATGCCAAATGTAAAAATGAAATGAGTTGAAATGTTTTTTTTAGTTGATATGGCCGGGTTGGTCGAAATTTCAACCAAAACGGGCATGAATTTTAAAAAAAAAACAAATTTTTCCTTATATAATCGACCAAGCAAAGAAAGTTTGCAAGTTGGTCAAAATTTTTGGTAGAAAAATAGGGTCAAATGTACTAGTGTCTGTTACAATGAGCTTCATTAACCAATGAAGACACAACTTCCCATGTTAATGTGCAGCCTAAATGATGACATCTTTCAATCCATATCATCATCCAATCTTGTTTGTTTGCAATATACAAATGTATCGCATCCCACTCTCAAGCAGTTGTACAAAAAATAAATAGACGACTTACAACCGATTAATTTTGAAGATTAAGAATTAATTAATAGCTACAATAACATCCTATAATTTATTACCTCTCACTTTCCTCATTCTACCTTTCCCCACCAAGTACTCCCCTTGGAATTTTCTAATGGTGTCGAGATCCCAAATGCGATCTATATGGATCTTTGTTGCAAGCTTAGGAAGATATTCAGTATTGTACACCATAGTTTGGTATACCATATATCCATCCACCATAGAACCCTCAGGATGTGCTCTTTTTCAAACCAAAGCCTTCAAAAATTTCAAGTGCCTCTCAACTATCCACATTGATCGAGTGTGTACGGGTCGACACATTTCAATCTCCTCAACTTGGTGTATGAGGTAGTGTTCTTGTGCATTGAAAAAGGTTGAAGGAAGACACTTTTTCATTTCACACATTAGATGAGGAAATCAAATTTTTCGTATGACCTTTTTTATGGCATCACTTTGTTGTTTTGTTAATAACCAAGGGCACTTATATTAATCTATTCTCCATTTCTATTTGATTCAATGAAAATTTTCATTGCATGATTGGATTCATGAATGTCGCTACAAATTTTGACAATTTTTTCTTTGTCACGCCTTCCATCCAATATCTTCCACAATGTCTCTATTACATTCTTTCCAATATCCATAGTATCAAACAAATGCACAATTTGTAGCTTCTCATAGTAGGAAAACCTACTAAATTGTCTAGGATAACTTTTTAGTCCCTTTGGAAGGTGCTCAGTAGTATTGCCTTGACAATATTCACGATCATCAATCACATAATCAACAAAAAAAACATAATATAAATATACAAATTCTAAACATAAACCATTAGGTAGAAAGGTAGTACCTTGATGATTAATTATATTATATTCCAACTTCCATAGGTGAGGTGTCATTCTCCGTGGCTTAGATATAGTCTCTTCTTTCCCATTGAAAAGATGTTTTTTGGTAATTTGATAGTTATGATTTTTGTGGAGAAAGTGTCTATGCTCATCAAACACCTTCTTTCCTAAACTTTTTGAATGACGAGATTTCATCTTTGGACCACAAACTAGACATGCAAATTTTCCCTTTGTTTGAAGACCTACAAGATAATGATACAATTGGATTAAATATGTTAATTTTTATTTTTAGAATTATCGTGTGCAACTTGAATTCACCATAACATACTAGAAAAATGTGTTAGCGTTGGGGCATCATGTATTTTCCATACAAGTATTGCATGGAATTGAAATTGTCTGTCTCCTATTGGACTAGAGATGTCATACATAGTGACACCATTCCATAACTCCACCAACTCATCGATACGAGGCTCAATATATACATTCATATCTTTAACTTGGTATTTACCTAGTTGAATGAACAACATTACATAATTATTGTCACAATTTTACTGAAATATTTATAATTACATGCAGATAACTATTAAATGATCAAATACCTGGAACAATCATTGCCAACATAATGTGCTCCCTCTTTATTGACATCCATGGAGGAATGTTATTGTTGATGACAAAAATAGGCCAAACAGAGTAAACAGATCTTAGCTCTCCAAATGGATTGACACCATCTGCTGCCACTGAAACCTTGAGATTTCAAAGTTCTTCAATAAAGTGCGGCCACTTTTCCTCTATGTCCTTAAATATAGAACCATCTGCAAGCATTCAAATAATGTCATCTCAACTCCTATTGTGTGCATGGTAATCCATAAATTATGCCAAGCCACTACACTTGAATAATATTTGCAAATGTGGTATAATGGGGATGTAACAAAGAACCTTGTGAGCCACCTTTTTTGTTATTTGATCTATTCGATATCTACTCGTATGAAATTTAGGGAATTATGTTGCAAATTCATGTTCTTTATGATAAATAATATGATCATTGGGACAAACATCTATTGCTTGATACTCTATTCCAATATCTTTCATAGTGGCACATAATTCTCGGTATGAGCGAGAGCGAGGGAGAATATTCTATGGTGGTAACAAAAACTCACCTATCAATCTATAGAAAAAAATATAAGTTGTTAATATTAACAATATTTATGGCACATGTTTCACCCTTTAATTACTATAATGACATATATGACATACCTTAGCATATGTGACATTATTGTGTTGGATAAACCATTCATAACCTTCAAGTTCAACAACAACAATACAATAGAGAGAAGAGTTGTTTGGGAGCCTTCGTGAAGGGTTGTGGATGCCTTCTCAAGTAGAGGTATATCATGGATGACATCAACATCATCCTGATCATCATCATCAGTTGTGCCAATACCAAATGTGTCATGGATCAATGTATTAGTACCATCATCTGGCGCATCATCGCCATCTTCCATGTGATCATAATCTTCAGCTTCAATATTCTCACCTCCATGATCCTCCAATTCTGAAGCCATATTCTCCATATTCGCACCTCCATGGTCCATATCATGTACTCCCCTGGGGAGGTTGACCTATATAAAAATGATGAACACAAATAAACCAAAATAATGATCTCATAATCAAGTGTATTTCATATATATATTAATTGTTAAATAAATATAATAAAAAACTTACCAATTCATGATAATCAAACCCTCCTTCAATGTGACCATTATCCCTATAATGTCTCTTAGCTGTTTTGATTAGCAATCTTCTAGTGTTTAAGCCCTTACAAATATTGTGGGGACAATAACATTTTCCATCACCTTTTCTTTTCAAGTTAGACCACAATTTATTGATTGTATCCCTGTTACCTTCTTCACCGAGATTATCTATAACCTAATCAAAATAAAATATCATATATATTATACACAAAATATTATCCCTACAGTGCATCAAATTTGACCAAGCACTACTGGGAGCTAGACCTCGAAACAAATGGACTTGTGATGATTTTCATAATAATACATTTGTTGCAGGGTATAAGGTCCCAGTAGTGCTTAGACAAATCTGCATGGTGAAGGTTGTATATGTTGTATATGTTGTGTGTGTGTGTGTGCACGCATAAAAAAGGGGGCCTTTATCTTTGATCTTAAAATGACAAATATGCCTATCTAACACTTTTTGAGGGTGTAGGGAACAACAAATGGAGGCAAATTGAGACCACAAATGGAGGAAAGTTGTTGATTGAGGGTGCAGGGAACAACACCTATTAGTACTTTTATCGAATTGTAAATTTTAATTTTAAACCATTCTATGAATATAGAACATGGATGTAATCTCATAAAATAACAAAATGTAGACACGACAAATTACTTATTTTGTTATTCTACATTACTTACTATTTGAGTGCATATTCCACCTGCAACTTGATCAAGTCTTGTTTGACGCTTCAATTTTGTGTTCATTGTCTTGTAGAAGTACACAGTTTTGTATTTTCCCAATATGTTATTCAGAAAACAACAATAGAATAAAATACTTGTTGAGAAAGATCATCATAGGAGTATCAGAAACTCGAGATCCAAAGTTAACTCAACATTATAAGACTCTTACATTCAACCTTCATCTCATGCACCTAATAAATAGGAGATAAAATACATGAAATTGAAAAATTACATTACAAAATAATGAGCTAAAACTACCTACCAGTAGCTCTTCAATTAAATCATCATAACTTTCTCATTACTTAATAATCACACATGGCACAGACTCTCTTCAAACTCACAATACGTTGCATGTGTAGTACAAAACTCATGAGATTCTAAAGAAGGCCTCACTCTTAATCAACCAAATCTTCCTTGTACCACACAAAAAATTGTGGGATAATTATGTCTACTCCAACCTTAATTATTTAAGAATTCATCATATCAAATAAAGTATGTTTAAGAATTTTTGAGACTAGTCCTTTGGCGTGTATTAAACAAAATACAGTTTTTAGCATATTATTATCACTCTATTTCTTTATTGTAAACATGCCATTGGTTCAATTTTGTAAAAAAAAATTATGTTAGATGCATTTAAAATTATCTTCATTGTCTTCTGATTATCTAAATGCTTCTTTATTTGCCAGACAATTAATACATGCTAGTATATAAAGAAGACAATCAGAAGACAATGAAGATTTGTTTGAAAAAAATGAATACACTAAACTGAACCAATGTCATGTTTACAAAAATTATCATAACTCACAAGCAAAACTGAAACAATGGCATGTTTATAACTGATTAAGAGTGAGGCCTTCTTTAGAATCTCATGAGTTTTATACTACACATGCAACATATTGTGAGTTTGAAGAGAGTTCGTGCCATGTGTGATAGAATGCACTTTATATAATATGGTGCATTGTTAAACAAATTAAGGATACAATAGTTATTACTTAGTTTTTTGTGGGGGACAATGAAGATTTGTCTGACAAATAGCAGGTCTTCTTTAGTATTTCATGAATTTTTACCACATATACTATTTGAAGCCTTTGAGTCCTGGAGAAGTAGAATGGTATAAGTTGAATAGATCAGAGTGAATGGTGTAAGTTGAATAGATCAACTATTCCTATACACAGTTAGGAAATGTAACTGTCTAATGATTATATGTAATGTTTAATGGATTAAATGCTTTATTCTTGGTAGAAGTGAATGGAAGGAATAGTGTTGGTGTTAGGTTTCATTTATTATTGAATTCAATGGTTTCCAAGATGTGTTGAGGAGTTTTCTCCTTGTTTAATGTTAACTGTTCTTGCACAATCCACTCATACAATAGTGAAATGCTATGTGGAAGGAATGGTTGATAGTGTTCCTTGAGGGAAGGGGGAATTGTGAAAGACTTGTTATCATTGTATTGTGTGTTTCCAATATGTTTGGATGTAGGGCAGACCAGGAGAATGAAGGATCACTCACTGATTGCATGATAACCCCACCAAGAATTATTTCCTTTAAGTTTTCACAATATCTCAAAGTATGATCATTATTCTTTACTTTCTTCTATAAACAACTCATACACAATAAAAAAAGACAAAATCAGAGAACAAACATGACTGCAAATTACATCAAGTCATCTAAGATGTTATATTTTGGTATCTAAGTTTACTTGGATGACATTCAAGGCATAAGGATAGTATCTATAGGATATAGAGGTTAGTTTATCATCATTTTATTATGAGACTTTTGGAGGTTTGCCTCCTCAAAATAGTTTATTATTCTTAAGTATTATCAAGTACTTGCAGCATATATCCTATTATGTTCTTCTCTTGTGCAATTCATTTCATTAGAATTAGTATTATAACATGATCTTGGCATGTAGAAGGCAACAAATAAGGCAAAAAAAATCTGAGTAGGGAGTTCAAATTGTTAATTGCATATCTCTCTCAATTTGGTGAATTCTTTCTTGATTTTTGGAGGGCTTTTGAAGGACACATTAAACATGCTACAATACATATTTGAGTTCAATCAGATAAGGTTTGAAGGAGTTATCATGGAGTTAGGTTTTCTACCAAATTTTCTCCTAGGGTTGCAAGTTAGTGATTTTTTTCACCATATTCATGAAATTTGAACACCTACCATTATGATTTGAAAGTATTTGGAGACATTGCAGATCTGTCAAAAATGGTTCCCATATTTCTTCAAGATCTATTTTAATCCTTATATTGCAATTTTGATTAGATTTGACCAATAGTTGATTTCTTTAGTATTTTATAGCATATACTCCTAATGTGAACTATGGAGAGAAAGAAAGAGACACACTAGGTATTAATTACACAATATACCCATCATCACTTAGCACTTAAATAATAAATTATGGATAGGGGACAACCCCCTAACTTTTGGATGTTTGTTTCATGTTGGCCTCTTATTATATGCAAAGGTAGGCCTATCTTAGGCTAACAACCATAGTGTAGGGGCCATAAATTATGGATCCCAAAATAGGGCACACTTGTATTAAATTAGGTTCACTATACTACAAGGGAATGGAAACCATGCAATAGTGCCTCATGGGCATGGAAGCAACCCTTCACCAAGAAGATGATTGTGTCTGCAATATCTACTAGAGGCACCCACAAAACACTTGGAAAAGATAGCACTCACTATATCTTTTATCACTCTTTTAAAGCTGGGACAATAAATCTCAAAGATAGATCAACGAACTCTTGAACACAAAGAACCATTGACAGTTATGATTCATGTGTACAATAGCCAACAACCAGTTGTTCCAATCATGGTGTCCAATAATTATGTTAGAAAAAGCATCTAAAAATCCCTTACATAACCATAATAGATTCAAACCATGAACCATAAGAACCTAACAATGGGACTAGCAAAGATACAGCCTAAACAAATCTTGATCATATAACACCCTATTGTAAGGCTCAAGAAGTAACTCTATCTTAAAGCTACACATTCTTCTAGATGAAGCTCAAAGGTCAGGTAGATGAAGAATAGCAATACTTGAATGAATATAGGAATAATTTGATGTACAATCATTTGCTAGCTTGGTTTGTGGGTTTTCCACATAATATTTTCCCTTTAACCACATTTATAGTTTGAGAAAATCAGAAAAAAATTATTTCAGATTTATATTATCCTTTTGAACTAGCACACTACCATAAAAATGCATAATCATTGGTCATCTCAAGAAAAATCCTATTGATTAGTAGAATATCCTTATAAAAATTTGATGCATGGATTTCTTATGAATTATCGATTGCTATGTATCCTGCAACTATGGAAGGAATAGTGTTGGTGTTAGGTTTCATTTATTATTGAATTCAATGGTTTCCAAGATGTGTTGAGGAGTTTTCTCCTTGTTTAATGTTAATTGTTCCTGCACAATCCACTCATACAACAGAGAAATGCTATGTGGAAGGGATGGTTGATAGTGTTCCTTGAGGGAAGGGGGATTGTGAAAGACTTGTTATCATTGTATTGTGTATTTCCAATATGTTTGGATGCAGGGAAGACCAAGAGATTGAAGGATCACTCACTAATTGCATGATAACCCAGTTTTGAAGGGTCACTAGTTGAGGGGACAGTCAAGGTCTGAATGATTGGGCCATTGGAGGACCCTAGTTATTTGTATTAATTTCTATTCAAATTGGATGCATGGATTTCTTGTGAATTATCGGTTGTTATGTATCCTGCAACTGCATCTGAAAATCTACATATACTTCTCTAGGGTTGTAAGCCACTTAGGGATCAAAATAGAGAAAATAAATCAAAATCATTCTTTGTCCTATTTCCTTTTAACAAAGTCTCAACTATCAATGATACAATACATTTGATGCCCTAAGCTATCAATACAAATGGTGCCTAGCTAGAAGCTCACAGACTGTCCATTTGATAACCACAGTCAACATTTCAAAACAAATGAATATCCTTGAGCACAAGCACCAATAACATCAAATAATGGAGTTAAAGCATGGGCTAGGGAATGACACTAGTAGAATGTGGTCATTTCAGTGAGCATCTCATAAATATACAATGGCATCATTAAATGTGCCAATAATATCAAGAAACGTGAATCCAAACATTTGAAAACAATGAATCGATATCCTTGAGCACAAGCACCAATAACATCAAATAATAGAGATAAAGAAATGGCTAGGGAACAAAACCAGTAGAATACAGTCATTTCAGAGAGCATTCATGATCAAATAAAATGCAATGCATTTTAAATTTGTGGTCAAATATGATGCCACAAGCTCGAAAGATGAAGAAATCACATACCTTCTCTCGCACTTAGCTTTCGCTCCTTTTCTCCTGCTCCTTCTCTATCCAATTGAAATAAAAATGATGAGGCTGATTCACTTTTTTTTTTCATCTATACCCCAAATTTGTCAGAATTCTGATGGTCAATTAAACACCCATTAGAATACCAACATCATCGGGGCCTATTACAAAAAAAAAAAACACCAAATTCATTTTAAAAAATTACCCGTCGGAAGTTTTTGTCAAAATTTGGGCCCAAATGTACTAGTGTGAGACTTCATGCATATGAGTTACTATCAAAACCCTTGGATAAGCAAGCACATATATTTGGTACTTATGAAGAAGCATCTGCTAAAATCAGTATACAACTGAAGAAACCAATCATTGAAAGGAAAACTAGAAAGATGATATCTGATCTAGAACAAAAAATTGGTAGTGATAAATAAGGTACATCAGGTACTGTTGACGTTTAATCTGAAGACCCATCATCCAACATTCCATCCACATATGAAAAAGTGAAGAGAAAGTAGAGTAAACCTACAATAAAGGAAGTTGAAATTAAAATGCAACCAATAAAGAAGACATACAAGACAAAGAGAAAATCCATTGATGAGAAAAGTGAGTAGAAGGAAACTGCAGGAGATGAAGATGTCCAAACTGATTCAAACAAGGATGTAAAAACATTAAAAGAGGGTGGTAAGAGGAAAGCCCCAAGTGCTGGTGATATTGCCAAAGACATAATGGAGATAGGCAGAATGGGAGGAGTTGGAAGAAGATATGGATTCTTCAATAATGAAGACAAAAAGAAGATAGAAGAGGCTATCATATTTATCTTACACAAATTCTATATGACTCCTAGTGAGATTTACCAAATTTTACCTAAATATATTTATGATCTAATCGATGCTAGATGGGAAGCTGCACTAAAACTGGACAAAGAAATTATGGAGAGAGCACTTAGTCAAATGTGACTTGAGCTAAGTCTTGATGAAGTAAAGCTATTAGTTGAATCCTATAAATAGGAATTCAAAATAAAAAATAGAGAAGCAAGCATATTTTTTGGTAAGACATATATTGTGTATATTGAAACTATGGAGATGAGGAGGAAAAAGGTTCAAATGATGAAGGAAGTAGAACAAGAGAAAAAGAAAGAAAAAGTTGCTGGTGAGCAAAAAAAGGGAAAAGAACAAGTGATTGAGGACATTGATGACACATCTACACATGAATAGATTATTGATTATGTTATTACTAACATCCCTATTCAAGTGCAAGACATTGAAGATCAATATGTTGAGTTAGCACAAACCAATAGAGTACAAGTAGAACAAGGTCAAATGGGTGAAGATGAGGAAATAATAGAAGACATAAAAAGTAAAGAAAATTATCCCTCATCATCCCCCATGAAGAATTCAAAAGGATTGATCTATGATAAGGTAGAATAAATAGTAGAAATTCATAAAAAGGTTGAAGGAGCATATGATGTGGAAAGGAAATTGAGCCTTAGAGAGTCTAGTGTTAAGAAGAAGAAGAAAATAGTGAAAGTAAAAAAAGAAGAGGAAGAAATATTCACCACACCGGTAGACATAAAGATTTTGAAACCTAAGGAATTGATGAAATACTCAGAAAAATTGATGAAGAAAGTTGAAAGAGATAAGATGAGAACAAAGAAGAAGAAAGCTAGAGTATTGAGTCAAGAAAGAGATATCCTAGCTGAGTTGGTCGTTGAAGTTGTATCTGATGAAGATGATTTTGTTATAGATCAAATTGACATCTTGATTAAGGATATTTCAAATCAAGGCCCATATTTGTAAACTACAGTAGTAAAGATGGCAGAAGAGAAATTAGAGAAGAAGATGATAGGTAAACTAAAGGAGAAGATCATTGAGGATAAGAGAAAATTAATAGAATTGGTGAAAGAAGTTAAAGATTCATTGGTTAAGGAAAGAAAATTAATATATACTACTAGCACTGACTACATGAAATTAAATATTTTCCCATAAAAGTGATAAAATCAATGTAAAACACATTTTTCGTATGACCGCATCAACTTTTAATAAGATCTGCATTATAATTCTCCAAAATAGTCAAACACATTTTTAATTCTCTAATGCACCACCTTAAATCTTCCTTATACAATAGAATAGATCCCAAAAATAACACCTCATAAATTATATAACCATTATTACATGTCATCATAACATTAAGTATCATCACATCTACTAAACCTCTTACTAATCGAGAATCTTTGAATTGATGCTCAAGAACACGAGTGTTCTTACCTATTTGAATGACTGTGTCAAAAAAATATCTCTCACTGATCAACCAAATGAGTTGTGGTCAGAACCACACTATACTATGACCATGTTGATACTGTAGCTATTAGAACCACACTATAATTATTCATCTATCACGACTGCTACCAAAGTGTTGACCTCTTTGTCTACCAATTTTTTGGACTTAACCAATTTTAGGCATTATTGATCACTTAACCTTCACACCAATTGCTTCCCACACTTCACCAATTATGATACATGACTCATATGACTTAGTTTCCATCAATGAAAACCAAACAAATTTCTTCCTATGAATGCAACCAATATACATGATAATACCAAAAAACCCCTCCTTTGGAATTGATGGCAACAACCTTATGCTCCCTAACATATTCTTCTTGTCATATTCTCCCCCTTTGACAATAATGCCAAAGGTGCAAAAATAAAATATGTTCAACTATGAACAATTTCCATACATCATGTCAAAGATTACCTTGAAGTTTATCTTTTTTGAATGTAAGGATGTCTCCCATGTCTTCTTCATGTGACCCAAGGAAATAATTTTCTCAAATAAAATTGAAACTAGATTTTCCATACTTTCTGAAATGCTAAAGTTTAATAAGACAAGTATCTATTCTGGCTTCTCCACGTGTTGTTGCATCACCTCCATTATAGGTGATAAAAATGATTGAAGCTCAAGTATACTAACTAGCCTATTGTCTTGTTCATGCTGGATCTACTTGACCTTTTGAGATAACTGCTTCACTTGACTATTGAATGCGTAACTAAGCTTGAAATATGATTAAGCTAACTACTTAAGCCCTTTATCTCCTTTAGGACTTCAACTCTTTTCCCCTCCAAATATTTTACAAAACCTAAATGATTAGATACTTTGGTGAAAATTTGTTTTCCTTAAACAATGAAGCTTTAACAAGAAGATTATGTTAGGGAGCATAAGGTTTTTTTCATCAATGCTAAAGGGGGAGTTTGTTGGAATTATGATGTATATTTGTTGTAGTCATAGGAAGAAATTGGTTTGGTTATCATTGATGGAAACTAAGTCAAATCAGTCATGTATCATAATTAGTGAAGTGCAAGAGGCAATCGATGTGAAGGTTAAGTGATCGGTAATGCTAAAAATTAGTTAAGTACAAAATACCGGTAGATAGAGAGGTCAACACTTTGGTAAAGGTCATGACAGATGAATAATTATGAGGTATGGTCATAGATAAAATATCAACATGGTCATATTATAGTGTGGTTCCGATCACAACTCATTTGGTTGATCAGTGAGAGAGATTTTGTTGACATAGTCATTCAGAAAGGTAAGAACACTTGTGTTCTTGAGCATCAGTTGGAATATTATAGATCGGTAAGTGGTTTAGCAGTTGTGATGACACTTAATGTTATGATGACATGTAATAATGATTATACAATCAACAAGGTTTTATTTTTGAGATCGATGCTATTGTATAAGGAATATTTAAGGTGATGTATTGGAGAAGTCAAAATATGTTTGAATATTTTCAAGAATTGTAATGTAAATCTTATTAAAAGCTGATGTGGTCATAGGAAAATGTATTTTACATTGAGTTTATCACTTTGATAGGAAAATTTTTAATTTCATGTAGTTGATGCTAGTAGTATATATAAGTGGTACTACTCATATTGAAAAGTGAGATGTTAGAAGGTTGTTAGTAGACTAATATTGTGAAGATTTATGTTGTGCTCAAAGATCTGATAGAGTCAGAGTAGCGAGAAGTTACATAGAATAGATAAAATATTGGATCTGTCAAGAAGTTAGTGCTACATCTAGATCACTCAACTTGTTGTTCCCTAGAAATTATAGCAAGAAAATACCTTAACCGGTTGAACTTTAATAGGTTCTTATTGTAAATCCCTTAATCGGGTGAACTCTTAATAGAGTTTTGAAATCCTCTTACAAGGTAGATCTTAGTATATCTGATTGTACTTCTAACAAGGTACTAATCACTCCTAACAAGGTTAACACTCAAAAAGGGCAATTGTAAGCTCCTAACATGGAAAAATCATTTTACTGTAGTAGTGATCTTGTGGGTGTCATCCCCAATGTGGTTTTCCCCTCTAACCAAGGGTTTCCATGAAAAAATCATTGTGTCATGTGTGATGATTTTGTGGATGTTTGATATTGTTTAATTTTACTTGTTTACTTTAGTTATATTCTTTATGGTTTACAAGTTATTATTGAAGTTATTCATATCTATGGTTGAATTAGTTTATAATTTGATTGCATTGATTAACCCCCCCTCTCAATGCCTAATAATTATAACAAGATGTGCATGCAAGGTACCTACCTCTTTTTCTAACTTGAAAAGTTCATGTTCCTTATCCTTCAAGGCCTAATACTTATCTTTTAGGGAATCTTCGACAATCTTCCTTGCTTCCATCTCTTGACCCATCTTGATAGCTAATGCTTATAACTCCCTCTTGATATTCTTCTTGTCCTTTTCCAATTTTTTGTTCTCTTGAGACAAGGATGTATTGGCTACTTCATATTCCTGAGATCTACTTTGTTCAAACAATTTCTCAATGTATTCTTGAGTCTCATTGATTTGATCAAAAGGATCTCTTCACTTGGCCAAAAAATGCCTCAATTGATCTTTCAATTCATTGATCACCCTTCTAGCTACATCAAGTTGTCTTCTGTATCTCAAACCCTCCATATTTTCCTTTAAGGATCTACCCAAGCTATTAGGCTTCTTTTAGGGCACAAGGATCTGATACCAAATGTTAGTATTCTAATACACTAAGAGGATGAGGTGGGGGTGAATAAGTGCAACAAAAAATTTGAAACTTTTACTGATTATCTTTCCAATTAACCAACATGTAAATGTGAATATTAAGTGACAGTACAACACATAAAACATTCACACATTTGAACACATAACACATATTTTTTTCTATGGAAACCCTTATTAGAGGGATAAAACCACACGTTGTTAGAAAGTAAAGACCACCAAGATAACTGAGAGTGGGGGGGGGGGTGAATCAGTTATCTGATAATTAAACCATTTATCATTATTAAATTCAATATCAACTTCAACAACTTTAAACCATATAATAGATGTAGTAACCAACCATAGAAGGATAATCATACACAATGACACAATAACACAAGATATGTTAACTAGGGAACCTCTTGATCAAAGAGTAAACCTCGGTGGGAATGATGCCCACAAAATGATGTACTAATATGAAAGTTCCTTGTTAGAGGATGGACCCTGTTAGGAGTCTTATGAAATACATTCTGTACATATGAATCTCTATTAGGAGATTTTGAAATCTTGTTAAAATATTCTAACCCTGTTAGGAGTTATGGAAGACAGAAGGACCCAAACAGCTTCAAGGCAAGATCTCTGAACTCATTGTCCAAAAAATATTAGGATTATTTAATAGAATAATATGAAATATGTTACCTCCTTCACATTGTGCCAAAACCACACTCTCTGCTACACAAGATCACAAATCCAGATCTATGTACTTCGCAAGTCTTCCTTCATCACTGAATTAGCTCTTTTCTTCACTTCATGCATACATTCACATTACAACTTTCATAATTTCATATCACAACTATTACAATCCTCATATAAAAAGGAAAAAATTCCTTCCTTTATACCACACTCAAATAATTACAAATGAGTCGGCATGCAAATACAAAATAATAATTTCAACACGCTACATCAAAATTACATAAAACTGTTAGCTTCCAGATACAATAACTTTCCAATCGTGTGACCTCAAAGATTTCACTATGAAGCACATCACCAAAAATGAATCTCAAACTTCCCTTTAACTGCATAGAATCAGATTCCATCCCAGTTAGGAGATATCCTCCGATTACCAAAAACCGCTACACAGGAATACTGCCAGAATACTGCTTCCACCAAAATGCTTATAACTTTCATGAATAAATGAATTTATTTTTGTTCTCTTAACCATAGGCTAATAAAACACCAAAGAACATACCATCAATTATGCATAACTAAATTTACAATATAACATGTGCGCAAAACAAAACTGTGCCTGCTTCTCTGCTAAACTCCAGAATAGCATTGTGTTGACATCAATGACAATCATAGTCATGAATGCAACAACTACTATTACAAAATGACTGCCAAAGGCTTCATCATTCATTCCTAACAATCTCCCCCATTGGCATTGATGGCAACATAGATGAAAAACATCCAATGTTCCAAAAATCTAATCACTGTTGCTCAACTGCACTGCTACTCATCATCAATCAAATCTTGCTTCGTTATCCTATTCAATCTCTCAACAAATGTAGTTCCTCAATGTTTTTCATGATTCTCTCCCCCATTGACATCAATGACAGGAATTCTATCACTATGTCAAACAATAGCTCAATGTCAAAAGACACTATTTAGAAAATACATTCACAAGAGTCCTCAATGACTCAGCTTAGATACACATACTCCTCCATAGAGGAAGTACCAACATCCAATCTAGAAAATAGATAGGGCCATAAACCACTGGACGGATGCAACCAACTACATCATTACTCAAAATTAGGTTGGGGCATAACCCCAAGCATACCTCTCAGATACTCAAATGTATCCTTAGGAAAGGGCTTAGTAAATATATCTGCTATCTACTCCTTTGTGCTTATGTATTCCAGTCTTACTTCTTTATCTGCAACTTTCTCTCTTACAACATGATACTTGATTTTTATATGCTTTGTTTTAGAATGTAAAACTAGATTCTTAGACATACTAACTGTACTTGTATTGTCACAATATATGACAATAGGCTCATCAAACTTGATTCCAATGTCCATCAACATCTGCTTTATCCATATTATCTGATTACAATTGTTTGCTACTGCTACATATTTTGCTTCTACTGTACTCTGTGAGATACAATTTTGCTTTTTGCTCAACCAAGAAACTAATCTTCCTCCAAGAAAAAAGGCTCCACCACTACTACTTTTCTTGTCATCAACGCTACCTCCCCAATCAGCATTAGTATATGCACATAGGGTAAAATCATTAGAATTTTCATACCATAGTCCATAGTCCATTGTGCCTCTAAGATATCTCAATATCCTTTTTACTACTGGATAATGTGACTCTCTAGGTTTACCTTGAAATCTTGCTACCATCCCAACTAAATGTTGTATATCTGGTCTAGTGTGTGTCAAGTACTGAAATCCACCAATCATAGATCTGTATTTCTTTTTCTCAACTTCTGGTGTCTCATCTTTACTAGATAGTTTATGTCCTGTAACCATAGGTGTTCCAACTGGTTTACAATTCTCCATACCGAATCTTTTCAAAAAATCATTCAAGTACTTTGTCTAAATTATAAAGATACCATCTTTGTTTTGTGTTATTTGTAATCCCAAAAAGTATTTCATTTCTCCAATCATACTCATTTCAAATTCTATCTTCATTTCATTAGCAAATTTGTCACTAGCTTCATCTTCTCCTCCAAAAATAATGTCATCAACAAAAATAACCAAAACTAACAATCCATTCTCAATTTCTTTTGTGTATAATTTACTATCAGCTATTCCTTTTGTAAATCCCAATTTTAACAAATACTTATCTAATCTAGCATACCAAGTTCTAGGTGCTTGCTTTAGTCCATACAATGCTTTCTTTAGTTTACATACCATCTCTCCTTCTTGAGTCAAAGGAAAACCTTCAGGCTGGTCAATGTAGACTTCTTCCTCTAATTCACCATTCAGAAATGCTGACTTCACATCCATCTGATACACTTTGAATTTCTTAAATGCTGCATAACCCAAAAATATTCTTACAGCTTCAAGTCTTGACACAGGGGCAAAAGTCTCTTCATAGTCAATTCCTTCTTGCTGTGAGTATCCCTTACATACCAATCTTGCTTTGTTTCTAATTACTTCTCCTTGTTCATTCATCTTGTTCCTAAATACCCATTTAGTTCCAATCACATTTTTGTCTTTAGGTCTAGGGACCAATTCCCATGTCTTGTTCTTTTCAATATTATCCAATTCTTCTTTCATAACTCTAATCCAATGTTCATCTTCACAAGCTTCATTAGTGGACTTAGGTTCAATTTGAGAAATCAAACATAAATGTACCTTCTTTCTAGTCATAACTCCTCTATCCAAACTTCCAATAACTTTCTCAACAGGATGATGTCTTTATATCTACCTATTAGGTGTCATAGTCACTAATATTTCTTCAACTATAGATTCTTCTCTATATTCTTCTATGTTTTCTTCAGCATGACTTTCATTCAACAATTCACTATCAGTCTCAAAAAATTGTTCAGTAGTTTCAATGTTAGGCTGAGGGTTAGTTCCTTCATCAGATTCATAATCAAGCATTCTTTCCTAAATTTTAAACTTCTCATCAACTTTTACATTTGCACTTTCAACAATAGTTTTAGTTCTCTTATTGTAACATCTATATGCTTTTCTTTTCAAAGAATATCCAAGAAAATTCCTTCATTGCTTCTAGGATCAAACTTTCCTATATCATCATCTCTCTTAATATAACATTTGCTTCCAAAAATTCTAAAATACTTAACTGAGGGTGCATGTCCAAACCATAATTCATAAGGTGTCTTGTCTATGTCTGCTCTGATTTGTACTCTATTCATTGTATATACTATTGTATTCACTACTTCTCTCCAAAATGTCTTTGCCAAATCACCTTCAAATAACATAGCTCTAGCTGCTTCAGTTACTGATCTGTTCCTTCTTTCTGCAATACCATTTTGTTCAGGTGTTCTAGGGGCTGATAACTGTCTCTTAATACCATTCACTTCACAAAAAGTGTTAAACTCTTTAGATGTAAATTCTCCACCTCTATCGGATCTCAAACATTTAATCCTCATTCCTGATTCATTCTCAACTTTATTCTTCATGACCTTAAACTTATCAAATGCTTCAAATTTTTCTTTCAAAAATGCAATCCACATCATTCTTGTAAAATCATCAACAAGAATCATAAAATACCTTTCTCCATAGAATCCTTTAGTCCTAGTAGGACCGCTCATGTCTGTATGAACAATCTCCAACTTTTCTGTAGATGTGAACTTCTTGCTAGGAAATGAACTCCTTTTCTCCTTGGCCATCACACATTCCTTGCAAATCATGTTAGTAGGCTTCATAATCTTAGGTAAGTCTCTTACTGCAAGTGTAGAACTCACTTTCACAATATTATCAAAGTTTATATGACAAAACCTTCTATGCCATAACCAACTATCATCAATCTTAGTCATCAAGCATGTCATCTCAGTAGGGTTCAACTGAAATACATTACCTCTAGTTCTAGATCCAATTCCAATTAGATTTCCATCTTTATCCTTAATCACACAAGTTTTCTCAGTAAACCAAACTTGATATCCTTTATCCACTAACTGTCCAACACTTAAAAGATTATGTTTCAATCCATCAACAAAGTAAACATCATCAGTATTAGTCTTTCCATCAAGAGTAATAGATCCTATACCTTTAATCAAACAAGGTGCATTGTTACCAACTCTAACAACTCCTCCATCATAATTGTTAAACTTTATGAATTTTCCTTTATCACCAATCATATGATGTGAACAACCATTGTCTATAATCCAATCAGCTTTCTTTTCAACTTGGGAAACTAAAGTTTTTTCTTCTTTAATATCAGATTTAGAATTTTCTTCCTTAATTGCTACAAATCCTATGTCATCAAAGTTATCATTATCACTACCACTCAAATTTCTTTCAATTCCTACTTCAATTTCTTCATCATTTGCATAATAACATTCTTTAGATCTTCTAGGCTTAAAATTGTTCCTATACTTCTTAACTCTCTTAGGACACTTAGATGCAAAATGACCATATTCTTGACATGTCCAACATTTAAATATTTTCTTACCATCTGGTTCTCTTTTCACAAGCAAGGAAATACCTTCTTCAATCTTTTTATCTTCATTAGATTTGGATCTGCTACTACTGGCATAATCTCCATTCACACTTGTACTTCTAGACAAAGTCGGTCTAATGCTAAGAGCACTAAATGTTGTCTCCACTCTAGGCAGTTCTCTTGATAATCTCAAATTCATCTTTGCTACTTCCATTCTTCCAAGAAGAGTCTCTCTTGAAAATTTTGGTGTACAAGGTATCACTTGTTCAATCATTTGTGTAGTCTGCCTGAATACAAGTGTCAATGTTCTCATAATCTTCCATATTACTTCATTCTCTGTCTTTTCACCTCCACAAGACTTTATTCCTGCAATAATTTCTGACATCCTACCAATATAGCTTCTAACAGATTCATCTTCCATCATTCTTATGTCTTCAAATGCACAAATCCAATTATGTAACCTAGATTTCTTTGCATGTTCATCACCTTCAAAAGTAGAATGTAAAGCTTTCCAAATATCATGAGATTTAGTTAAACCTTTTACCTGACTGTATTCATTCTCTAGAAGTGTTGATAAAAGTGCTTCTCTTGCAAGTATATTACACATAAATAGATCTACCTCATCTTTGGAACTTGTTTCAAGATTGTCTTCTTCAATTACAGTCCTTTCATTCTTTGTAATCAACCAATAACCTGTTCCTAAACACAAGAGATGTGTCTTCATCTTTTCTTTCTAGCTGTCAAAATTCACTCCATCAAACTTAGGGCTTTCTTTCCTAAAATTTTCCATAGATCTCCTTAAGTTGTTAAACTTCTCTTTCAAGGACCTACCGCTTTGATACCAATTGTTAGAAAGTAAAGACCACCAAGATAACTGAGAGGGGGGGGGGGGTGAATCAGTTATCTGATAATTAAACCATTTATCATCATTAAATTCAATATCAACTTCAAAAACTTTAAACCATATAATTAATGCAGTAACCAACCATAGAAGGATAATCATACACAATGACACAATAACACAAGATATGTTAACTAGGGAACCTCTTGATCAAAGAGTAAACCCCGGTGGGAATGATGCCCACAAAATGATGTACTAATATGAAAGTTCCTTGTTAGAGGATGGACCCTATTAGGGGTCTTATGAAATACATTCAGTACATATGAATCTCTGTTAGGAGATTTTGAATCCCTGTTAAAAGATTCTAACCCTGTTAGGAGTTATGGAAGACAGAAGGACCCACTGCCCAAACAGCTTCAAGGCAAGATCTCTGAACTCACTGTCCAACAGATCTTAGGATTATAAAATAGAATAATGTGAAATATGTTACCTCCTTCACATTGTGCCAAAACCACACTCTCTGCTACACAAGATCACAAATCCAGATCTTTGTACTTCACAAGTCTTCCTTCATCACTGAATTAGCTCTTTTCTTCACTTCATGCATACATTCACATTACAACTTTCATAATTTCATATCACAACTATTAAAATCCTCATATAACAAGGAAAATATTCCTTCCTTTATACCACACTCAAATAATTACAAATGAGTCAGTATGCAAATACAAAATAATAATTTCAACACGCTACATCAAAATTACATAAAACTGTCAGCTTCCAGATACAATAACTTTCCAATCGTGTGACCTCAAAATTTGTGCTATGAACCACATCATCAAAAATGAGTCTCAAACTTCCCTTTAACTATGCAGAATCAGATTCCATCCCGGTTAGGAGATATCCTCCGATTACCAAAAACCGCTACATAGGAATACTGCCAGAATACTGCTTCCACCAAAATGCTTATAACTTTCATGAATAAATGAATTTCCTTTTGTTCTCTTAACCATAGGCTAATAAAAAACCAAAGAAAATACCATCAACTGCGCATAACTCAATCTACAATATAACATGTGCGCAAAACAAAAATGTGCTTGCTTCTCTGCTAAACTCTAGAATAACACTGTGTTGACATCAATGACAATCACAGTCATGAATGCAACAACCACTTCTACAGAATGACTACCAAAGGATTTAGCATTCATTCCTAACACATGTGGGGATGATGCCCCCAATATTTCACTACTACACTTGGTAACCAACCCTATTAGGAGAAATTACAACAACCTTTCTGAGCTCTATACCCGGTTAAGAGTACTTATAGTTTGGTTATGAAATACAAAATTCCTATTAAAGACTACCTTGCCAAGGGATTCAAAAAATATAGTTAAAGAGATACCTTGTTAGAGTATTTTCACTTTAGATCTATTAGGATCCTTCTCACCCTATTAGGAGTAACCTTATTAAAGGATTTTTCTTTCCAATCTGTTAGAATCAACAAGTAAAGAATGACCTGATATTTGTGCTTAATGCATAATAGATCCAATTAATTCAAGATCAATTATGCTTCTTTGAATACTTTACTATATGTGTACTATCTCCAACAATAATCACATATCATTGCAACAACATTGTAACTCTCTGCAACATTAATTTCTTAACCATTTATATACTTGTTCTAGGTCGGTACTAGAACCCTAAAACATTTTACAAGTTGGCCCTCAAATCCAACTTATCATTAAGAGTGAGGGTACAAAAATCAAAAGTAAACACCCTTGATGTCAGCCTAAAATATTAAAAACTAAAAACATGTCGGCCCGATAGAAACTTTTAATCGCAACACCGATTTAACCAACTGTGTCCATCAGTTCATTGTTCTAACTGCTATTTTCACTTCAATCTTCAATAAATTTCATAAGACTCCAAGATAATAGATGCGATTGTAGGAATAGATAGATATACCTTTGTAGATTTTAAATATATGACCACACACCTTAAATCGATCATCTTATCCAGAGATAATTCACTGTTGCTTTCTTTCTGCACTATCACCAATTAACTAAACACTTAGTTAATTCTACAATTTGATCCTTCAGTACCATCAGTAAATCTATTTTCCTGACATAACTACAACATGTTTCCAACAATGAAAACACCACAACATACTCATGTGACCAAAACACATATGACCTTCATCAAATGCCAACAGACAGATGAAATTCCATTACACCCACTAGTGGTTATAATACCATTTAATAAATGGGGACTTGATTACTTGAGAAGTAGATTAGGGGTCCATCCCCTGTCTATCAATCACTAAGGTGATTAGGAAGTTTTATCAACCTACACTTTATTAGAATATCAAATGATGTTGATGCGTGATGTTCACACTTTGGGTTTCCTAAGGTTGTAAAAGCTACAGGACAAACGGAAACTACATATCAGTACATGCAAGGTACTTGAATCTGAACCGAACACCAGAGATATTGATTTGGCTACTGAAGAGATGATTTATTTTTGGCATTGTTGTCAAAGGGAGAGAGAATATCATATGAAATACACAAAGGGAGATAAATGTACATGATATATCTATCCATAGGGAGAGAGAATAACATAGAGATATCAGAGATTACTAAAAGAGAGACATTGATGTTGTGTAGTCATTAAACATATTAAATTCCTAAGCTAGGGAGAGCTTATTGAGTCACAAAATTTACATACAAAGTTGTAGAACAGATATTTGGTATTCTATGGCATATCTCATATTGTGTTTCCATAAATTCGAAAGAGAGAGATTGATAAACTACAACTAATTGAATATCTTGAAGGTGAGTTTGACAATTGATTGGGTATTTGAAAGATAGTGATACATTAAATTAGTTAGTGTATTGTCATTGATGTCAACTAGCTTTGACTATACTTATCATGATGGTTACAAATTTGAAGAAGGAAATAATGATAAAGAAATGAGATATCTACATGAAGATGAGATGGATGAGAAAGATATGGATATGGTATTCATTGGGTAACTTATTGATAAGTCTATGACATTATGTTAGTGATTTGATTGTATCACACAATTATGTTATGGTTTGAAGATAAAAAATGTACAAGTTTGTGCAGTTGGTAAATAAAGAATTCAGTATACACTGAGTTGGAATAGTGTACACTGAGCAAGTGTATTGTATACTGAGTATAGTGCTAACTAAGTTAGTTATCACTGACGCACAATGGTATTGACTAAGTAAAAGAAATACATGGAACTAATGACTGTCGACTAAAGATGATGAGATGGATGATTGTTGATGATTCCAAGGTTAAAGATAATGTTTGTTATATTGATCAAATGACTGAAAAAATTCAAGGATGATCAGATGAAGGATAATGAAACGTGTTACTGACATAACTATCAAGGAAGGTTAAAGAGGCAAAATCAATGATGAAGATTAAGAGGAAAAATCTATGGCTGGAAATAAAATGGTTTATGAAGTCTATAAAAGGAGACAAGAGATTCAGATTGAATTTTGGAATGTGTATGAGAAGATTGCATTCATGTGAGCTAGTCAAATGGGTTGAAGACATAACTGAGAAAATCTGCAAACAAGATCTAGCGACAGAGAAAAAGAATTACTGAGCAGATCAGAGTTAGAGGATACAAAGAGATTGAATTGAGATTATTGGCTAGAGATATTTTGAGCTTAGCATAGATCTAAAAATCTGCAAAATAAGCTGTATTTGAATCAAATCATTACTATAAAAGTTTAACCATTGCTACAGATAAATCTCTTAACCAAGTGGAGTTAATAGTCTTTATATTTCAATATGACATTCAATGAATGTTGATTATTTTCTTGTTGACCCCATAGTGAATGTTTGGTCAAGGGAGAACTATTAATGATAAATCCTCTAACCAGGTCACACCTCACAGTGTGTTTTATAACCTTTAACAGGGTTGGCTCTTAATCGAGCTCACTTCAGAAGAGTGAATTATTTTTGGTTACCGGTCCCAAGTGTTTTTTCCCCTAACAAGGTTTCCATGTTAAAAATCAAAGTGTTATATGTGTATGGAGTGTTAAATTTTTATTTTACTTTACACATTACTATAACTAGATTGATCGGTAAACACAATATTTAATTTATTGCTATTCGATAGATGAACAGAAAGGCACAATTGATATTTTACTGAGTTGATTAATTGATTTAAAAGTTTTGTTTTATACATCTAGGAGTATGTGGGACTGTAGGATAACTGGACTTAACTAATTCACCCCCTCTCAGTTATCTAATAATTTACATAATTTAGTAACTCTTATAATCTTTTAAATAGCGCTTATAATTAATTCTATAGTGCGTACACTAGTCAAAATATTTCTTACAATGTTTTCTATAGCATGTACTACTTGTTTTATGAAAATTTAAATTCTGTCCAAAAAAATGATTAATTCTTTGTGTTTTGCAGATGACAGAGCATACAAAAGTCTAAAAACCAGAGACCAGGGTTAATAGAGAAGACAAACAAATAAAGAGAAGGTTGAAAAAGGAAAATTTAATTCATCTCAATAATTTCTTGAAGGATTCAAAGCAAGAAGGAGAAGCATATGAGAGGTACTTGTAAATAATTCAAGCTTATAAATCCAAATTTATTTCTCTTAATTAGATTTTTGTCCCTTAAGATTTATCAATTTTAATCATTTTAAAGAAGTAAAAAGTTGATTTGCTTGAATTTCTTCACCCTTTCTTGGAATTTTTGTTGGGCTAACAATCTTAAGGAGAGGATTCTAATGAGATGGAACAATCACCACTATGTAAGTATAAAAATGCATAAATAAAATTAAAAATGCCCCTAGCCTTTGCTAGCTTTGAAAAAGGTATGCCTAAAACCTTATGCATTTGATTAAATTATGTCAAGTTGATTTGAATCTAGCATAATTAGAAGACCTATTATTATTTTTTTGGATTTGTTGGTAGGCCTATGCTCTTCACTTCTTTTAGTAAATCAAAATTCCAAACCTATCAAGTCTTTCAATCAAAAGAAATGTAAAAGGAATCAACAAACACTAAATTAAGCCTATTTCTTGTGGAAAAGATTATTATGTGATTATTCTTGTCACCTTTTAGGTGAATTAGAAAGCTACAAGTAGTCAATTTCCCTTAGATTAAAAGGGGCTTGGAAATTGAACAATGTTTATTATTTTTGGAAGTGGAAAGTAGTAGGGATATTCTCTTCACCTTTGGCGAATCAAATTTCCAAACCTACTCTTTCATTTCATTTAATTGATTTCATGAACATGTTAGAGATTTAGTGGGCTCACTTTCTCAGAACATTCCTTATTGAGGTCGGTGAGAGGGATGGCCCAAAGTGGGATATAATTATTTTTCTACAATAATATTACCAAATATAAAATAAAATGCATTCATCCTTAATGTGGTGAGTGAAAAATGAATATCAATAATTGAACCTCCTTGAGTAGTCCTTCGGGATTGTGCAAAACTCCAACATACCAGTAGTGGGAGGCCCCTATAATGGGGGATGAAACTTGATTTTCTTTTGAATGGAGTCCATACTAGCACTTGGAAAATTAGCAAGCCTACCTCATTAGAGCCATTTTAAAAGCCAAATTTGACCTTAGGTAGATTTCTTGGAAGATTTTCTTGTGATAATTAAAAAACATTGTTTTTGAGCTTGTTGTGCTTAAAGGTATGTGATTACTAAAAGAAAACATCCATTAAGATCCAAAAATCAATTAACATTAATAATTCAAAAGAATATTCTCTTCACAAGAATCCAAGACATGGAAAAATAAATTGATACATCATCGAATGAATCCTCATTAGGAACAATGTTTCCTAATCTCTATGTTCATAATCTTACATCCACATCTTCATATTATTCAAACAAAAAGACTACTCCAAAATCTCACATAAACTATAGGTTTTATCAAAAAGAATATCATGAATACCCTATATTTGATCAAGAATATCCTAATTGTAACCCAATCTTTGAGGACAAACCTATTTCAAAATATCAAGAGAATCTCATCTTTGATCAAGGAAATCAAGATGAATTAGTCATATCTCAACAATATTCATCACATGACAACGAAAAATTGGATAATCAAGATTTTGAATATCACATCTCTTTACAAACACAAATACATCTAAATTTCCATTGGATAGATCATTTATTCCTTTGGGACAATCTTACGAATCAGCTTGGGAAAAACTCCTTGAAAATGATCTCATCACATAACTACCTAAAATCACTTCATGTGTTTTATCTTTTTGAGTAACTATTGTGCGTATCATAGACATAATGAACATGAAACTTCAGATTTCATGGAGTTGAAGCATAAAATCCAAGATCTTATTGATGATGACTTAATTTAAATTAAAAATCCTAATGACTCATCTAATTAAGATACTACTCTAAAAAAAGATCAAACTTATGAACCTGTGTATAGAAATGGCCCTCTTATAGCCTCCACCTCTTCCACCTTTCCTCAATCTCATAAAGAAGAAAATATATCAAATATTCCTCCATCAAATCAAAAACCTAATGCTTTTCATGATAACTATGTATACCCTCAAGGGCTACCTCTAAAAGAGATCCAAGCTAACCTACATCTTGCTACAAATCTAATCCATGCTTCAAAGTTTATAGACCCCAATCCTTCATGTGATACAATTCCTATCATTCCTATTTTAAATGAACCTCCATTAGCCCTTTAATAATCCCTCATGAAAATCCAAACTCCTACATTATCCTTAGAAGTGGCTCCATGTCAAGAGAGTAATCCAAAGTGTAAATAAACAAGCATAATTAAGGATCAAGATCAAGATATTATACCTCCTTATCCTATAGTTGACCAAAGTCCCATACCCCAAGAATCCCATGATGATCCCTTCATACCCCTACATTTCTTTAAATAAGATACCCTTCCACCTCAAGCACCCCATATTCCTTCACCTCCTATATCCCAACCATCTCCTAAGCAAGATCAAGATATTCCTTCTATCTCTAATAAACTTATTGAAAATCAAAAGAAAAGCATTCTTCCTAGGATATCCAAATATCCTTGTTAAGATATAAGTACCCAAAAATATCCTTTTCATATGCCTCCATATCTACCAAAAAATCATCACATTCTTCATAATCCTTTTCATAAGAATAAATCCTCTCAAGCTTCAACTGCACCTATCAAAGTCAATCCTATGAAAGCTACTCATAAGCCTATTGGTATAAACATAAATTTTAAAGATGATATCCTTGGCCATGAAACTCACTCTAAAGATTTCTATATCCCTCCCACATCTCATTTACCTCCATTTTCACATAAACATCAACCTTTTACATCCTCCAAATCCATCCTTGGTCCATATATCCCAAATTTTAAACCTTCATATCTTCGATCCATATTGGGCCCTTATAGCCCTCCATCTCCTATTCCTATCACTCCTAGCTTTCCATCCACTTACCCTACCATGTATCAAGATCAACAAAGACCTACATACTTCAAAAACCAATCACCCATCCATATGAACCAGCCATATAAAACTTATTCATCCACCAATCCGAAGTCTTTTTGAAGTAATTTTCATGTGCAACATAAAAATAAGAAATTAAAGAATCTACTCATGTATGAATATCACCATGTCCCATATAATTGACATGTGAATTCAAATAAAAAATAAATATTCAAGAGACCACAAAGGTCCACCAAGAAAAATGAAAAATCAAAGAAAATGTGGGTTCCTAAATCCCTCATTGAAGAAATGCATTCTAAAGCATCCAAAAATAAAGAAAAATTTAAAAAAGTATGGATTCCCAAGTCACTCATATAAAATAAAAATCAAAGTTAACATTCAAGCTTCCAAAGGCTTCCACTCCACATTCTCCCAAACATATTTCATCTTATCCATCCATTTTGAGTCCTTGTATCTGGAGATCCATATCCTCTCTTACATCAAAGTATCAAGCTATTTCACCCATTTTTCCTCCATTATTCCACTACCCTTCAAGGTGTGTGTCAATTTTGATCTTTCTAATACTTATTATCCTCCTATTCATTATCCTCACATTCCCTTTCTCACACCCACACATAGAAATACTTCTTATCCTCTTGTTCATTATCCTTCCATTTCCCTTATCCAATTCATCACATAAATATTTAGCCACCCTCTACCTTATCCAATATATCACCTTTCCATCACCTATAAACATCTTTGATCATACCTTTTAGTGGCCTTGGCCCATCATATCATACCTTCTCAGGGAGTATCCAAAGAGCATTAGGCTTGAGTCCCTCCAAAAATACAAAAAAAAATGAAAAAGAGAAAATAGTGTGATGTAGGAGCATCATGGAATACAAAGATGCCTCAAGAATAAAAAGAAGACATGATGAAGATTGAGGAAGTCAATTGGAAATTACTAAAGCCAATAATGGCCTTTGAAGGCCTTGGAAGCAATAAAGACAATAAATTTGTAAAAGATCCTAAAGGACCTTAGGATCCTAGATGGTAGAATTGAGAGAAAATGATAAAATTGATATATAAAGATCCTTAGGATTATAGGATGAGTTTAGAAATGTTTGAAATATCCTAGAGGATCTTCTTCACAAGTGTAAGAATTCAATTTGATGTTTTATGGAATAATTTGTGAGTTGGGCGATTAAAAAATTTGAATCCCAATGGTCACTAGATTTTTAGGAGGGAATTTGGTTTTTGGGAGTTTAATAGTCATTTTAGGAAGATCAACCAAATGGAGAAATTGAAGGGGGTTTTAAGGAATTTATTTAAGTCAAGTTTTATGCATTGTATGGGGGAATTGTATGAGGAATTCATTGGTGTATGGACTGTGTCCATAGATTAATAAAAACTCATAATTTCTGCAAGTAAATGTTGATATAGCATTGTTTCTGTTGATGTTTTGTAGCTTCAGTCGAATAAACACTATGAGTCAATACTAGTGAAGATATATATATATATATATATAGTATATATGAGATCTATATATATACTTAAATATATATACATATATAAGTATAATTATTAATATTAGAGAAATTAATATAATACTCCAGAGATATTATATATATATATATATGTATGTATGTATGTATGTATGTATATATATATATATATATATATATATATATATATATATATATATATGTATATATATAATCATAATTGTCATTATATTAATTACATAATAATGAACAGACATGTCCCATGAAGGTACATGTCTCTTCTTGGCTCTTTCTCAATATAAATGCAAGAGATTGTTGCATTTGGAAAACACATACAATCAAATAGAGCTATTACATTTTCAATGATCCTAAAACCTTAACATGGTATCAAAGGCAAGTTGCAAATGTAAGAGTAGTTTGTTGATGGTGAATGTGTGACTGTCTTAGAAAATATAGTCTCAGTACGAGGACCATACTTCACAAATGCACCATTGGATTTTTCTAAATTATGGATATGTTTGTGATAAACAAATTTAGAAGAATCTCACTGGAGTGATTAGAGAGGAAATGTTAGGTTCAAAAGTTATGACCGACTGTGTACTAGTCTATGCAAAAGAAAAATATGTAAAAGAGTGAGGTTCCTTCTTTAAAAGCCTAATCGCTTGAAGGGAGATCCAATCATATTGAAGGTTGTCATAGTGTATAGAGCCTTTGGATATTCAAGAAAGTTCATGTGAATAATTATGAACAAATGAAGAGGCATATGTGATTGCATTCAAGAGAGAAAGATATTGATGCTTGCAGTCATGGGATTGAGTTGATGGCTGAAACATTTCTTCAAAGAAAGAAAATATCATTTAGAGGGACAAACCTATAGAAGAAATCTTAGACAAGAAGGTCAAAAGGTTGATATCACTTTCAGAAGAAGTCTAAAAAACCATCTAAGGAAACCTTGAATGAGAAGGTTATATGTTGATGTTAGTACTCAAAGCTTCAGAGGGAGTTAGTACAACATCTAGAGGATCTGCCTTATTTGATTTCCAAGGATCTTGGTCACGTTGATTCAGAGGGAGTAAACCATATCGAGATGGTTTCCATAGTGACCAGGAAACTATAAAAGGAAAAATAATTACAATTTAAATGATGTAGTTCCATGTATGTGATCTAGAAGGATTTTAAGCATGTATCTAGGTCGTGATATTCCAAGATAGATGGTTGGGCATTCAAGAAAAGAGCTTAATGCAGACTAAAGAATAAAGAAATGACTTGCTCATAGAAGGTTGAAATTATATTCAGAGGGAGTATGATAGTTCATCTAAAAAAAACATTAGACGAGGAGGTGAGGAGGTTGTTACAAGACCTTAAAGGAAGAATGCATAGGACTATGATAATGAGATTGAGTCTCATGTGTGTTGGCTGAAATGCCTTTATGCTAACTCCTACATAACTTGGGGTTCACCTAGAGTGATTCAAACTATATAAGAGATATAGTGCATAAGTATGCTATTCAAGGTACATTATCACTACAAAACATATGGATAATATTCTCACCATGTTTCTTGCTATAGGGAAGGTTCTGTACCTTTGAGATAAATTTGGTATGTTGGAGAATGAAGCCTTAGATGAAAAGGAGTTTCAATATTTGTGATCTATTATCTTGTATGTTATTGCATTCTTCTCTTTGAGAGAGAAGTCTAAGGTGAAAGCCTTTGTTTTCCCCTTTGGTATGAGCCATGATGGATCCACCCTCTGAGATGAGTCATGATGGATCTCATGTGTGTGACTCCAGGACTTATGGGCCCTCCTATGAACATTGGAGAAAGGTGACGACTTTTCAACAATGAACACTTGTATTTTATTGATGTTGTGAGGTGCCAACTTTGCAACATCTTCATCATGATGGATATCATGTGACTTGATATTCATGGACATGTCATGATGGTTAAGATCTCTTAGACATCATGGTAGATATAATAATGATGATATCATTAAATAAACCATAGATGATTTAGAGATCTTCATGGTGGATATTATGTGATGTAATATCTGTAGACATGCCATGATTGGTCTGTATGGTAAGTATCGCATATTTGATACTAGTGCACATACCATACTAGATATTTTGAGTACTTGGGTGAGTATCATGGATTTGATACTTGGAGACCATTACTCATGATAATCATTTTGAGCAATTGGTGAATATCTTGTGAGTATATATTTGGAGACCACTTCTTTGAGTACTTTGTAAGTATCATGGACTTGATACTTGAGAGCCATTACTTGTAATATCAATAAAATGGTATAAATTTAAAATGATTATCTATACTCACATTGAGTACTTGGTGAATATCATGGACTTAATATTTGGAGACCATTACTCTGAGTACTTGGGTGAGTATCATGGATTTGATACTTGGAGACCATTACTCATGATAATCATTTTGAGTAATTGGCGGATATCTTGTGAGTTGATATTTGCAGACCATTGCTCTGAGTACTTGGTAAGTATCATGGACTTGATACTTGAGGGCCATTACTCGTAATATTAGTCAAATTATTTAAATTTAAAATGATTATCTACACTCACATTCAGTACTTGGTGAATATCATGGACTTGATATTTGGAGACCATTACTTTGAGTACTTGGGTGAGTATCATGGATTTGATACTTGGAGACTGTTACTCATGATAATCATTTTGAGAAATTGGTGAATATCTTGTGAGTTAATATTTGGAGACCATTGCTCTGAGTACTTGGTGAGTATCATGGACTTGATACTTGGACACCATTTCTCGTAATATGAGTAAAATGATATAAACTTTATAATGATTATCTATACTCACATATTACATTGAGGTAATATATTTATTCTCCCTAGCTAAGAGGGAGTGTTAATAATTATAGCAATTTTGTGTAGCTATGGTGAGGGATCATAAGTGTTGACATTGGATTGATTTATCCTCCCTAGCTAAAAGGGAGTGTTGATGTTTCGTAGCTTCAGTCAAATAAACACTATGAGTCAATACTAGTGAAGATATATATATATATATATATATATATATATATATATATATATATATATATATATACATATATATAAATATTATTATTATGTAAATATTAGAGAAAATAATATAATACTCAAGAGATATTATATATATATGTATATATGTATGTGTGTGTGTGTACTCATAATTGTCATTATATTAATTACATAATAATGAATAGACATGTCCCATGAAGGGACATGTCTCTTATTAGCTCTTTCTCAATATAAATGCAAGAGATTGTTGCATTTGGAAAACATACAATTAGATAGAATTATTATATTTGCAATGATCCTAAAACCTTAACAGTTTCCTTGATTCAAATTGCTTATTGAATGTTCTAATTGCATTGAAGAACTCATTTACATTTTTTTCAATCCATTTCATATGTTTTGAAGTCCATTTAAGGGACTGATTCATCAGATAGTGCAGACTGTTCCAAGAATCCAGGGTTTTCTTTGTGATTTTGAGCTAGACTAATGTAAGGATAATCATTCCATCAATGAATGAAATTTGATTCTCTTGGAATGATGGATCCATGATATGTATAATACAAAAACTAACAATTTTATGTACAGATGAAGGGTTAATGGTTGGTGATCATCGAAAAAGGTTATTGAAGAGTCATTGAAATGATTGGTTAGAGCAGCAGTGAGAGATCTGCTTGAAGGAGATATGTTTTATTATGTTTTTTGGTGTCTAGATACACCCTACCTATGGTTTATCCACCCTTGGTTGATCCTAGAAAGGAGTGGAAGGCATTTTATTGAGAAGCCTTAGTTTTGAGGGTTATTTGGGAGCAATTTGGGGTGTTTGCACTTGGAAGCATCCAAGGCCCAAATTGGTGACATATTTGGAGTTTTTTAATCAAATGTGGAGACTTTTTGAAGTCTTGAAGTTAGGGAGTAATGAAAACTATCAGTTCCTTTTTAAATTGGCCTATTTTTATGTATGTTTGCAGGGTACAGTCTGAAGGATCTTGCATTTTGTCCAAAATAACATAGCCTGAGTTTCACATATGTTTATTTTCATCCAAAAGGGTATTTGAAAAGGTAATTTGGTTTTATATTTCCTTGGGGAAATCTGGATTAAAGTTGTGTTATGTGTCACTGCTTACCTACAAGGAAGGGCTATTAGGCTTGTTTGGCAAATTGATAGTTTGGGTTGGTGAGTTTTCTTATAAACCTTAAAATTGCAAAATATTTTTGAATCCACCTAATATAGGTCAAATACATCAATAAAATCCATTTGGAATAGGTGTGTCCACTTTGGTGCATTCTAGCCTTAGGGGTTATTAGCTAGTGTCTAAACCTCTCAAAGGTTAATCCTTCATTGTCACCATAAATCCATCCACCATTGATATACCTCTGCATCATAGTGCCTTGGTGAAAACCTAGTAAATAGGCACCTTGGTAGCAAAAAATAAAAAAGAAGCAAAGAAAAAAGAAAATTAAAGACAAATAAATCTATCCTATGGTGAAAACCACTTAGTGTGGCATCTTGGACAAGTACCATGATGAAAATATGGAAAACAAGCATCATGCATAATCCCTCTCTCTTGAACTCTACAATTAGGGGAAAGTTTCATCCATTATCTACCATTTATCTTACTTGCATCCATATTTCCTATTTCACCTTTGATCTTGACAAGGTTGAACATATCTATGAGCATCAAGTATCTTGACATATGTTATCCTTTACATCATCCTATTCACTTTGTGTATCCATGGTACCTATCATGATCTTTCTTATTCAAAGTCAACCGTCACTCGTAGTCTCCATCAAGCCTTATCTTATCCATATCCTATCCAAATTGACCCATTGATCTTGATCCAAATGAAAAAATGAAAAAATATGTTATCAAAAGTCTCTTGCCATATCTACTCTTTTGGACCGCATGATTTCATGACATCAGGTCATTATCCTAGATGCTATCCAACACCACATCATTGGCCTACATTGTGATATTCTTTTACCTAGCTTGGATAATCTTGAGGAGATTTTCCTTGAGGGTTGCATTCACTTGCTTCATCCATCAGCCATCATATTGCTAATATATTTTTAATATCCTGTACCTTGCTATACTTTGGGGACAAATCAATGTGATCTTGCTTGAGAATTGGTAATCTCTAAAAGTACAAAAAAAAAATCTCTCAATATCCAAAAAAATCAAAATATAAAAAATCCAAAACATCAAAAATCTCTAAAAATCTCTAAAAATCCAAAAAAAAAAATTAAAAATCCAAAAAAATTAAAATCTTTTAAAAATCCAAAAAATCTTAAAAATCATAAAATCTTAAGTAAACTCTCAAAATATACATGGTCCTCTACATCATCATTGTCAAATCAAATTGAGGGCACCCATCCAAACTCAATGAGCTTTGCAAAATAGATGCAAGTTGGTTCAAAATCATCGCATCAAAATTGGAAAAATGTTACACTTGAACTTATTGATCTATATAACATTTCAAACATCCAAACACTTGATCTAAACAACATTTAACACATAAAATCTTCAAATAGAAAATTAGATCAAAATCTATAAAGCTTAAACATAACTAAGAATCAAAATGGATGAAGTTCTACTTGAAATATGGATCTCCAAACAAAAAGAAAAAATGTTCAAAGCGTTACTAAATTTTTGGAATCATGTCCTTTTAGTAAATCAATGATATTTTACTAAATGAGCAATGATGAAGACGTGATATTTTCTTGATTTCTTCTTGAGTGCTTGTTAGGTTGATTCATAGTAGTATAAAAGTTTGTCTAATGACATGATCATCAAAGAATCATCGAGGACATTTGCATATGAAAGGGATCAACTATTTGTCTATTTACTTGCAATGTTAACATCTGAGGAAAGAGGTATTCATATCATCATGGTTAAACTAGTGATGATTGTACCAATTTCATGTTCCAAAATCTCATTGATGAAAAGAAGAATCCTTGTGATTAAAAGAGACAGCTAGCTGCATCCATATAGATTAATTTTGCATATTAAAAGTTATGGATTTTCCTTAAGAAAAAGGGGTAGAGTTATCATCATAAAAAGATCATATCAAATGTCTATATCATAATACATAAAGGTACATCATCAAATTTCCATCAATATAATCAAAGTCTTGATCAACACCATCAATGTCTAAAGTATCCATAATAAAAAAAATCATACTCAATCTTATCATTAAAGGTACATCAATATCATCAAGATACATCATCAAATGTTTGATCCATCAAATGATCCATGCTACATCAAGAACATCATCAATTTTCAATCACACTGATCATACTAGAGGAAATCTAATTATTTTCATCACCTATTCCTATATCTGCACCTATAACAATGGATGAAATTTCTCTTCTACGAATCCTTAATTTTTCATCATGAGGACATCAAATCAACCCCTTATCATCAAAACATGTAACTAATCATATCAAATCAAATATAAATCAGTCAAATCATCCAATTGATCATATAACATCAATAAATTTATCCTATCATCCATTTTTCTCATCTTGAGTGCATCAACTTTCTTAACTCTAGATCTTGAGGAAGGAAAATCAACTATTTTTTTCATCTCTCTAGATCTTGAGAGCGAAACATCAACCCATCAACGTACCTATCCTATCATATTGACATCAATAAAACATCAACCAAGTGATTCTGACTGACATCAAACAATATCAAAACATCATCAACTTATCTGGAGCATCAACAACATTTTATCAATCAAAGCTTTTCTCATCAAATTCTCTCATGATCGGGGCATTTTAAAATTGATTTTATGAGGAAACAAATAAAAATTTCCTAAACTCAACCAAATCATACAAAACCATTTTGATTCATTTCTTGAGGGGGCATGCAATCATATCATCATCGATTTAATCAGAGGATTTGTTTCAAATTAGAGAACACCAAAAATTTCAATTTCAAATTCATCAGTGGGGAATCAAAATTGGGGAATCTTTTTAGATCAAGCATCATATCCAGAATCCATCATCATATTGACCATGAGCATTATCAATCAATTAGGGTTCCATCAGAGAATTTGCATCATCAAGATTGAATCAGGAATCAGATAATCATATATCAAACATTCTTTGAACCAACGTGCTTCGCACGTTGATTCAAAGAGGGGCCTTTGTAGACACCTAAAAATGGTCAAGATAATTGATGCGGGAGCATCTTGACCCTTCAGCATTATGAGGAGTTTCATACTATTGTAATTTTGAATTTCATGGGACCATGTCAACAAAATGGTTAAAGCGCTTAAAATTGTATTGTAATGTATTCAAAAATGGATTTGCATTGTAATGGATTAAAGAGTGGGAGTCGGGTAGATAGGTGGAATAGGTGGTTTTCATAACTACCTTAGCAATCTCTTTAAAGAGCGAAAAATGTAACCGAAAAAAAAGAGATTATTAGGGAAGCTATGGGATATAGAGAAAAGAGGAAAAAAAAAGAGTAAGAGGAGAATCGGCTCTCTGGCCTTTAGCCAGAGAGCCATGCATGTGATGTAATGCATTTGAAGTTTTAATGTAAAGTTGGTGTGTTTAGCTTTTCTAAACTCTTTTCTTTTATATCCATTATGTCTGGTTTCATAGTCTCCGGTTTGAATCAGTTACTATAAGCATCTTGTTTACGTTTTAAATCTTGTTGATTCGGGTTCTTAACAGTCCCGATTTTGGGACCATTTAATTTGGCTAAGAATCAGTTTCAACTTGTTATAGGTTTACATATTTTGGAATGTATTAGTGTGAGGTTTCCATTGTTATCAGCTTTCCCTAACTTTCCTGTGTCAAGCATTTCAATCTCGGGTCGGTCTGGGTAGTCCGTCCGAGTCAAGTCTCATTTTTTTAAATTATCAATAGGGGAATGTTGAAGCATTCAGTTCAGTTATGGAGCTATTTAAGATGGTCTCGATTCAAGACAATGATGGATTCTTGTTCCTAATTTCCTTGTTTGAAAATGGTTGCTAATAACCGTTATAGATTTGTTGTGTTGGTTTCAAGTCTTGAACTAGCTATTGGGAACTAGTGTAACTGAGAGGTCTTCATGCCACTCTTAACACAACAAACAAAGAGTGCTACGCTGTGAACTCAGCCTATCAAGTGGGAACAACACGATAATAGTGTGAGTTGATAGCAGATTGAAGAATGTTTATAAAGAACGTTTATGAAGAGTTGGAATCTAGTTGGACGATGTTGGGACCGATAACAAGAATCAGTTAATTTGTGTATTGAGGAGTTTGGTTAACAAGCTTGTGTTGAGTTAAACCTTGAACCTAAGCTTTTATATAAGCTCGGTTTGTAGAAAGTTTTTGGTAGACGGTTGTGCAAGAACCGTTGCATCTCCTTGTGTGGGTGCCATGTCTACAAACAACATCGGGTAAGGTGGTGGAGTGCGTAGAGTCTGAGAAAAGATTGCAGTGACAGTCATCGACATAATATGATAGCAGAGACCCACGAGCTGATGGAGTCAAGCTTGGCTCATACATTCGTAAGGTCATGAAAGATCAAGAATGCAATGCGAATAATGTTGATTGAGTTTCCTCCGCATCAATAATCCAAGTAAGTAATCAAACTAAAATCAAAGATTAATTGAAATCAAATAAATCATTTTATTATGCAATTAATCTAATTAATTGTATAGTTGAATTAAATCAAATCCAACCCATTCAAGGGGTACACATGGCTAAAGAAATTAAATAAATCAATTAATTAATTCCTAGAATTTCTCACCTACCACATGGGAAGGAATTACATCAACTAATAGGAATTGAGAATTGAGCTCACATGGATCAAAGCCAAATTGAATCTCAATCACTCATTTGGAGAATGCATCTTGACCACTCATTTTGTCTCATTGTCCCAAGCTTTGAGGACAAAATACTTAAATTTTCTCAACATTTGAAACCATGAACTTAACCCAAGCTTGATCATGATAAAACTTACTCCACCCCCTAAGCTTGGAGAATTCTATAAATAGAAGGAAAAAATCAGTAGAAAAGGATGCTATTATCATTTTAGAATTGCATCTTTATTATAGTCAAATTTATTTACAAGCATAGTTTTAGCATATTTTGAGCAAGATAGGCTTTTATTGCATCATTCTTAGCTTAATTTTCTCATTTTAGAGTTGTCTCTAATGGATGCTTTCTGAGAGAATTTCATTAGAATCTTTAATTAGAGAGCCATAGGATGCTTATTGTCATTTTTTTCATTCAGTAGCTTCTAAATTATTTTATTTTTCATAATTTAATTGTTGTATTGATGAACTAATCCTATGAAGTTATTTCTTATACATAGGATCCATGGCCTATCTTTGTTGGTTTCACATTTAGAGCCTGTTTGAGTGCTCATGTTATCTTTTACTACAGTAGATAGGTTAAAAGATGGTTATTTGGGTTTGGTAGAGGTAGACACTAAGGTCATACCTACAATTTTGTCATTGACAACATCTTTGGTTTTGTTCCATAACTTGTGCTTGTCCTTGTTATGTTGGTTGTTAGAACAAGATTTTTTCTCTTTATACTAAAGAGTAATCTCACCTTTACGAACAAGAACATCCTCTATGTGTATAGATGATTCGATCAAATTTTCAAATTAAGCACGTGTAGGCATTTGCAATGCATAATTTATTTTAGGAACCAAAGCATTGATGAATATATCAATCTTCTTAGTCTCAAGAATCTGCCAAGGATAACGGCAATAAAGCTTCCTCCATCACTGAAGGAAAACCACAAAGGATTCCCTTTGGTATTGTTTGATACTGCATAAATCTAGCATGGTGATAACATGTTGAATGTTGTAAGAGTATTGTTGAATGAATCTTTGCACTATTTTGTCAAATCACTTAAGTGGAGGAGATAGTTTAGTGAACCACTCCATAGCTTGACTGCTAAGACTCCTAGGAAAGAGTCTCATAAGATAAGTGGGTTCATGCAAGAATTTCATACTTAGTGCACAAAACTCCCTAACATAGTCATGAGGATCTCCACTACCATCATACTTGTCATATTTTGGAAATTCAACCTTACGAGGAAAATGAGGCATGTATAAATCTTTGTCAAAAGGAAATGAACATATAACCTCAAGTGAAAAGGATGTATTTGGTTGTTCCTTCTCCTTTGTCAAGTTTAGCATTTATTTCTTCATATTTTCCATTTGTTTCTTCATAACCTCTATTTCAGATGGTTCCTCTTTCTTTATCAAATTGTCAACATCAAATTTGTGAGCTAACTTAACTCCTTGCGAGGCTAAGTGCATGAAGTATTTGTCTTTGTCTTGATTTAAGGTTAACTTCATGTTTTTTTGCAAATGTTTATTCTATTTGAATTGTAGAATGTCTTCCTCAGTTATCTCAACATCAGAATCATCACTCTTTGATCCATGTAAAACATGTCTAGTGTGTTGAGAGGCATGTTGTGAGACATGTATGGAGGTGTGATGATCAAAGCCTTAGTCTAAATGTTCTTGATTCCTTGTCCGAAATGTTTATTTCCTAATTGTTTCAAAAATTTGTCAATCCTCCTATTTCTCTCTTCCATGATTGGAGTATAAGAAAAATCATCTTATGACCTGGGTGAGGATAGTGTGGACTCACTAAAGGTATTAGCAAAGGGATTAAAACACTAGGGTTCAAGTTCTCCTCTAGGTGATTTTTCAAAGTTTGCTTCAGGTTGCTTTCCTTGGCAGATCTGATATCTAGTTGTAACCGACATGAAAGAAGATTGTCAAGAGATAAACAGGATGTCTTAGAATGACTTGATTTTCAAAATAGGTAAGAAATTTTTCCACTTGTCCAAAGAAAAAAAGCATAAAAAGACAGAAAAGATAACTTGCCACAAAATGCCCAAGTTGCGGGTAGATGCCCTATGTATGAAACTTGTGAACAAGAAAAGATAAGATAAAAGCATCCAAAAGAGATGATAAGAAGAGGATGGATAAGTGAAAAATTTACTAACCAAGAGTGTAGTCAAGAGATCCAAGTAATATTTTTCAGCTAAAGGTGACTCCTAGCTTTCTGGAATGTACCAAATAAAAAGAACTAAGGATAACAATGGAGAAGCTACATTGACAACATTTAATCTTAGTTTGAAACTTTGACTCCAAAGGATTGTGATGGTTGATTGACAAGTTTAGAGTATGTTCTAGACCAAGTTTGATTGTTTATGTTGAAATCAAATGATTTGAACAAGTATTAGTCTCCAAATAATCCAACAAGGGACAAATCAACCTTGCAGATACAAGCAATTGTGAATTCTAGCAAGGAGTATAAATGTGTCAAATGTATCAAGTGTATGTTTACAATAGTCTTCATGGGTCTTAGAAAATCAAAGAACATCAATCAAAATCTACCCAAGGTAAAAAAGGGAAGTGTTTCAACCTTTTCCCACAACTTGATTCTCTTGGCCCCACAATTAAGTGGTTGAATGGCCTTTCCTAGGACTATGCAAGTTATGGATCAATTCGAAGAGAATAATGCTCATAGCACATGTCTTTCCAGATTTCCACATTCAAGCTTTAGCATCCAACAGAGCACATATGGTGAGTAATCTTAGGGTGATCCAAGTAAGTCCACTTGGATCAATCCTTGCACAAAGGAATTCACACAACTAAAATGGTTGGCCTCCAAGTCCTATGGTGTTTAGTAAGGGTCTCCATTCATGACTACCCCTTGAAGTTATGTAAGACAAATTAAGGTGTATAGCCATACAAGCACCCAAAATTTATATTCTCACAAGAAATATTGAGACCTCTCAGCCCTATACAATTTGAATGTACTCCCCTTGTAGTCTTGTAAAAAAGATTGAGACCATGAAGGTCCTACAAACGCCTAGTCAAGTATAGTCTTTCTTAGCAAGATTGAGGCAACTAGGCCCTGCACATGAAGAAGCATTGGAAGTAGAAAATATCCAAGTCTTACCTCTCTTTAGATTGAAGGAGGATTTTTATTATAATGGTATGGAGTTAGCCTGGTTTTCTTGTTCCCCACTTGTGTTGTTCCCAAAAAATTGCTCTCTTGGCAGGCCCTCTAAAGGTAAATGCAAGAAAGAAAAATGGATAGCTAATGGAGGTCAAGATTTATGATTTTCCATAAGGAAAAGAGCATACTCTCCTAATCTATAGTTTCTCCCAAACACATCAAACACAGGTTCATCCACCCAAGATTTTTGATTCATCTTCTAGGAGGTGAAGAGCATACTCTCCTACTACTCGACAAATCACAAGAAAATAGATCTCCTAATTAAGCTAGATGCCTAGAAAACCAAATTTATGAAAACACAATGTTGATTTGTATCTCCAAGGAAGCCTACAAAACCAATGAATTAGTAGTCTCCAAATAAGTCTTTGACAAGCATCCTAGAACACAAAAGCATTAGTAGTTATGAAACATGCAAGTGTTGATATCTTTGGCAAGTGATTTATTTATAAAAAACCTTGCAAAAACCTGTTAGAACCTGCAAAAGAGAAGAACAAGACCAAGAAAAATCCAAATCAAGCATCAAAATTGAAAAAACTTGAGAGTTAGGAACCTAAAACTGCTCTTTGTTTCTGATATGATAAAATAGGGAATAACACCTAGAGTGCAGACTCGTATGGGTACCTACACTGCATAGTACAAGTAAACACTTAGTGCAGTGTTACAGTACAAGAACCATCAAGGAATAATATGAGTATTCTCCCCTTGCAATACAAGAAAACACTCAGTTTAAGTTATAGTACGAGAATTCTCAGAAAATAGTACAAGAATTCTCATAGAATAGTACGATAATTCTCATTCTATAGAATGAGGATTATCACTATGTGGTACGAGTACAGTTACAGTTTCAAAAATAAATCCAAAAAGTCTACAAATAAAGGGTTAATTTATTTATTCTTGCCCCATGGTGGGTGCCAAAGATGTGTGGTCAAAAATTGGTACTCAAATTGAGGAAAAACCAACACTCAATAAGCCATTATCTCAAAAATTTATCTATAGGAGGTCATATAAAATGAACCAACTAAATCCTCAAAAGAAGCGTATTGCTTCCTAGTTGAAGTGATATTAATCCTTCTCATGATTCTCATCAAATTGGCATAGAGGATTAGTGACTTGACTACTCCGAAATGGAAGATTCAAATGCAAATACAAAACTAGAAATGAACTAGAATGAAAGATTTAAGCTAGAATGGAAGATTTAAGCTAGATTGATAGATTTAAGCTAGAATGATAGATTTAAGCTAGAGTGTATGCAAACAACTAACATTCTAGAATGAAAGTGCAATAACTATGCTATGAAACAATGCAAGAAATAAAACTAGATTAACAATTCAAGATTACTCTAAGAATGAAGTAAACTAAGAATGCAAGAGAGCTATGAGCATGTAAATGCAAGCAACTAAGAGCTAGGAATTCAAATTAACAATATTACTCTAAGAATGCAAGAAATCAATAATGCAAGAATGTTCAAGATTGGGACCTTGAATGCAAGATAATGGACTTCAACAATGATCAAGATGGAACCCTTAAGCCAAGTAAGAGCTTCCTTTTAAAGGAATTACCTCAAGAATGGAGGGTAGATATTAAGAGGCAAAAGAATGTGTGATTGAGATGAAGAGGCAAAAGGAGAATGAAGGAGATGCAAGGTTAGGTAGAGATAAGTGGTGAAGATTAAGAGGTAAAAGAGAGATGTTAGGTAAGATAAGACAAAATAAAAATTTTGAAAGCACAAATCCCCTTTAATTGCTAATTAATCAAGATTAACTATGTGCACACATGTGAATGTGTTCTTTTAACAAAACTGTAGAAACTTTATATTAAAAGAAATGTTATAGAAGTTAAGTAAATATGAAATCTATAGCAATCAGACCATAGTATAAGCTTGATATAAGATTTTGATTTTTTATTTAATTATGTGAAGGGGGATTTTCAGGGTTACTTTGCACAATTATGTCTAGTAAGTATGCATTTGAGATTTAGGATTTTATTTGAGGCAATTTGATCGAAATTGGGGGTTAGGTTCTACTAGAAATTTTTTAGGTGATTAAAGGGTCATCCTAATTTTGAGGGATAATCAATTGTTCCTAGTTTGTGAACTTGGTATTGAGGATAGCAAGCTTACCTGATTATATTCCAGCTGTATATTGACAATGGTGATGTAATAAGTATATTTGTAGGCCAACTTGAGAATAATATATGTAATATTATTATTTTAAATGGTTGTTCCCTATATCTTGTTTGGGTATTTCTTTTGTGGCATCTATAGCTACAAGGATTGGACATCTCCTTAGGGGAATCTCTATCCTTGACTACATAAAGTGGTATCAGAGATGGCTGGTTCTTTAGGTTGACCTTGTTCTGAGTTTTGACTTGCAAATCTTGTTTTTGTAGAGTAGTAGAGAAGAGAATCTAGTCTATATCAACCAAAGATTAGTGCAATGTGGCAGAAGGAGGACTGGTTGTTGAGAGACAAAGAAGGCTTGAAGGTCAAATATCACAACTTGTGGACCTAGTTGTGGGGGTAGTAGAGTATCATATCTAACCTACAATTGTAGAGGTCATGCAAGGAGAATTATTTGTTGGTGCATGATGGCTTACCCTTTACAACAAGCTTATTATTTGCAAAATTTTGAGTATCTTCATAATTTTATTTCTTAGCCTTCTCTACCGTCTTTGTAACTATTACCTAATAGAGAGAACCAAAAAAGTAGTATCTCCCAAAAAACCATTGAACAACCACATAACTATATCAATGAATGAAACTAATAAGAATTACAAGGGGCTTTATAATGAATACTATAGTATTGAGTCAACACTACATATATATGAGCTCTAAAATAGAAAGGAAACTATCTTGTACAAACAATAAAAGTGACAATCATCGGAAGGGTGCACAAGAATAAAATTATTTGAGTGGAAATTTTAAGAATTACCTGTATCTTGAACTTAGGACCTTTATGATACGCATCAATAGTTTTTCCATAAATTTTTTGATGAACTAAATAAGTTATCTCCTTGCTTAAGAGATAAAAGATATTAAGTTTCCATAATATATGATATTTGGAAAAGCTATTTTTAGAGAAACAAAAACATCATGCTCAACCCTGACACCTTTGCTTGCTCTTCTTCTTTAGCCTCTCAAATGAGAAATTTTCTCAAACAAAAATATTAAAGGTTGGAATTTATTATACTCACTGATGGTCCTGGAAAAGGAACCCACCAACTTTTTACTCAATCGCTTTTGCTTCTTTTCTATCAAACATTGGAATCAATACTTAAAATGTAGGGTACAAAAGACCTCACTAGGTGAAATGGGAGATGATTAGGGATCCCCAAAATAATTTTGAAATGTCAAGTTAGTTTTCCATAGAAATGCAAGCTATTTCTAGGACCCCACTTCTAAGCAGGGGTATCCTAGGAAGTTTATAGTGCATATAGTAGTTTGGGATAAAAAGGACATTATGCCCCATTTTCAACAAAATACTATGGAATATGGGGAGTGATTCACTCGAAACAGGGATGCACATATATTATCTTTAGAAGCCAATGATTTTTTATTTCCCTTATAGAGCCACTTAGATTTTTCCTTTATTCTGATAGATTAGGATAGAAACTATGGAACAAGACCAATATAGAAATCTATTATGTCACCTTTGATTTACTTAAAGAAACAGTTCTAACTTAAACAATAGTTTAATTATTGATCACTTATATGTGAATAGAAGGAAAAATGAAATTTAAATAATGATGCCACACTTTTGATATGAATGTTGAAGTTATATTTGAAATAATTACGTTTGATATTATTACTGATTTGAATATGGAAGATTGATAAGAATAAGTAATTGTTATTTCTTCATATAACTTTATGATCATGTGTTGAATGTATGAGAGGCTAAGCCACAATCAGATAGATGATTGTGATTAGATATTTATACTCATATTGTAATCCTTGGTGTTTTTCCTAAATATTAACTTTTTTCTTATGCATCCTTCACTTTTCAATGGTGCAAGTTGATACCCCCTCTTACTCAGTTGTCTAAGGCTTCTTGAGTGTTGCTAGAATAGAATATGATCCTTTTGAACAAGCTCCTTCCCACTGAACATTATCCTTCAACACAAGACATGACCCAACTATAATATTTCACAACTTGGAAACACACACAATCCTAATAACATGTACTCTCATTCCCAATCTTGATTACATGATCTATGATTTCATATCCTCTTATCCTCTTGTATAGACTCATGACTGTCTACACAACCATCCTTCAACTTATCATTAGTCCACTCAACTCTTGAATGGATGAAAACATTATATATAGTCTTACCAAACCAAAATATTATGGGGAACACTTCTATATTCCCTTCAACACCTAAAAAACACAACCCATGACTCAATCTTGTTCAATCAACAATACTAAAGGCTCAGTTTCTTGAGACAGTAATTCTGCAATCTTAATGAGACAGTCATTGAACAACCTTAACCTTGGTTTCATCTTCACTCCCAATGCATAAATACACTACCTAAGCCTTTTTATTAGAATCCTAAGGCTCTTTCTATAGTCCCACATATTAATATGAATCCTTAGACTCAACTCTCAAACAACACAACCAACTTACCATGTGATTGTCCCACTCTAACAGTTTTACCAACTTATGCAACTTTAGTGGATAAACCATGTACTTGGTCTCCCATCCTTCTTCCAAGCATTCTTTATGTTTTAGACTCTCCCTACTACCATCTCCTAAAGCCCCATGGTCCTATCATTCACCAAATTTGTAGAAAAAGCCTTCTACCTTAACTGGGATAGACAAATCCCTCCTCTCTATGACTGGACAATCACTTCTCTTCACTCAATGCACGTACCAACCTCTGCAAAACTCCCTGCAAGAACTTGAGGGACAAAATAGATTGTAACTCCTTGCATCTCCCTCAGGATGAAGGCCCCATGTACAAAAAATTAAAGCTACTACATCAAATTGTTGGTCTTAATACCCTAGGTGAGGGTTTATGACAATTTTTAGAAGAAGGGAAATAACTTTCAGTATATTCAATGAAATTAATTGCTACAAATGCAAAAATAAAATTAATTCAGTGTATTAACCTCCATAAATTATGGTCCTTCAAATTACTTCTAAAATGATGCACAAAGATAGATTATTGTAGACTATAGCAGTCTGCTAGGAACACACAAGTTGCATAAATTTGATCTTTAATTGATTTTGAACTTCATACATCAACCACCATCATCCAAACCCATTTCTTGGTCATTTCAAATACATATAAACTCCTCTACAACTGTAAAACCCCACAACTAACCCCAAAGTACTCTTGGGATCAGTTTTTAACTAATTGTCCCTCTAAATTTGTAATTTAAAATGCAAGAAATGTTGTCAACTTTGACAACTAAACACATAAAGACCCATTTATAATTATCGATGACCTTGTAAAAATTTAAAACTATTAAAACACCTAATCTATCCATCAGTCCCACAATTAGCCCAAATAGGCTATTATTTTCCCACCTTGGCAATTACATCCATATTATCATTTTGAATTTTCAATTACATTCAAATGGCTTGAATAGCCATGTTACATCATTAAATGACCTTGTAGGTATCCTTTGTCTTCTTTCCTTCATAGATTCCTCCTTAGGTCTTGATAGTGACCCTAGGTGCTCCCACACCAAAATTTGTTGCTCATACATACCAACATAACCAAAGAAAATGAAATACAAAGAAACAATGATAGATATTGAAATGGAAGCAAAGATTGCTCCAAATTTTCCTAGAATGAAGAAAACACAAAATCAGCTCTGTAAAATATTAAATTTAAAAATAATATCCAAAATTATAGAGAATAGAGAGTCCAAATGAGGATAATACTTACCAAGAATAGAGAAGAATATCATAAATGTTGTTGCTATCTGTATCACCCTATGAATTCCATCTTGTGTCAATGCCAAAAGACATTAATTCACACTTCATGCAAAAAAAACAATTTAGAGTTCTTAACTAGTCTTTTTTTCAAAAGGGCCAAGGACTAGTTGAAAGTGTTCAAATTTTTACACTGATACAATGGACCCATTTATTATTCCAAACACCTATCCTTAATTTTTTGTGATGATATCAGTAGATGGATACTTGGATGTGAAATGTACCTCATGTTTAACACTCTACACAGTACACAAAAAAATCACTCTAGTGTTTGAGTCATAAGTCTTAGTAGCTTAAAATATTCAAGAAAGAAAGAACAACTCTATGTGGGTATGGTACAGGTTATATTAATAGATTTTTCTTTCAAAAGTGTGATTTTTAGTATTTACTTTAATAATACCACTACAAAATAAAAATGAACGAGTCTAGTATTAAACATAAAATTAACATTTTTCAATATAGAGAAAGTTAAAATACTTAAAATTTAACATACCTTATTCTTCTCAAACAAACTAGATAGATTGATCCCTTTTGACAAGGAAATAAGATCAAATGCATTCATAAGAGAATGTTTTGTCCCCTTTGGTTCCTTTAGTTATATTACAAGGTTTCCCTGTGTTTGAAAAAGTGAGTATCTTTTTACAATCTCTGAATAGATATTTATCAACACTTAGTATAGTAGTTCTAAAAGTATGACCTATCAGACACAGTCTACTCCATAGACAAAATTGTATAAATGCAAAGACACAACTTGAAGATAATGTACTAGAACATTAAAAGTATGATATATTATTTATAGAAGTATTTTAAAGCCCAAGTAATTCTTCACAATAACTAACTATTAGTGCACAAGTGACTTTTGGACTGTTAAAGGAGAGCAAGGATACAGGCATAAAAAAATAACATTTATCTTTTAAGTGTCCCTTACAGTCTCAAAAGTGTAGCTATTCTATAAGCATGTAATCAAGGATTCAAGAGATAGAAAAAATATATAACTACCCTAATGAATTTTTAATTTCCATAAATTTGTAATTAAGAAGTTGCAATCACTATTATTAGAGCTAAGGCTAACTAGCTCATTTCTGAATATAGGACTTATGTATGATATTGGGCATCATACCTTCACATAATTGATCATTGTCACTTCAATAAGATGGAAATATACTAGTAAGGAAGTGGAATAGTTAGAATGATGAATCCCACTGACCTAATTAATAATTACATTTGGTTATTCCTATTGTCTACAATCAAGTGTAGACACATGAATATGAGGACTAATTTGCAATAATTTTTCTCATCGATAAAGTACTCTATGTTGATTAAAGATAAACTTGAGCAAAAAATTATTTTTGAAAACAATAAACACATAGTAATTGAATTTCTCAAAACACTACAATTATATGAAAAGTTTCATATCATTAGTGTGAAAACAAAGGGAGTGGATTTAAACTTCCAAAGTAACAGTTTACAATGCTCCAAGATTTTGAACCTTAAACTTATCTAAACTTTGATTTCATATTGGAAAATAAGAAATGTGAAATAAAGAGGATTGGAGACAACATACATCAAATAAGATATATCAAAGAAAATATACATAGATACAGTGTACCCACAAGTTTTTGTGGGGCTTGGAGACAACATATATCAAAGAAAATACACACATTGAAACTATCAAACCAAACCCTCTCAGTCAAGGTCAAAAAATATGAGAATATCAATACAAATGAGAAAGTTTCTAGAGCTTTGAAATATTTATAAATATCTTGAGAAGGAGCCACAAATATATAGAGTAGCCATGACCATTCACAGAGAGGAAGGGTAAAAATGAGTAGAGAAATCCTTGTTTAATGAGGGAATACATTGTGAATGAGCCCACGACCTGTGTAATTACAAAATAAATTTGAATATTATGAGCCAAATAATAAATATAGAATGGAAAAAGGTAAAACCCTTGAAATTGTATCATTCAAAGAAAAACCAACAATTTATTGAACATTAAATCTTCATGAAATACATGAATAGAGTGTTAAGACATAGTAGAGATTGTCAAGAAATCACAAAGGATCAACATATCTGTAGGTGGGTTCTTGAAATATGTATATAGAGGAGCTTTAAACATTTTTAAAATCTTTCAAGTTTCAAAACCCTAACCATGGAGGCAATGCCCAGAGTAAACAATGGAGAAGAAAGTGAAGAATCCAGATGAGGGGCCGCGGGAGATTGTTTAGGGTTTCAACCCTAAATGGTTATTGAGTGTGAAAAGGATTATTCATTTCCTTTGTTTATTGTATAAATCATTTTCTTATCATATTCCCATGGTGGTTCTTTTTATTTTTTCATAATATTAATGTTGAATCAGTATTTATCAAGTGGTGATTATCACTTGATAAATATTATATTCAAAACTAATATTTATTAAGTAATAATCACCACTTAATAAATTTTGATTTTAATGAAAAGGATAGGATTAAATTGATAGATGTTTTATTTTTCATATAATATAAGTGTAATTATATTTATTTAAAGGTGTTTTATAAACCATTAATGAAAATTAACTTAAAATGTAAAATATAAACATAGATTTTATTAAGCCAAAGGGGGCAAGATTGATTTTGACTTTGAGATCAAGAGGAGTGGTTGTAACCGTGTTGGAGTGGAGTTCAATTTTTTCATACATCATGGAAGTTCTTGTGGAGTTCTTGCAATATTTTCCATAATAATTCAAATTAGGATATTACATTAGGATTAGACTATGTAGTTTTTGAGTCAAACTCATTGAGCCATGCTTCATGAGTAGTTACATGCTATAGAACAAAAATTATTAGGAATATAAATTCTAAGTATATAAGTCTATGATATTATCAAATTTTATTATAAAGGAGTAATAATCATTCATTTAGTCATTTTTGTTTGTGTGACTAATTATTTAGTCATTTATCTATCCATTTTATTTTAGGTGACTAATTATTTAGTCATTTACTTAGTCATTTATTTGGTCACTTATTTAGTCATTTTTATTTGTCTAAGCTTGTGATTTTATCTGATGACCAAATTAGTCATTTATACTTCTGAATTAAAAAAAATTAATAGAATTTGATCATTTTTAGTCATGTGACTAAAATTTTTAGTGATTTGAATAAAAATTTTAGTTACGTAGTCATTTATTTGCCAAATTCCACTCATGGTAAATCATTTACCAAATAGACCTAGTTTCTTGAGGTAGATTGTTGGTATTGATCAGATTAGAGCAATCAATACTTGGGATCATATCATCAAACCTGAGGAGATTAAAGATTGGCTTCTTTGTGAATATGCCACCTAGATGGATGAATCCTATAATATTAGAGTATATGATGGAGGAATTCAAAAATGAGATGAGGATTGAAATCTAAAATACTTTAATTAGAGGTAGGAGAAACCCTAAGATTGAAGATAAATTTGAAGAGGCTATTGAAGATATTGAAACAGTTGAAGCTGAGATTCCCATTGAGGAGGAAAGACTATTGATAGCTATCGCACAAATGGGTAAGATTCATAGTATTGATGTTTCTAACTTCATTGGTTCATTGCATCCTAAGGAATTGATATATTGGATTAATGAGCTAGAGGATTACTTTGAGCTATAAGATACTAAGGATCCACAAAGGGTTAGGTTAGCACAAACTAAGTTGAAAGGTCATGGTGCCTTATGGTGGAAAGAGTTACAGAAATATAGGGAAGATAATGGAGAACCTAAGATCACTAGGTGGAAATTTATGGTTTCAAGACTCAAATCTAAGTTCATATCAGAGGATTATGAATTTAAATTATTTAGGAAGTTGTAGAATATGAAGTAAAAGGACTTGACAGTGAAGGATTATATTGAAGAATTTTACAAGATGCAGATTAGATCTAGACACTGAGAAGCATTTAAGGAAAAGGTTACTAGGTATGTTAATGGTGTAAGACTTAACATTCAAGATGAGTTGAGTATGTTTAGGCTTAGTACAATTGAATATTCTTATCGGTATGCCCTGAAGGGAAAAAATAAGTTGAAAAGAAGATAGGTTATACCTAGGGTCAAGGATAAACCAGTTGGTGATAAAGGCAAAGATAAACTTGTGATTTAAGAGGAACCTAATTAGAAGATTCATGAAAAGGGTAGTAGTAGTAGGGAGTTCAAGGGTACTTATTTCAAATGTGGTAATTTTGGGCATAGGGCTTGCCAATGTTTGGTTGGTTCAAGAAGAGGAAAATAAAACTTGGTGGCATATGAGGAGAAAGTTGAGGATGAATCTATTGAAAGAGAGTCTACACCTGAGATGGGGGAGTCTCTGATGTTTTCGAGAGTTATGTTGAGTAAGAAGGAAACTAAACCTATTTAGAGGCAGAAATTATTGTGGATAATTTGTAAATTAGGGAAAAAATGTTGTAGAGTAATCATGGACAGTGCCAGTATTGAAAATCTTGTATCAAAGGATGTGGTACTAAAGTTAGGATTGTAGATAATTGAGCATCCTTGTCCATATTGGATAAGCTGGTTTCAAGCTGAACATATGGTGAAAGTTAAAGAATAGTGTTGGGTTAAGTTTAACATTGTTCTATATCATGATGAGGTTAATGTGGTGAATATGAGTGCTTGTCATCTCTCGTTAGGCATACCTTGGCAGTATGATGTTGGTGCTATTCATGATCATTGAAGGAATGTTGTGCCTATAGTGAAGGATGGTAGGAATTTCACTTTGATTTGTTTGAAGGAGGAAGGAAGGAATTCTAAGATCCTAAGTGTAATGAAAAATTTCACCTTAGGATATCAGACTGGTTTGGATCAGGAGGTGTTGGATTTGTAGAAGATAATTGAGAACATTTTTGAGGTGTTATGATTGTTGTCGAATCTAATGAATGAATCTAATCCAATAGAGTTGAAGTCTAGTAACAACCGAATGATGTTATAGAAAATTACTAGAGAAGTGGTATTAGATGAACAAAATAATCCTATGATTATATCAGTGGATGAAGCTAAAAAATTATTAAATAATGTTAGGAGTAGAATAAAATGGTAGAGAAGGAAGAAGACATCGATTGTTGACTGTAAGAGAAACAAAGTCAAAAGTAATTGGAAGGAATTGGAAAATCAGAGTAGTGATTATGGAAGTGGTAGCATAAATAGAGTGATACTAGATGCTAAGAAGTATTTTGATAGGTTGGGGTTGAAAACTTTCATCTACAACAGTGTGGATAGGCATGTGCAGAGTTAGAGCAGCAATTTTCCTTCTAATGGGGAGGATATGTGGGTCAAGAATGAACATGAGATTTATGCCTCAAATCCTATCAAATTTTCATAAGTCATTATGGAACATCTTCATTCACCTAGGTTTTTTTATGCAGGATCATCCTTGGCTCATTAAAATCTTGCATCGCCCAAAAATATTTCCTTTCAATTTGTCTATTTACAATTCTAGTTGAGTAGCTTCGCGTGTTTGGGCTTGAGATTGTTCCACTTGGCTCATTTCCTCATGTGATCATTATTTTGTGTTCTATACATCCTGGAGATCCTATTTCTATCTTTGCAACTCATTCTGATGTCTATGGATGAAGTTATTTAATGTTTGGGTTTGGTCTTATTTGGTTTTCATGTTCTAACGGTCAGGGTGGAGAGATTTGGCTTGTGATGGAGATTCACGTTATGTGAAGCTTTGTGGTGACTTTTTCTATGTTCTTACACATGTGGTCAACCTCATTGTATGTTCACATGGCATGATGTATCTAATTGGAGGTTTTCTTATGAATTTGTGCCCTGGCCTATATATTTGTAAACTATTTTCTTTCTATGGAGAATTGTGATCAGATAAGCCAACTTGTGGCTAGCAATCTTTTATTTAAGTAGGTCTTGTAGTTCTTATTTAAGGTTAATGGGTTAGAGGAAGTAACTTATAAGCCGAAAAGATATGAGAGTTAAGGATCTGATGTTGCTCATGTTTGTGGTTCAATTTGTAGGGTCATCCTAATTTTGAGGGATAATCAGTTGTTTGTAGTTTGTGAACTTGGTATTAAGGATAGCAAGATTACCTAACTTTATTACAACTATATATTGGTAATGGTGATGTAATAACTACATTTCTAATCTAAATTGATAATAATATATGTGATATTGCTACTTTAAATGGTTGTTTCCTATATCTTATTTTGGTATTTCTATTGTGGCATCTATAGCTGCAAGGACTGGACATCTCCTTCAGGGATACTTTGTCCTTAACTACATCATATTATGAAGTGCAAATTTTAGGATCAATAGATCCTAACTCAAAGGTGTACAACATATTCGACCATGCAAGGCCTGAAAAGGAGAAATGCCAAGAGAATTGGGGTACCCATTATTATAGGATAACTCTACCAATGACAAGTACACCTCCCACCTTGAATGTTGATCCATCACATTCATGAAAAGCATGTCCTCAAAAAGCTATTACACACACTCTATCTAACCATCAGTCTCAGGGTGATATATTGAGCTAAAATTGATTTGCACATCCAAAGCATGTTGGAGAGATTTCCATAGTGCAAAAGTACACATTAGATCTCAATCTAAAATGACCTTTTGAGGTATCTCATGCAACCAAACTATATCTTCCATGAACACATGTGCTACCAAAGTAGTAGTATAAGAATATCTCATGGGAAAAAATTGAGCTACCTTGGACAACTTGTTCATAGTAACCATAATGGAATCATGATGACACAATGACATAGGTATCCTGGTAATAAAATCAATAGATATAATATTCCACATCCACTTAGGAATGGAATGTGGTTGCAATCAAATTGTTAAATGTTGATGTTCTTCTTTCTCTCTCTGATGCTCAAGACATCTAGCCACAAAATTATCAATATCACACCTCATCCCTACCTAAAAGTAAAATTTTCTAAGGTCAACATCCATCTTCTCGATGCCAAGATGTGTGGAATATGATGCATGGTGTGCCTTAGGTGCCAAAACTAAAGAATGAAAATCACCTAACACCAACACATAAATGCACCCATGGTGCTACAAAATTCCATCTAATTCTAAAGAGTAACCTAACAATTGACCTAAAAGGGTATGTATAGACTCAATCTTTACTCTAACTACTTGATACCAAGTGTCTTTAGGTAAAGCCTCAATAATACAGCTATGAAAATCTACACCAAAATTAAAAAAAAACTAAGATCGCATGCCTTCTCCTACTTGATTCCATAACAACATTCTCTTTCCCCTCAAGGTAATGAATTGTTAGAATGATTTTAGAATAATTGAGAGGGGGGGTGAATCAAATATCCTTAGGTCCATATGTACCAATTGAACTTTTAAACACTTCAATAAACTTAGATCTATTCAGCAATTCACTTGGTCTCTATACAATATATCAGTAACATAAAACTTGCAGTCCATTGTCCAAAAATAATTAACTTGCAGAATATAAAACTTTTAACAACATAACATATCAAATAATATTCACACAAGTATGACACCAAGATTTAATATGGAAACCCAATATGGGAAAAACACCGGTAACATGCTATCAAATTTTCACTCTTCTGAAGTGAGCTCTATGAGAAGCCAACCATGTTAAAGGTTACAATACACACTATTAAGTGTGACCCTGTTAAAGGATTTAATCACCCTGTTAGGAGTGACCTGGTTAGAGGGCTTAATAACATCCCATTAGAATTTCACCTTGATTAAAGGGTTTACAAAATGACTATTAGGTCAATCTTGATTAAAGGATTTTAACTAATATAATGGTTAGAAAGTAACAGTAGGTCCTAATATGAAATATACAACTTAGTTTGCAAATATAGATCTAGTACACTCATATGTTGATTTACTGACTGACCTTCATTCCCATCTCCATCTCTGATCTGCTTGGAAATCCCTTCAAGTAATCACCTCAACTTTGTTCATCTCTTCACATCTCTTCTTATCCTTCTTCTTAGGTTCACCAGTCAATAACATCAACCTCTTTCCCTGTTCTTCATAACCCATAATTAGGTCATCCTTATACCTCCTCGATTAGGTAGATTAATCTTTTTCCACTTGATCTCTTCTATAGATCTTAGGTTTAGGTCAAATTCATCGAATCCTTCCATCATTTTGTTCTCCTCCTTATCTTTCTAGATAATTCTCAAAACTTCTCCTTGAATCCATAAGAAAATAGTTTACCATCCATTAAATGCTCCAGGTCATTCATCTTTAATGTCAACACATTTTAGATATCCCAATAATTTAACTATGTTGGTTGAAATTCTCAATTCCTTCACAAATTGTAAATTACTTACACTCAGTCATCACTAGATAACTCGATCATCACAAATCTTGTCTTCTCAACAATCACTATCTTCACTCGGTTAATTCCTGATACTCAAAAATTATTGATGCTCAGTCGACACTAAAGTTTTCTTAGCTTATAATAATTTCTTCTCTTTTTCTCGGTTAATCCTATGCTTCCATATTTTCTTTCCTTATTTATTATATACTCCAAATCAACTGACTTCTTCACTTAGTGTTAAAGATAAACAACATATTACCTTGCCAATGTGCCAACTAAGCAAATACCTGTTGTAGTATCTCATAACTCAACCTTTCACTAGGTCCTCTTTTTATCTCCTCTTTTTAAATCCTCTTCATCAATCAAAAGATATAGTACTTTATTAGATAGCAACTATCTCACCAATTAAGGTTTGACATCAATGACAATATAACAATTGTTTTAATTGTAGTTTCCAACATCAAGATCAAAATCATACTCACAAAGAAACTCCATTCAACAACACTGTCATGCATTTAGGTTTGGATGAGGAAATATATACTGCAAGGTACAATGATCACTATGCAACTCAAACCTGTGACCCAAAAAAATATCTCTAATGCACTAGTGCATGCACAACTATTGCTAACTCTAAATCGTGGGTGGGTTAGTTCAAATCAGGATCCTTGAGCTTCCAAGACTCATATGTAATCACTTTTCTCTCTTGCATAAGAAATACCCCCACATCCTCTAATAATGCATTAGTGCACACCGTAAACTCACTTGTAGGATCTGGCACATCCAAGATAGGTGCACTAGTCAATTTGTCCTTAACAGCCTCAAAATATAACTCATAATGAATAAACCAAACAAAATTCTTATGTTTCCTCTTACGAGAAGTGATAGGGAGTACCAACTAAAAAAATTCATTCATGAATCAATGGTAATAACCCACTAAACCCATAAAACTATAAATATTAGGAATAATATTCAACACTATCCAATCCATAATGTTTTGGATCTTTGAAGGATCCAAGATAATACCCTCTCCTAATATGATATGGCCCAAATATATCACCTCAATCTAGAAGAACTCATATTTGGCTAGGTTTCCAAATAACTGACAATCATGAAGACACTGCAAAACCTAACACAAATGGCACTCATCCTCCTCCAAAGTCCTCCAATACACTAAAATGTCATCCAAAAACACAAGGAAAAAATGGTCAAGAAAGGTGTGGAAGACTCCATTCATGAAAATCATAAACATCGATGGTACATTGGTCAACCCAAAGTGTACATATAAAATCATAGTGCCCATATGGAGTGTGAAAAGTTATATGATAAATGTCATCCTCATCAATATGAATTTGATGGTATCCTGACTTAAGATTTATCTTTTATAAAACTCTCACTCCCTTCATCCAATCAAACAATTCATTGATCCTTGCAAAGGTATATTTGTTCTTCATTGTCACCTTATGCAACTACATGTATTCAATGCACAAACACAAGGATATGTCCTTCTTCTTCACAAATATGACTGGTTCTTCCAGAGGAGAAACTCTAGGATGAATATGGCCCTTGGAACAAAAATCATATAACTGCAAATGGATCTCACTCAACTCCTAAGTGGTCATATAGTAATGTGCCCTAGAAATAGGCTTATCTTTAGGAATAAGATCAATATAGAAATCTATGCCATGCTTGTTGGTTCTTCATAATGGACTTTATGCTTATGAAAGCTACCAATACACCTACAGATAGATTTCCAAATATAGGGAAATATGAGGTAATTGGACCAACTATAGGGACAATACTTCCCTCTACACTTTTGGTTCAACAAGACCAAGGCAGGTTCACCTAATCTAGATCCACATAAAACATTTCACAATAATTTATGTATTTTAACAACATATAAATGATAAGAAAATACTAAATGATAACCAATCATTTATTGATTCTCCATTATCAAAAAGAACATCCAACTTAACCACAACACTTGAAATATTTTGAATGATTTATTTCAATATTGTAGAATATAGCCAAACACTACCAAACACGCATCACTACAGAAAATACTTATTTCTGACCAGTTCCTTATCCATTGGACAATACTTCAATACAAAGAAGAATGCAAAAACCAACTTATGTCAATGATTCATGACCCCAAAAATACTACCACCTTATGACAGTATTGATCTATTCAACCCATACTAATACTTCTTATAGAAATACTTGTGCAAACAAAATGAATTTATGTTCTATCTAGAGCTATTTAATTTGATCTCAGATCAAAGCTAAGGAAAAGTAAAATACACATAGATAAACTCTATGCAATGAATTAGAAAATTCATAACTCAAGAAATATACATAGAGGAGAGACTTGAATATAAAATCTTTGTATTTATAAATGTTGAATCATGTTTCTTGCATACACCTTGCTTCAAAATATACACCACTACAATAATAGCCAAAAGTTATGAAACTATCTATTTCTATAATGATACATTCTAATACAAATCTACTATACTCTTGATTGAAAACTCATATGCAATAATGCTATCTTACTTTTCCAACCCTTCTAAATGATCTTGGGAATCCTTTTATAGAATAAGGATTGCAACAAGCTTCAGATCATTTAGGAAAAGACAAAAATGATGACATCACAAAAGACAAAAATAAAATGCTTCAGGGTGCTAGAGAACTGTCACTTGTTGTAACTACAATGGGGTTTTCTTGTTCATTGGATACAACTGAGAAATACTTTCCCTTCCATTCTTTGAATACCTCATCATGAGGCCAAGGAAAGCTAACAATATCAACCTTTTGTTTGTCCAAAACATCCCACTTTGTCTTGAGCAGCTCAACCTCCTTTCCCAAAAACCCAAAATGAGACTTAGCATTCTCAATTGATTCTATGGTCTGAATGAAAAAAATTGTACTCTCCAGGTTCATAATATTATTTATCCTTATGGATAGTTCACTATCCATCTTTTCGATCCATTTCCTCCTATCCTTAAATTTACCATCCTCTTTAAACATACTAGGAAACATTTTTTAAAAAACCTTGGAATACTCCCCTTTTAGTACCATAGCTTTCCTTCCAATGTTGTCTCTTCTTGCTGCAAAGTCTAATAAAATTTTAACTAGCTTATGAGTAGACTTAACTATGACATCAATGTTCTCCTCATTCTTAGATAATGAATAGAATAATTTTAAATTCACCTGTCTCACTATCCATGTATCCAAAATTGGCTCCAATGTATCCTTATCTGCCTCAAAAGAATCAAGAATACTCACCAATTTTTTCCCGCTCAAATAAATCAATTTTGGCTCAATATTCTCAACAAACTACAAAATTATGTCCCTAACTTTCTCCTAATAGTTGTTTACTATTGCCAATTTTCCTCTTCTAAATTTCTCCATTTTTTTTAAATCATCCCTGTCTTCTTTTAATATTTTTCTCTCTCCTTATAATTTCTCTCTTTCCCAACTGAGATCTTCTTCCATCTGAGAACTAGAAGGTAAGGGGGAAAAAGGTAATTCAATAATTGGACTTGAGGATGAGGGCCTAGCAGGAGAAAATACAATTAAGTTCTCAGAAGCCTCTCCAAATTTTTGTTGTCTTGTCAACTGTCTCCTAAGATCTACAATGATCTTGTCTTTCTCACTAGTCTCCCTTTTCAACTCACCATAAGCCTTAAGGATTGTCTCCAATTTAACTACAAGTTCTTCTTTTTCTTTGGCCTCTTTCTTTGCCAATTTCATGCTGAACTTAGCTAATTCTAGGACCATGCTAGATGCTTCCACACCTGAGGTCTCACCAACCCTTCTTACCATTAAGTTTCTAGAGTAATCAGTCTTAGAGAATTTATTTCTCTTTTTTTTTTCTTCTCTCTTCAAAGACTACACCACTAATGATGCATGATCTTCACTTAAGACAACCCGTTTAATTTCTTCTTCAACTACAACTTTAGTTGCATGGACTGGCTTATTTTATTTTCTAGCAGCATCAAAGACAATGGCATTTACAATATCCCATTTTGGAAGAATGTGAACCCCTACATTTCTAATCAAATATCTTCCCTACTCTAGGGTGATTTCTTGAAACCTCGTGACCATCTCTTGTTTCACCTCAACCTCAATGACATTTGGATCTTTATTAGGATGTTCCTCATTTATTTTCTCACATGTCTATTTGAATTGGCTTATATGTGTCCTCCAAAGAAATTGCATAAAGGTCCTAGCCTTAACAAAATTATCATCATCCAAAAACTCATTGCAAGCCTACTTGGTTATAGGGGCTAACTCTTTTCTGACAAACTCTTCCACAATTAAGTCCATTATAACCCCTTTGGGATCTTCAGGCACTCCCTCCTAGACTTCCTCATAAGTGACACAAATTTTACCTAGGCTTCCCATTCATTGAAATTTCTCTTCTACCCCTTGTTCATCAACAATATATAATAGAGATTGGGAAGGTGAGTATATACCTTCACTCTATTGTGTTCCTTCCTCCAATCTCTATGTTTTTGGGGAAGGTGGAGACTCAAGATCAATATCAATTGGCTTCTTCTCTTGTGAAGTAGAAGGCTCCTCATTATGTATTTTCTCTTCAACTCTCATGGAGGATGAAGGCATGCTCTCTGCTTTCTAGCCCTTCTGATGTGCACCCCCTTTGGGTATTACCATAATGTAGCCTAATTTGTTTTGTAAAACATACTCACCATGAGGCACAAGTTTTACAAATGATAGCTTTCTTAAGATAAGTTTGGCTTTATTTGGCTCTGTCCTTACAACAACATCCTTCTTTTGATTCAAGGCTTGCATTACGCCTTCAAAGAAATTCATTAGAGATTCTTTTTTTTTTTCAAAGGGCTTGAAATCCCTCAATGGATCATAATTTTTGTCAAAATTTTGCACACAGTCTAGGGTTGTCTTATATAGAAGCCACTTTTCCTTCCTAACTTCTTATTATTGTAAATCAAACTCATTTTTGATGATGTCCCCAAGAAAATTAAAAATGTGATCCATGGCAAGACACCTGATCCTCTTCTTTAACATAGCACCATAAAAACCTTTGAGATAAGTAGACCTTGCAACTGATGTGGCTAAATGGTAAGGTTCCAAAACCTTATTCATGTGAAACCATCCTCCTTTTGTGATCACAAAATTAGGTGCAATGGTGATGGTGGGAAAAATTGAACCCCTATTCTTTCCTATCAATGCAACATCTTGTAGACCACCAATTTGTCTGAGGTATTTTTGCAATGCCAACCTTTAATGGAACTTGATATGGTAGTATAAAAGGGGTACCTCTAAAACTATAAACTCTGAAGACAATCAAAACATGATATAAAATAATTTCCCCCTAGTTATGCACTATCTTCATATCAGGAGCATATTTCTTTGGCCTCAAAAATGCCAACAAGGCCTTGGGAATCCTTGGATTCTCTAGAAGTAACATGGCCCTTAGTCTATATGCAAAGAATCTATCAAAAGTTACAAAGCTGGCATCATTCCTATCCCATGACATGTTTAATTTCTACAATAGTACTGACATTTCTTCACCATCCTTAACTTTCATCAACTCCATGTACTTTGAAAAATAATATGAACTCTTAAAAAGGAACATTTGCATCAACAGGGAATACCACCCAAATGGCCTATCCACCTTGGACCTCTAAATACCAACAAATCCATTATGAATTACGTTAGAAACAAAATGAGCAAAATCAAATGTTACTGCAAGGTATGGGTGAAGGATCTAATCCAACATAAACATATAGTGGATGGAAATTTAAGATTCTTTATCCTCTCCAAATATCTAACAAAGTGACCTATACAAACCCTTTTCCTTCAGATTGAAATAATCCAGCTTAATGGGATTTGGTGTATTTGGCCCAATTATAGTCAACCCTCCAATTCTCTCAAAGAATTCCCTCAAAGGTCCACTCTTGAGATAATCTCTTTGTTCTTTGTAGACCTCCCTAAGTACTTCAAAATAAATCTTCTCTAATTCATCAAAGGGATCGCTCAACCATAACACCTCATGAACTTCATCTGCAGTGATGCTAACCAAAGGGTTTCTATTTATATCCCTTACAACTCTAGCAATAGGGTTATAATTCTTGGCAATTTGCAGCAATATGTGAACATCCATGAAAACATTAGGGACTACCAACTTCCCTACATCAAATTTGTATACATTGCTACTGGGAGCGAATGCATGTCTCTAACCAAACCCCACTCTGAACAACACCAGGCTAGATATGTTGATATTAGCATCTCTCATCCAATTCCCCTTGTTGTACAAACCAACAAAAAATTTCAAAGGAGGGTTTTTTGGTACAAGTTCTTTTATCTTGGAGGAATCATTAGTGGACCGGTCTAGTTGCTGAAGAAAATCATCACATACAGCCCTTTCCTGATAATAAAATTTTCCCTTAAATTCTCTCTACGGTTCCATCTCAAAGACTCAAGGTTTTATCACAAGATGACTAAATTTAGACAGCTCTTTACTTTCTATAAACCCTAACAATGCCAATTTCTCAATAGTGCAGAACTCAAAAACAAACCAGTCTAGAAATAACTCACCCATTCAATTTTTGCCATAAAACACAATGAGCTCTAAAAATCCTTGGCTCTACTAAATCTCTTTGAATATTGTTGCATTTGAAATTCAAAATGAGCACCTTATGATATAACTCTATGTGAGAAAATTGCTTTAACTCTCGATAGCATGGTGAGATGCTCTATAATTACTTCATCGCATTTCAAACTACAACTTTAAAAGGAAAAACATAATATTTTGCAGCATAAGATGAAATTGAAAACTGAGCTGTTGATCTAAATCCATCATGATACATCATGTGGTTCACAAAAATGGTCAACAAACCGATGACCTCCATGTCACTTTAGCAACTTGTGAAATCATCCAATCAGAAAAAGTCATCTTAACTCCACATGGCACCTAAGGACCAACCTTTTTCCTCTTTATCAGTCTGGACACACGTTACTCAGGCATGATCTTGCAATCATTATCTTTCCTGTAGGTTTTGATTGTGGGAATATTCCCATCACCCAATAAAAATAGATCTTCCTTAACTTTAGCTAGATTTCATCCCAAAGATATGTGATGTCACCATAGACACTTGTCAATCAGTCATGATGCCTTGATCATTAAAAAACTTGCAAGTTTTCATCAAGGCAATGCACCTACCGTTACATCAACTTTGATTTGACATACCTTTAACTTCTTCAACATCAGCTAGGTGATGTCATCTGGTACACGCAACATCAAGGTGTGATCCCTTGATCATTATTTAGTGAGCATCTCTTCATTGTGAGATTGCACCAACCGTTGGATCAAACTCAATTTGTCTGATCTTTATTTCCTTCTTTAGCTCTGGCCTGGGTCCACCAACTGCTACGTGTCAATTGGGAATGACCCCGTGAAGGGTAATTACTTCACATCTTTTGTTCACGAGATCGCACCCATCTTTGGATCAAAATAGCTCTGACTGGCCTTTACTTTCTTTTGACCTTTTCAAAATGAGTACCACCATATCTGGGTGGACATGCATCAACAAGGTGTGATCCCATGATGGTTAAAAATATATCATCTTTAGTTCAAGGCATTATGCCTATCGTCAGATTGAATTTGATCTACTCGATGCTTTATCCTTTTCTTTAGCTCCGACCAGGTCCCACCAATTTCTAGGTGTCGTTAAGGCATGATCCTATGATGGGTAATCCTTGCATATCTTTTCATTATGGGATTACACCCACCATTGGATTAAAGTAGATCTGACTGGCTTTAATTCAATACGAAGACTTAGGAAAAATTAATTTATGAGAAACTTGACTTAGGGAAAAATTTAATCATGGGTCCCGCTAGGTGGTATGAATTTAAAATACTTTGGCCCCTCCTAATGACTTAAAACACATGTCTTAAACCTAAATTAAGTAATTTAAAAATGGTAACAAAGAAATAGAAAACATGTAGTGTTTTTGGACTTAAGAAAACAATTTTTTGAAACCCTTCAAAGGTGATAAACCCTATTTCCTCAACCTAAAGAAATTTTCTTGAAATTTTACATAAAAAAAGGAAAATTGACCATCAGTGGCTTTGTTTGGGGATGTATGCCTCTTGCAGGCATAGAAATATTTCATAATTTATGGGTTAAGAAGATCACCTACGGAAATAAAATTGTCCTATAGCGCACAACTTGAAACAAACACACAACAAAAAGAAGCACATCTAAAACCTATTATTCATGGATAATGAAAACTTCAGGAGAAGTAAAATTTTAAGAATTGTCCATGAATTGGCAATTCCAAAATGTTTCTAGTCAAATCTTTAAGGATTTAAGAATCATAACCCCATTTACCATCAATGAGATATGGAACCAGCCAAATAGGATCAAATTTTCCATGTTTACCTTTATCCTCTAGTCTGGCATTCCACATCAAAACCAAATCATCAATGTCAAAATTTCTTATAGTGGTTCTTTTGTCATATAGATTCTTACATTGGAGCTACAACCTGACATTTCTATCACGTGCCTCCCTTCTTAATTCTTCTAATTGTATCAAGTCTTCCATTCTAATCTTCATTTCATCATCTTAAATTTGGAAAGACTTGTATATTTGTAGCATTTTTTTTTGTGGAAACCTAGCATGTATATCATACACTAAATCAAAAGGTGCACAACCAATAGCTTTTTTCATTGTTACTCTGTTAGCCCACAGAGCTTGTGACAACTTTTAGTCCCAAGCCCTTTTGTTCTTATCCAACACTCTTATTAGAATATTTATCAGGATTTTATTTCTAGAGTACAATCTATCATACGCTTCATATCTCAGCTAACTGACATATCATAGCCTTTCACAAAAATATTACATAAAGGAGTGACTTTTGCATGGAATGAGGAATGTGAAAAGAACTTTAATCATATCAAGAAATATCTATCAAATCCTCCTATTTTGATGCCTCCTATTCAAGGGAAGCCATTGATCTTATATGTCTCTATCATAGATACTTCACTAGGGGCACTACTAGCACAACATGATGAGGACAAGAAAGAAAGATCTATATACTATATCAGTGGAACATTGGTAGCATATGAGAAGAACTATTCAATGATTGAGAAAGCTCATCTAGCTATGATCTTTGCATCATAGAAACTGAGACATTACATGTTAGCTCATACCACACATTTGGTAGCTAAGATTGATCCACTAAAGTACCTACTAAGCAAAGTTGCCCTCACAAGTAGACTAGCTAAATGGGTGATGCTATTAAGTGAATTTGACATTGAATATGTTGAAAGAAAAGCTATCAAAGGCCAATTTATTGTTGATCAACTGGTTGAGACACCTTTGTTTGATGATACACCAATGCAAATGGAATTCCCAGACTCCTCTATCATGAACCTTTCTTCTAGGGCATGGAAGTTATTCTTTGACGAGTCCTATACATAGAATGGATCTGGAGCAGGTATATTGTTCATCACTCCTCAAGGATACTCAATTCCTAAAGAATTCAGAATCAAGTTTCCTTGCACAAACTATACTACTGAATATGAAGCTCTTCTTAACGACATGAAGATAGAAATTGAATGGAGGATAACAGAACTATACATTCAGGGAGACTCACAACTTATAATATACCAAGTCAATGATGTGTATCAAAAAAAAGATGGAAAGTTGATCCCATACAAGAGAATGGTAGATGATCTAAAGAAATATTTCATATCTATCACCTTTGAACAAATTCCTATAACAAAGAATAAAGTTGTTGATGCTATGGCAATGCTATCTACTTTATTATAGCAGCTCAAACATGAGCTACGCTACGAGTTCCTAGTGGAAGCACTATCTCATCCTGCATATGATTCCCCTGAAACCCACATGATCTGCACTGTTGTTGGTCATGATTCATCCCGATACAAAAACCTTTTCTCCTATCTCCAAGACCAAATCATTCTTGATACCGTCAACCACCATGAGAAATGATACCTTATCCAAAATGCATCCTGGTATGTCATCATTGGTAATGATCTATATAAACAAGGTCTAGATGGTACACTCCTTAGATTTTTAGAATGGGAAGAGTCTCAACATGCATTAGAGGAAGTTCATGATGGTATTTGTGGATCATATTCTAATGGTTTAACACTAGCTTGAAAATGTATTAGGGTTGGGTACTATTGGCTTGAAATGGAAAAGGAGGCTATCAAGTTTGCAAAGAACTATCAAAAGTGCCAAGTACATGGAAACTTAATTCATGCACCAGGGAGAGATCTATTTCCCTTTACTACACAATGGCCTTTTCACCAATGGGCATTTGATCTTATAGGAGCCATAAATCCTCATTATTCTAATGGAAATACCCATATTATTACAGCCACAGACTATTTCACAAATGGGTAGAAGTCCCTTTGACTCAAGAAACTGGCAAGAAAATATCAATGTTCATCCTAAACTACATCATATGTCGGTATGGTATTCCACATTCTATAGTCATCGATAATGGTGGTCAATTCAATAATAGAGACTTAGATGATTTATGTGCCAAATTCAAGATTAGACAACATTGGTCATCAATCTACTATCCTCAAGGGAATGGACAAGCAGAGGCTTCAAACAAGAATCTATTGAAAATCTTGCACCGTACAGTTAATAAAATGGGAAGAGACTGGAATCTGATGATCAATCCAGCTCCCTGGGCCTACATAACAAGTATTAGAATTCCCATTGGGGCTACTCCATTCACTTTAGTTTATGGGTCAGAAGTGGTACTTCCTATTGAGATTGAAATCCCGTCACTAAGAATCAGATTGCATGATCTAGTAACTGATAATGACTACAGAGTGTCTAGGTTGCAAGAACTTGAACAACTAGATGAGCACAGACAAGTAGCGTATGATTATCTTAGAGTATATCAGAAGAGAATGTCTAGAGGTTGCAACAAGAAATTCAGACACAGAGAATTTCAGGTTGGTGATCTATTTTGAGAGAGAATCTTAAAAATCAATCACATAGAGAGTGCAAGGGGAAGTTTGAACCCAACTGGTTGGGTCCCTTTGTTATCACTGCTACTTTTGGCTTTGGTGCCTATCAACTCTCAATGACTGAAGGAGAACAGCTCTGAGAACCAATCAACGTTCTCCATGTGAAGAAATTCTACACCTAAGGCATTCAGTAATAAAAAATGTCCTTAAAAAATTAGAAAAATCAGAAAAAGTCCTGAAAAAATGAACATCTTGGTGAAAACCTAGCAATAGGCGCCTTGATGTATCACAAAAAAATTGAAAAATGAAAAATATAAAAAAATGAGAAAAAGAAAAAGTGCCTTGGTGAAAACTTGGAAATAGGTGCCTTGGTAGAAAAAATAGAATCTCTGCCAAGATGGTGAAAACCCAGCAAACGGGTGCCACTTGTTCAAAACACTCCATCTATCAGCATAATCTTGGTCTTTTCCTAGATTTCAATCTTTCTTTAGTTTGTACATACCTCCTAGTTTGTTTCCACATTCTTGTTTCCAATAAAGCTGGTCTGTACACCAATAAGCTCAAACGTCTGTATCCTATCAATTTTTCAAACTTGGGGGCAATTATTGTCATATCCTATGGTCTCCAGTATACCTCAGACAAGTCATATCCAGTCAAAGTCCTTCGAAGCTACATCTAAGTTAGTTTGTCAGTCTCCTCTCCAGAAAGGATTTTACATCTACAACAATGCAATCAAACATCAAAACAAACTGAAAATAATCTATGGTTCATGCTTTTATCTCCTTGTATGCTTACTGATTCACATTGAGATTTTTGCATATTGTGTCCTTTCAAGCTCTTCGATGATGTCCTTTACAGGATTTAGAGAGTGATAACTGGGGGCATAATCTTTTCTTTTTTTTATGCTTTGAGTGAAAATCTAACAACTTTGGAAATTTTGAATTGAAATGGTGTCCTTCTGTAAGAGCCTCCATCTCGTATTGGATGTCCATGAGTACGTCGACCATTGATACCTAGAAAATTCAAGGAAGTTTGATCTAACTATTGTCTTTTTGATTAAGTTCTTACTCCTACTATGAAACACGATCTTACCTAAGGATGTGAATGATAAAGGGTCACTACGGATAATTCACATTGGATTTAGAATGGTCTCTTGACTGCTTGATGTGTTTGTACCACAAGGCATATTCAGGTCATCACAACGTCTATGTTTTGATGCTTATACAAATTATTTTATCAAAATGGACATGATATTTAGGTCATCATGGCACTTGTGCCTTGGTGCTTATATCTAGTCTGACATTCTGAAAACAAAATCAATATTCATATGTCCATAGTTGTCTAGCCAATGGGTGTTGTATTGACTTTGGCGCAAAAATCAATATTCATATATTCATAGTTTCCTAACTAGTGGATGTTGTATTGATTTATCCGGTTACCTAATAAAATATTCAGTGATGAAAAAGACTGATACATGATCAGTGACTAGGTCCTAGTTCTTAGGTTTTCATTTCATTTTGCACTTTGCATGATTGCATTTATCTCACGATTGCCCAAATCAGCTCGATGCTTAATAATTCTCCAAAACTATGCTAAACATATCATAAGGACTGAGTATCGCATGAAGGTCTTCTTAACAAATCACCAAGCAGGCACCTCTAGCTAATTTCAACATTCTTAACCAATTTTCAGGATCAAAATCAAAATTTGAGATCATTTATATTGTCAAAATAGCGATTTCAAATTTTCGGACCCAGGACGGCCGACTGCTTGCATAATCGACCTTCAATCATCACAAAAATCCATAATTCAACTTAACTGATTATCTTACATCAAACTATCAAAATTTTGACTTGGTCACCCATAGTCAACTCATGGTCAAACCTAGTCAAACTTGGTCTCCAAGACCTCTAAATAATGCAGAACACGTTCTCGAACGCGTATAACCACTTCTCAAATCAATTAACATGCTTCTAAACCATTCAACTCTGACTTTTCTTGTCAAATTTTGATTTTCATCCCGAAGGGGGCATGGTTTGCACATCAATCAAATCTATAAATCAAATCTTCTCTCAATAATCAAGACAAAAACCACGTCTAGTTGTTGATTCATCAAAAGACCTTGTCGCTTGGGGCATATCAAATTCATTGAGATCCATATCAATTTGGTATCCTAATCAATCATGTAAACTATATCAACTTTTCGTAACCATTAGTTCATTAGTATTATTTCCTTGGTTCTTCGTAATTGAAGGGTTCGGATGTGATACCATTTCGATTCCTTTGGACAATCAGGTCACTCACTTCTTCGTAATCATAAGGTTCAGAATCAAGTGTTTTGATACTTTTTCGTAATCATCAGTTCATTGTTGCTATAGTTGACATCATCACGATCCTTGGTCAACCAGGACCTGAATTAGCTTTTTCCAAATCTTTCAATTGATTTTTGTCTTAGAATCAGTTCATCTTTCAAATTAGTTTCAACATCAAAAATAGATTAATCTTTGAACCACTACGCTTGGCACAGTGATTCAAAGAGGGGCAAAATGTAATACCCCAAAAAAGGGCTATAGGTTCATTAACCTCTTACATCAACAACTTGATCGAAATCAACATCAAAGTCCTAACCTAAGGCACATCTCTACATCAATTTATCAAAAACCTAATTGACTATCTTAATTCTGCATCGGAGAATATTCCTAATTTATCATAATTATCTTTAATTGAATATTATTTGGTGATAAATGTCATTATTTATCCTAAAGTTGATTAATTGAATATGATGAATATTTAATTAATTAATTTAATTCAGCCACTTAATTATTTAATTAGATTTAATTGCATTTATTTCTAATTAATATTGTTTTTATTTTGACAATAAATCAAAATTCCTACAAACAATCAATTGAATATTTATTTAATTGATTTAAAATCAAAGTTGTCAAATTTAATGATTTAATTAGAATAAAGTTTGATTTAATAATTTTTTAACCCATAAATCAATTATTTTAATTCAAAATCAGTTAAGTGGAAAATAAATCACTTTATTTATTAAATTAATTCATACTAAATCATGCACAATCAGAAAAGCAGTTAACTTTAAATCAATTTTCAATTTCAATTTGTTAACTTTCTAAACTCAACATCTGATGATGAGTTGAAAAAGAGAACTAAACTCTATTTTGAGATAAAAACTGCTTTTGCATGATTTTATGAGTTTATTTATTCTTAATTTCTTGTTAACTCAAAAATCAACCTGAGTTTATCAAGAGTGATTTATGGTTTTTCTTATGCATCCTCAAACCCTGGATTTCTATAAAAACAAGGCTTAGCTCTTCACAATTACATCTCTTGAATTTGCACAATTACTCACGCGAAATTGCGTATGAAGAATCAAGCTCTTGCGACAGACAATTTTGTGAGATCATTCATAGTTTTTCATAGCTTTGCATAGTTTTCATATCAATCCATATCATTCTAGAATAATTTGCATATCATTTCAATTCAATTCTAGCTTATATTCATATCCAGTTTTTCATCTTATTACATAGAAAATACAAAAATATAGATTAATCTGCATCTTTTGAATTCAAATCCTTCGTTTAGGTGTTGCATTATCATTGATCTCGGTCTAATCTGAGAATACCATACTCGCACCTACTAGAAGGCAATAAATCACCTAGTTAGCTTAGTTTCATTTATCTACAAATTTCAATTTTGCTACCCTCTAATGTTTTACTAAAGTGTTGTTTCTCCAGCTAGGTACAATTTTCACACACAGAGGCATCACACTTCTTAACAAAATTTTGAGCATCCTTAAAAATAGTAGGCCACAAAAAGCTACATCTTAATATTTTATGTGTAGTGGTCTTAGCCATGTAATGGCCACCACACACACCATTGTGCATCTCTTCTAACAGGTCCCTAGATTTAACATGGTCTACACATTTGAGAAAAATGCCTTCATTTCTCCTCCACCGTAGCTCACCCTTCAAAATAGCATACCTGATTGTATGCATCTTGATTGTTCTCCTTTTATTGTCATCCATTTCAAGAGAAAAAGATAATTTTTGCAAGTATCCAATAACATCTTTGTACCATTCACAACAATCCAAACCGCAAATATAAGGCCTTTTCTCTTTTTCAAGCATGTTTATTTTATTTGCATCTAAGTTGATTTGAGCCATTTGTCTTGCTAATCCTAGGCCTCTAACCAAATTTTTGATCTAAATGTCTATATTGAATTCTTGGATTCTGTTTATCCACCTGCATCTTCTTCCTAAAAATTCTTGTTGTACCAAAATGTCCTTCACGACAGGACTAGGCATATATGCAACTACGATCTCTCCAACTAAGTAACATCTAAAAGCTTTAACAACCTTGACCAAAGCATATCTCTACTTTTCATTTATATTATATTTTAATTCTATTACCTACAAGGACTTACTAAAGAAAGAAATGGGCTGCTCAAAACCCTCTGGGTTCTTTTGTAACAAATTTGCAGCAATAGTATGGTAAGAAGCAAAAGAAAAAATTTGCATGGGTTTACCATAATTAGGAGTCCTCAAAATAGGGGCATCTTTGATAGCTTTTTTAATACCTCAAAAATCCCTAGATGCTTCTTCACTCCATTCTACTTCAGCTCCTTTCTTAAACATTTTGGAGATAGGAATACTAGTCTCAATAAAGTTTGTAATGAATCTCCTTAGAAAATTTATCTGTCCAAAGAAAGACTAAATTCCTTTGACATTATTTGGTTGAGGCACTTTATCAATTGCAGCAACCCTTTCAGGGTTAATCCTAACTCCATATTTGGATACAATGTTCCCTAAGAGCTTGCCTTCTATAACCCCAAAAGCACACTTCTTTGGGTTAAGTGAAATACCATATTCTAAAGCTCTTACAAAAATCTTCTCAAGATGACCACAGTGTCGATCTTCATTTGTTGAATAAGTTGTAAGGTCGTCCTGGTAAACCACTAAAAATTTATTAATGAAATCTACAAACACTACATCCATGGCTCTCTAAAAAGTTTCCCCAACATTTTTCAAGCCAAAATGCATTCTAACGTATGCATAACTACCCATGGTGTGGTGAATGCAATTTTTAACTACTTAGATTCCTTAACAACAACCTAATTATATCTTGAAAACCCATCCATCATTGACATCAATTCAGATCCAGTAGCTCTTTTTACCATGGCTTCAATGTTTGGCAGACCATAATAGTCCTTCAATGAATTTATATTCAAATTTATAAAGTCCACACAGAGTCTAATATCTCCATTCTCCTTTCTTACTAGGACCAAGTTAGATACCCATGTTGAATGTCTGATGGGTTTTATGAGTCCTGCATCCCTCATTTTTTTCAATTCTTCTTGCATTTTCGGTGCCAATGTGGGGTTTATAGGTCTCAATTTATGTTTGAAAGGTTTTTTGTCTTCCTTGAAAAGAATCTCATGCTGAAAGAGATCTTCTCTATAGGCCTTCAAATCATCATAAGACCATGCAAAAGCATGCCTATATTTCCTAAGAAGATCAATTAATGATTTTCTAATTTTAGGAGAAAACTTTCCTCCAATATATACATTTTTAGGAGCTTCAGTTTTTCCTAAATTTACTTTTTCTAAATCCTCTGGTTTATTTATAGTCTTTGCAGAAAAAGATTTATCTTTATTGTCAAATGCTCTCTCAAGAACAATAAGACCCTTTGGAACTCTGTTTTATTTTAGTTGTAGCACTTCCTTGCTATAAATGGTGTCCCTATCATCTAAGGTTTCCACATAACCATTGAAATTCATCTCTTTATCTCCAAGGTTTTCTTCACGCTGCAAAAACCTCAGAATATCTAAGTCATCTTAAAAAACTTGCCAGATCTCAACATTGTCTGGTATAGAAGGCCTAGAATGAACCTCTATCTTAGATATTCTTGTAAATGTGATATCTTATGGCCTCAAAGAAATGTTATATAGTAATTATGCCATTCTATTTTGACCTCTATCCAGCCAGTCAATACCAAATGCATCAAATTTTTCTATTTCATCCCAAACAACATTTTTGTATTGCTTCAGTATTTTGTTCTTTGTAGAATATTTGGATCTTACTTGAGATATCACTAGTTCAAAGTCTCCAATCACTCTGAGATCTCTTATTTTATGTCTTGAGGCTAACCTCAATCTAATCAATAGGGCCTCATACTTTGCAGTGTTATTTGTACAAGTAAACATTAAAGTAAAAGAAAACTTGAATGTCTTACCACTAGGAGCTATTAACAAAACTCATGCACTGGCTTCTTCCTTAGAGCTTGCACCATCAAAATACATGGTCCATAAGCTAGTTTGGTATATCAAATTATCCTTATCCTCAAATAAAATCATAGGTTTAGCTTTCCATTCAATCTTTTTATCTTGCACTTGAAAAGTATTAATATCAGTGTCAAGGAAACAATTCATATTTTCATCTTTAGTTTTCTCCTCAATCATATGGGAGGTCCTATTTTCTCGAGACACCTTGAAATTTTCTCTAGAAATATTGAAAGATGCAAAGGATAAATCACATTTCATACTACCTCCCATTGCAACACTCTATTTTCTTGACAAAAGTATTTCATATTGCGGAGGGATATCAACAACCAAGACACCCATTGTCAACTGTCTGTTAGGGTATGCAACCAACCTATAAGGCAAAGCTTTAATAGTACCAATAATAGGTACCTCTCTAGAATTCATGGCTTGACATCTTCCATGAGGAGTATCAACCTATAATCCTATTGACTTCATCACCTCTGCAAGCATAACAATATTAGATGCTCTATAGTCAATCATGTAGTTCTTTAACATCTTACCATTTATAATCAGAGTTAGGAAAAAAGGATCCACGACTCCCAAGGAAGTGTTTACAAAATTTGTATCCAAATAGATCTGAGGGATTTCTTAAAAAATTTCTTCTGATTCTTTTCCCTTTCTTTCAGATTTATCTTCTACCTTTTTCAACTTCTCATTATTTTTTTATTTTTGAGCCTTTATTAAAAGAACACCATTTACCCATGTCAAATCCTTTTCCTTATGTTCTTGAATCCTTATCATCTCCAATAATGGAATTTTGATAGTGATTTGAGATAATAATTGCCCCATATCAATAAGGGTGTACTTTACATCAGAGAAATCTTGTTTCATAGAAAAAATATTTCTATCTTTAACCTAAGTTGCCACATTCACTCCATCTTTCTTTTGTTGCTTATTGTCTCTGGTGTCTTTACCTTTACCTTATATACATTGTTTGGACAATTTGGCTTATCGGCCTTCTTAATTTTGATTTTCTTGACACCCTCAATGGGTTTTTCCTTTTCTTCTATTTTCTTGGTGTCTACTTTGTTCTTTTCGATGAAAAAACTTGTTAGTCTACCATCTGCATTACCAACTGTCCTATTTCTAAAAACATGGTTACTCCTAGCTTGAGTAACCATATCAGAAATGATCTATGATATCTCTTCATCAAAGGTGTTGGTGTTTCAAAATGGCTTACGCTCTAAGGCTGCCAATATACCTTCAGACTTATCTTAGGAGTGGTTAGTTCCAAGCATATAAGGATCTTAAAGTAACTGGACCAACTATAGGGACAAGACTACCCTCTACACTTCTGACTCTGCAAAACCAAGGTGGGTGTACCTAATCCTTTGAATACAATACCTTCTCAACACCAAAACTAGATTCAAATAATAGATAATAGCAATAAAGTACTAGATGACAACCAAACATTCATTGAATCTCCTTTTCTATGATAGAACATTCAACCTTTCAATCATAAACTAAAAAGACTTCAACTGGTTTTTGTTTATATTATTGAATATAACAATCTCAACCAATTTACATCAATAAGAGATATACTTTCTCAAGCCAGTGCCTTATCCATTAGGCAAATAACTCTAAAATAGACATGATACAAAGACCTAAAATATTAAAGCTTCATAGCCATAAACACATCCACCCAAAACCCTCACTGCTTACAAAGAATCCTTATGCAAACCAAGATGAATTTATATCCCACCCAGAGCAATATTTAATCTAATCCTTGATCAAAACTCAGGAATAAAAATACATACATAAAAGATATGCAATGAACTAGAAAGTTCAAAATTCACAAGATTTGACACAAAGGAGAGATAAGAACCAGATTTTTGTATTAAGTATAATGAACCTTATCCTTGTATACAATTTACTTCATAACACAAGCTTGCAAATAATAGCAGAGACCTGCAACTTTTTATCTATTATTGACAAAACTGATACAAAATATTACAATCTTGACTGAGACTAGGGTTTCAAAAAAAACCTCTCTTGACAATTAACTCCCAATGCCTCTAAATAATCATGAAAAATCTTCTTATATGACAAGGATTTCAACAAGCATCTGATCATTTAGGGCAAGCAAAAACTTAACAACCACGCAACGTTTACAACAAATGACCAAATCGGATATGGGAGATCAACTGCAAGTGGCTAGACAAATTAGTCACCTTCTTTGAGTCTTCATTAATGTTCCTCGAGCCCTTCAACCAATCTTCTTGTATTTATCTTTAAAACATTCCCTGCAATAAATACACCCCGATTCTCACCAACCAAAACCTCAAACCAAATAGCCTTTTTCTTGCTTCAAGAAGCAAGTGGAGTGCTTTCTTTCTCTACATGAGGCATGTACTGGTGCTTCCAATAATTGAATGTTTCCTCACTTGGGAATGGGTAACCAGTAATTTCAGCCTTTCTTCTTGATAATTCTTGCCATCTTTTCTCCATCTACTTAATTTCCTCCTTTATGAAATCAAATCTATACTTTGTAGCTACTAATGTTTCAATTGTCTGGGTAAAGAAAAGAGTATTTTCTAGAGTCAGGATATTATTCATCCTGATTGATAGCTCATCATCCAACACTGCTTTCCATTTAATCAATTCTTTCAACTTTCCACTGTGCTTGAAAACTCCTAGAATTAATTCACAACTGGTAACAGTCAACTCCCTCTTCAGAAGATTTGATTTCCTTTCAAAATCATCCATGACTATCTTATACTCTACCAAACTCTTTACAAATTTATGCAATGGTTTTATAGTTTGGTCAGGATTAACTTGCCCTTTAGAGAACCAATAAAATAACTTCATATTTGGGTGCCTTTCCACCCACTTGTCCAAAATCGGCTTCAACTCAGCCTTCTCTTCTAACAAAGAATTTAAAATAATATCCAACCTTTTTGCATGATCAAATATTATTGTAGGTTCAAGACTGGTAGAAAACTGCAATAGAGTTTCCCTAACCTTTTCCTCATACTTATGATCAATAGTGCACTTGGCCTTCATATGATCATCTCTTTCCTTACTCAGGATTTCCTTGATCTCTTTCAATCTCTCCCTTTCCTCTATCAATTGATGCTTCTCCTAGCTCACTCTGGCCTCTATATATGTCTTAGGGAATGGAGAAGGTGGGAATTTAATAATTGAATTGGAGGAGGAAGCAACTGCAGGCTAGTTGGCAAGTAGTAATTGAGGGGACCTATGATCTTTTGGTCTAGTCAATTGTGCAATTAACTTGTCCTTTTCTATTACCACTACCTTTTGTTCATTGTAGGCTTTGAGAATGGTCTCAAACTTTATTCTCTACTCCTCTTTCTCCCAGGCTTCCCTTTCTACAACCTTGAGGTTAAACTTGGTTGTTTCTAAAACAATATTTGAAGCCTCAACAATTGAAGTATCCCCTACTCTCTACACTAGCAAATTTCCTGAGTATTCAGAGGGGTGCGTTTATAGCTAAACGTGGACCTCTAATCCAGCCATATACACAACATAGTCATTGCTCGATCATCAAAATTACAAAGGGGAGTATGAATTACTCAATTCACAATATCTATTGATTCGACTTGTTGCCTTCTAATTAGTCAGGGTGTTTGAATTTCTCTCAGAACGAGAGCCAAAAATCAAAAGACCAAGCTAATATGAAGGATTTTTGAGAGCTTGAAAGATAAATAATTTGCAATTAATCTAAGAGGAAGATGCAATTAATCTTAGAATGAATTGCAAATTTTAATCTAAGAACTTGAAAGAGATATGAGAATTAATCTAAAAAACATATAAGCAAACTAGTTTAATATGAAAATGCAATTAACTAGAAATGGAAATTGATCTAATTATGCAATAATAAAGCTTTGAAGCATGAAATAATTGAGACAAAATTTAACTATTGTTTTGATACTCTCACAATTGCCTCCTCAAAATGAGAAAATGAGGTTCATAATATAGACAAGCCCGGAGAGAGGATGAAGAGTTTCTTGAAATGAAATGGTCGACTCTTCATTTCTAATTGAGACAAATATTGAAGGATTATTTAATTAAAAGAATGAATTATTGCCACATATGGGTGACCCTTCAAATAATTTGAATTGTTAAATCCAAATAAAGATAATCCATTCGAATAACCAAATAATATTAATTCCTTTTATGTGTATTAGCTAAATGGGGTGGGTTTAATTTAATTTAAATCACTTAGGACTTTAGAATTAAATTAATTTATCATAGGGATTATTTTAGCTAATAAAGTTGAATACTTTAGAATTAATTATAGTGTAAGATTAATGCAATTTAGGGTTTTTGCAATTGACACCAAGTCAAAAAAAGTCAGGTAGGAGAGAGAAAATTGCCTAGTAAAATAGGACTTTAATGATGTAAAATTGAAGAAAATGCACCAAAATTGATTGAAATTATAAGGTGCCAATTTTGGGGTATTACATTTTCCCCTCTTTGAATTGATGTGCGAGCAGTGCGTTGATTCAAAGAATAGTTTGATGTGACAGATGAGGTTTAAAGATTATCACCAGAATGGAGCTTAACCCTCGGAAGTCAAGGTTAGGATGCCAAGACACCGAAATAGATCAAATTGCAAAACCACCTCTAGAACGAGGCATGATTCTCCGAAGTCTAAGTTAGATTGAGAAGACAACGGTCTAATGACAACTTGAGAGGAGACTAGAATCGGGGTTAGATTGCCCCAATGCCCATTGATCAAATGATGATAGATGCAGATTTAGGATGCCAAGACATCGAAATAGATCAAATTGTAGAACCACCTCCAGAAGGAGGCAAGATTCTCTGAAGTCTAAGTTAGATTGAGAAGACAACGGTCTAATGAAAACTTGAGAGGAGACTGGAATCGGGGTTAGATTGCCCCAATGCCCATTGATCAAATGATGACAGATGCATTTTTAGGACTAATCTTCAGAATCAGGGTTAGATTTCCCTAATATGAAACTTAGCCCTTCGAGACCTAGGTTAGATTGCCTAGATAACGGTCTAAAAATAGATTTCGAGAGCCATCTCTAGAACAAAGCTTGACTTTTAGGAATTAGGGTTAGATTGCCCTAATACCTAATGAGATTTTGAGAAACATCACCAAAATGAAGCTTGATCCTTGAGGATCCGAGTTAGATTTCTCAGATACCTAAAAGATAGATGACAAGATGACCAAATGCGAGGCACAAAGATGCCCCTAGAGATGAGATGCCCCAAGTAGTGAGGACTTTGACTTAGATCAAATTGATATGAGACTGGTTTGACAAGATTCAAATCATGCAATCATCCTGCCCCCTCGGGAGCGAAATCGAAAGATGACATATCAAAAGGATGATTGACAACAAGAGGTTGCAGAAAACAAGCAATCAGACTAGATTCAAGAAGCTACAAAAACAATTTGGAGCAATCGGGAGGTCATGTTGACCAAGTTTGACTAGATTTGACTAGAGTTGACTTTAGATGAAAACATTGAAGATCTCAAGAAAATGAGGAGGAGATGAGAATCAAGTAGGAAAATGATGTTAGAAGGCTGACTGCACAAGCGTCTGATCCCAAAGGATCCCAGAATTTTAAAATGCGATTTTGAGCCATCTAGAGATGTCAGATTTCAATTTCGATCCTGAAAACTTGTACAATCATGATGAAGTCAAGCTTGAAGATGAGAACCTTCGATGAATAGATCCAGAGGAAGAAAATCAAGAGAGTACCAAAACACTGTCTCAATGCAAGCATAGAATGAAAATGCAAACCTAAACTAGACACAAACCCTAGGACTTGGTTGTTGGACTCATCGTATTATCATCATAGAGTTTTTAGCAACGGACATTCGCAAGATGCCATACAATCCTAACTGACATTGCAATCATGAGAATATGAATATGACATAAGTCTTAGAGTTGTTGGAATGAGGTGTAAGCATTAAGGCACAAGAAGCCAGAATGACCTAAACACCTATTCCTTTTGATTTAGCAAGTTAACATAAGCATCAAAGCATAGCTGCTAGAATGACCTGAATGTTTCTTGCATATAAAACATGCCAGACACACGAGAGTTCCTTCTTTCACCAAAGAATGCTTGCAGTGACCCTTACGTTCACTTAGCAGTACGAGCGTTAGCAATTTTACTTGTAGCAGAAAGAAGTCACTCAAAATAGACAAGGAGAAGAACCAACCTCACCAAAGTTTCCATATAAAAGAAGTTGAGGTACACATGGCCATTCAATACATGATGAAGGCTCTTACAGATGGACACCCCACTTAGATAGGTTCATTGGATCATTGGAACTAAACCAACAATAGAAAGCAAAGAAAAGATCATGCCCCCAATCTTCACATTTCTCGATCAAGAAAGGATGTCTTAGATTCACTCGAGGAGAAATGATAAAGAAAAAGACAAACACACAAAGAGAAAAACTTAGCATGCCTCAGAGAGTTACAAATCCAATTTTAGTTTCAGTTTAAGTTTGTGTTCAAGCGGATTGAAGTTGAATCGGAAGTGTACGGTGTGAAAAGTCATCTCGAAGAGAAAATTAGAGTGCTAAACGAAGTATTGGCAGGAAGACACAGCAAGAAATGTTGGTGACTGATACAAGATAGATCCTCAAGGAGAGAGATCTCAGAGTTACTAGCGAAACATCAACAGGCAGACACAGTGAGAACCACTAGTGACTGATGTACAAGGGATCCTCAAAAAGAGAGATCCAAGCAATAACTAGGTATTAGTAGGCAGACACAGTGAGAACCACTGGTGACTGATACATGAGAGACCCTCGAGGAGAGAGATCTCAAAAATAGCTGGGCATCAGCAAGCAGACATAGTGGGAACCCAGTGGTGACTGATGCAATAAAGCGTCTCCAAAGGCAATAGGACAATGCCCCCCTAGACGAAGAATGTGCCCCCAAGTGTGACTAGTTCCAATCCATGTAGAGTCGAGGAAAATCTCAAAGATAGGTGAAAGCAAATGCATGAGCTAGCAAGCTAAAGCGGGAAACAAACTAAAGCATGAAACAAAGAAAGAAAACTAAAGCAGGAAACAAGGAAAGAAAACTAAAGCAAGAAAAAGAGAAGCAAATGGTGTTGAGATGAGATATAGCTTCAGGACACAAGAGATGCATGTTTACCAGGTTTTCACCATCTTGGCAGAGATTCTATTTTTGCTACCATGACGCCTGTTTACCAGGTTTTCATCAATGGCACATTTTTTTCTTTTTCAATTTTCTTTGTTCTTTTCTCTTTTTTTTTTATTTTTTTGTATTTTTTGAATATTTCATTTTTTTGTATTTTTTTTACTTCTTTTTTTTTTTTTTTTCAATTTTTCAATTTTTTTTATCATTATCAAGGCACCTGTTTACCAAGTTTTCACCAAGATAATAGATACGTCAAAGCACCTATTTACCAGGTTTTCACTAAGATGATCATTTTTTCAGGACATTTTGCAATTTTTAGGATTTTGGACAATATACCATTTTTTTTGGATTTTTTCAAGATCAATAAATATGTACATGAGCACACAAGCAATGTCTCAGTTGTAGAATCTCTTCAGGTGCAGAGCGTTGATAAGCTCTTTGAGCTATTCTCCTTTAGTGGTGGAGATTTGGTAAGCACCAGACCCAAATGTTGCATTAAATAATGTATGGACCAAGCCAATTTGGTTCAAATTTTCCTTTTTGTATCCACTGCTACTGATTCTTGGGGTTCTCTCTTAGGACGAGATCACCCACTTGGAATTCCCTTTGTCTGACTTTCTTATTGTAGGCTTTAGACATCCTCTTTTGGTATGCTCTAAGATGATCGAACGCCAACTTTTGATGTTCATCCAATAACTCTAGCTCTTGAAGCTGGGATATTCTATTTTGTTCATCAATGATGAGGCCCGTCAGAGAGACTCACAATGTAGGAATCTCAACCTCAATAGGAAATATTGCATCTGCTCCATAAACCAAGGCAAAGGGAGTGGTCCCCATTGGTGTTCAAATGCTTTTTCTATAGGCCCATAGAGCCAGATTAATCTAGAGGTGCCAATCTCTACCAGATTTATGAACTATTTTGTTCAAGATTTTGAGAATTGTCTTATTAGAAGCTTCTGCTTGTCCATTACCCTCGGGATAATAGAGAGACAACCAATGTTGAATGATCCTGAATTTGGTGCATAACTATTTTAGGTCCTTATTTTTGAATTGTCCCCCATTGTCAATGATAGTTAATGAGGGTACACCATATCTACAAATGATATAGTCCAGTATAAACATAGCCACAGACTTGCCATCAGCTATGGTCAGAGGCACTGCCTCAACCCACTTAGTAAAATAGTATGTAGTTGTGATGATAAACTTATGTCCTCTTGAAGAAGAAGGATGTATCTGACCCACCAAATCAAAGGCCCACTTTTGGAATGGCCAAAAATTGATGAAAGGAATAATCTCTTTAGTAGGAGCATGGATCAGATTTCCATGAAATTGGCACTATTTACAAGCCTTGGCATATTGAACAACTTCTTTCTCCATATCTGCCCAGTAGTAACCATCTCTAATAAGTTTATGAGCTAATGTCAGACCACTCAAATGAGACCCATAGATACCTTCATGTACCTTAGCTAACGCACGTTTGGACTCATTGGGTTCTAGACACCTAAGGAAGGTACCATCTAGACCCTGTCTATACAAGTCATTTGCTATGATGACATACCGTGAAGCATTATGAATTAGGTGACACTTTTCATTCCAGATATAGGTGTTGGGAATGATTTGGTCATGAAGGTAGGAATAGATATGGTGGTAGTGGGATGAATCATGTCCAATGACTGAATAGATCATCCTAAATTCAGGAATGTCATAGGCTGGGTAGCGTAATGTCTCCACTAGGAATTCATGTCTGAAGTCATTTTCTAGCATTTTTAATATTGAGACAAGAGTTTCCATAGCATCAGCTACTTTATTATCTACCCTTGGAATTTTCTAGAAAGAAATGTGTGCAAAATATTGTCTAAGATCATCCACCATTCATTTGTAAGGCACTAGCTTGTCATCCTTTGTTTATAGATATCATTAACTTGGTTGATGACTAACTAAGAGTCTCCAAAGACTTTGAGCTCATCCACACGCCATTCAATGGCTATCTTCATACCATTAATGAGAGCTTCATATTCAGTGATGTCATTTGTGTAGGGAAACAACATTTTATAAGCTTTGGGCAATGAGTATCTTTGAGGTCTTATAAATAGAATGCCTACACCTGACCCCTACTGAGTGAATGATTCGTCAAAGAACATGCTCCAAGCCTGATGTGTGAGAAGCATGATGGATTCATCTAGGAATTCAATGTTCAAAGGCTGGTGATCTTTTAGAGGAGCCTCCTCCAGCTGATCAGTAATTGCTTTTCCTTTAATAGCTTTCCTTTCCACATACTCAATGTCAAATTCACCGAGTATCATAACCCATTTTGCTAGTCTACCCATGAGGGCAGCCTTGCTCAGTAAGTACTTTAATGGATCAATTTTTGCAATAAGCCTTGTAGTGTGAGCGAGCATATAATGCCACAATTTCTATGAAGCAAACACTACTGCTAGACAAGCTTTTTCAATGACAGAATAGTTCATTTCATATGAAACCAATATTCTGTTGATATAATAAATGGCTCTCTCTTTGTTGTTTTGATCTTCTTGAGCTAGGAGAGCACCCAAAGATGTGTTCATTGCTGAGATGTATAGTATGAGTGGCTTCCCATGAATAGGGGGCATCAATATAGGTGGATTAGCAAGATACTATTTAATTTGAGTGAGTCCCCTATCACATTCTTCATTCCATTCATAAGTCACACCCTTATGCAAAGTTTTAGTGAATTATTGTGACTTGTCAACCAACTGTGAAATGAAGCACCGAATAGATTGTAGCCTTCCCTAAAGTCCTCTCATCTAACTGATGTTCTTAGGTGGAGGAATTTCCATAATAGCTTGAACTTTCTCTGGATCAACCTCTATGCATTTAGCTGAAATGATGTAACCCAAGAGTTTCCCAGAAGTGACACCAAATGCACATTTTTTGGGATTAAGTTTGAGACTAAATTGTTCCATGCGGTCAAGTATGGGACCCAAATCTGTAAGATGAGTTTTTCATTGCATTTTTTTGGCCAAAGTGTCATCCACATAATTTTCCATTATTTTATCCATCATATCATGTAAAATGGTAGTGACAACTCTCTGATATGTTGCTCCAGCATTCTTACACCCAAAGGGCATGACATTCCAGTAGAAGGTGCCCCAGGTACATGTGAAAGTGGTATTTTCTTGATCTTCTGGCACAATTTTTATTTTATTATAGCCAAAGTCTCCATCCATCAAGGAATACATTTCATAACCTGCTGTCATATCCACTATCATGTCAATATTGGGTAGTGGGAAGTTCTCTTTTGGACATGCCTTATTTAGATCCTGGAAATCTGTGCACACACAAATGGACTTATCATGTTTGGTGACTGGAACAATATTTGAAATCCACTCTGCATAGTAAATAATCCTTATGAAACCATCCTTAAGAAGCTTTTCTAGCTCTACTTTGACTAAAAGTGCCACGTGTGGATGCATCTTTCGAAGCTTCTATTTGAGAGGCTTAATACCTGGTGCAATGGACAGATGGCGCATGATCAAATTGGAGTCTAATCCAGGCATGTCAGAGTAAGTCTATGCAAAGTTTATTTTCTTTCTTTGAAAGAAGCTAGTGAACTCTTCCTTTTCTTTTGCAGATAATGATTGTACTAGATGAATAATTTGTGAAGCAGCCTCTGTACCCAAATTCACTCATTGTGTTGGCTCAATCAATACTGATGATCTCTCCTAAAAATGGCTCAGAAGCATATCAAGTATCTCATCCTTGGGTGTCTCAAAGAGGTTTTCACCCTTGGATATGTCTTTTATTTTTACTTTTTTTGGCTCTAACACTGCCACAATGTGATTTTCACCATCAGAGCATCTATTTTTTCTTCTTTTAATTTTTTGACTAAGATACTTGATATATGCCTCTGTCATGCTGACACTACCTTCGCTGGTGGAGGAAATTACAAGTTCAATAGCATGGAGGTAATAGGCTAGAGCGTAATCATTCTGGAATGTTATGACTTCATTGGATGAGGAGGGGGAGTTCTAGTTTATCAGCTCAGGATTTTTGAGTGAGAGAGTAGTGGCTGGTTTAATTGCGTTCATAGTATAATCATCAAAAGCATAGATGAGCAAGTCAATACCTAGAGCGATCTCATCCAAATGAGCATTTGAATCCCTATGAGACCCCACGTCAGAAGTAGAGGACAAGTTAACACTGATGGCATCTAATTCATGCGTCCTAACACTAGACCCTTCACCTACTTCGAAAAGGTTTTCATAGGTATGCACCATGTCTATATCTTTATCATAAGTAGCATCAGACAAAGAGTCAAACTCATACTCATGTGAGTTAGTACTTGATGTGGGAATTCCATTAGCACTGGCTATATCATCTAACTCATCTTAATCTCTTGTAGCATTAATGGCTTGTTGAAGCTGGTCTTGTTCAAACCACTCTTGGAAATGTGGTGGTATGTACCGTTCACCCTGAGAATCAGAATCAGCCATTTGTATTTCTCTCCATTGGTCATACGTGAGTCAATGCACTAAAATGGTGTCATCAAAATCACTATCAATCCCTACCAAGTGGATAGGTATAATAGGTTCATCTGGTTCTACAAAGAGTGCAGCAAATTCTGGAGGAATAGGAAATGGAAAAGTATCTTCATTAGAGCTAGCTTCTGGATTTACCTCTGGGGTAGTATCTTCAAATTTTGGTTCAAGTTTAGGTTCAGGTTCTGGCACAAATTTATTTATCCCTAAATGAAAGGGGATTTTTTTGAATCCTAAGCTAGTAGTATCCTTTGTGTAGTGACCTATAGCTTCAATGGGTTTCAGCAAACCGTTGTCATTCATTCCTATAGGACCACTCCCTTTGTAGCTGAAGCACTTCATGATCTTGAAGGCCTCACTATATGGCTCTTGCTCTAAGTCTGGAGGTGGAGTATTCATTTTAGATGTTTCTTTCCCTTTATAGATCAAAGTTGTGATAGCTCTTTCTTCATCCTCATCTTCTAAAGGTGTAGAGGCCCGTACAAAGGCACCATCATAGACTATTTGAGGAGAGTCATCAGAAGGTTTGTTACTCTCAGAAGGTCTCCCATAGGATTGTGGAGATGGAGGGAGATTAGCCAGTGATAGCATAGGTTCAATTTGATATCCTCCCATGCCTATATCCTTAAGTTTTAGAGTCTATTCCTTTTTCTTGAGCTTAGCATCATAGAACTCAGTGGATTCTCTATTAGTCAAAACAAGACTATCTGTAGATTGCACAAGGGTATTGCAAGAATAGTTGGTATTAGTAGGCATAATGACTTCCACTCCATGGAATGGAAAATTGATGCATTGATGGTATGTAGACAGAACCGCTTGCATCTCATGAATCCATGGTCTTTCCAACAATATGTTGTAGGCAAGAGGAATATCAAGAACTTGAAAAGTAACATCTCTCTCAACAGGGCCAACTTGAATTGGTAGTGCAACTAAACCTTGGGATTTGCATTCCTCTTCATCATAATCTTTAATAGTACTCTTCTTATGGGAATCTATACAATCCTCATCATAACCTAGCTCGGTAAGCAACTTAGTAGAACAAATATTGAGGCTAGCACCATTCTCTATGAGCACTTTGCGGACACACTTAGGACCTATCATGACTTCTATATGCAAGGGAGCATTATGTGGATGGCTTAGAGAGTGATCATCTTCTTCAAAGAAGGACAGATAATGAGGTGAGGTCAAATGACCCACCATAGATTGGAACTGGTTGAGATCAAGATATTTGGGGATGTTTTCCTCAGTGAGGGCTTTATCCAGAATCTGCCTGTGAACAGCCGAGATCTTCAACAACTCAAAAATGGTAATCTAAGCATTGGTTCACTGGAGCTAATCTAAGATGCTATAACTAGTTGTGCTAGATGTGGGGACTGATTCCATGTTCTTGTTGGTAGGGCCAATAGTAGTCTTATCCATAGTTTGTTTCAGAGTAGATACAGTAGGATCAGGACCTTTCAAAATTATCCTTCCACGTGATCGAGTAACAACATTGGCACAATACTGAGGTTGTTCAAATTCAGACGAATGAGACATGGAACTACACAAGATGAAAGGAGTCTTAGGTTTGGGAGCATTTCCACTCCCCTTAATAGTAAACACATCGCAATACTCAACCTCAACAGGGTCAATCATACCAATGGCATTCTCATTGTTAGTGTACGTGTAATTAACCTTAGCATTGGTATTCTTAGTCTTTGAAGATTCACCTTTCTCATGAGGAGGGAAGGGATCTTTAAATGCCTGATGGTCTGAATTATTGTTAGGGCCATCCACAACAATGTCACTATTATCATTCAAATCTTGGACCTTATGTTTCAGCTGGAGACAAGTAGAAGTCTTATGACTAATGTTTTGGTGATAGTCACAGTATGCATTGTCATTCCACCAATGAGGTCATGGTTGTGGGTCATAGAGATGCTTTTCCAAAGGAGCAAGTATCTGATTATGTATAAGAGTTTTATAGACCACATCAAGGGGTTCTCCTAAGGATGTGAACTCACGCATGGGTCGAGAGGCCCAAGGTTTGTTCCTAGAAAACCTTGAAGGTTTTTGATTTTCTATCACAGACTTTTCAATGGCTTTGATCACCTGTATGCTAGAAGAGAGATTGAAAATAGACTTAGTAGGCTTTAGGATCACATTGTCAACCACTCCATCATTCACAACATCTCTATTCTTGTTGAAAAACTTCCCTTTATCTTTGTTTGAGGTTGAAGATCCTTGTTTGTTGTCTTTGTTCAAAGTCAATTCCCCTTTCTTGATCATAAGTGCCTCTATTTGCACCACTTGTTTAATCATGCTATCAAATGTTAGGGGACCTTGTAATTGCACTTGGTATCTAAAGTTTGGGACAAGATTTTCCAAAAATATTTTGAGTCTTTCAGACTCTGGTAGCTTGTGAGGACACCTAGTACATAATTATCTCCACCTTTGGAGAAATGTTAGGAAAGGTTCCCCTTGTCACTGTTTCAAATTGCAAAGATTCTGGATGTTGACCGGATACTGAATATTATGTGAGTAATGTTGGAGAAAGAGATTATCCATTTCATCAAAAGTCTTAATGCCAATGGGAAATCCAAAAAACCACTCCATATCTGGTCCACCCAAGCTATGAGGAAATAGACACATAAGGTATGTCTAATCATGCATGAATTCCATGGATAAAGCACCAAACTCCCTCAAGTGATCTTGGAGATCGATAGTACCCAAGTATTTGTCATATTTAGGTAGCTCTACACCTTTGGGAAAAGGTGGCATGTGAAGACTCCTATCAAAGGGGAAAGGACAAATGCTTTCCATTGTGAATTATTGTGCGGGTTTGTCCTTGTTCTTCACAAGTTGACTAATCTGATCTTGCATGTCTCAAACCATCTTTTGCAACTTAGCGGTCTCATTTTCTTCTTTGGCCATAAGCATTTTGACTTGATAATCTAAGGGTAATTTGGCCCCTTGGTTGGCTAGCTCAAGAAAGTATTTTTCCTTCTCCTCTAGAAGGAGGATCTCCATCATCTTGATAAGACCCTTGTTTTCTTTCACAACATCTATGTCATTTTGAGTTATTTTGTCATCACCATCATTGTCAAGAATCTCATAAATTCTTTGGACTTGATCTTGACTCTGATCATAAGCAGGAGGATGATAATGATATGCTAGTTGACCACCTTGAGCTTTGTTTTGAGCTTGGTGTTGATTCTGATCATTTTGGGATTGATCATAACGTTGGTCATTTTGAGGTTGAGCATGACATTGGTCATTGGAAGATTCACCATGATGCTGATTATTTTGAGATTGGTCATAAGTCTAGCTATATTTGCCTGGTTGTAAGTCGAATGGATCTCACATCTTGTCAACATAGGACTGTGCAGCAAATGAAGACTCAGTAAAATGATATGAATGATGCCAAAAGGGCACAGCTAAGGTAACTTTTGGTGCATGAATAGGATCAAGAGGGTAAACAGGTTCAAATGAGTTGATATCTTTAGTGGGATCAATAGGTTCAATAATAGGACTAGTCCGAGGGAGTGGTCTTCCAAAGTTATGAAATAATGAGTTGTCCAATTCTTGAAATGAGAAACTAGGTTGTGCTTGAAACAATAGATTGAAACACTCTTAGAACACTAGAGGTGATGATTGAGATGGGCTATCTTTTAAAGTACTTAATGAAGAAGAACTTGTGGATCCCTCACAATGCTCAGATTTTGCGACAGGTTCAGGATGATCTATTTCTTGATTACGAGGTCTACCTCTACCTTTTTTGGTACCATGAATGGGGTAAGTGTTGCCACTTCTAGTTGTAACAATCATAGATGAAGATTTAAGTATTGAGAGAGGACTTGGGATAATGCTAAAACTTTGTCTCTAGGAATAACGAAAAGGAGATAAAGGCTAGAACAGCCAAGATGTGAGATGCACCCGGCATGAATCATCAAGAGAATGGCTAGAACAATTGAGATAAGAATATCATGATGTGAGGTACAAAAGCACAAAAGATGAGACAAATAACAAGGAGACAATCATGATTTTAAGAAAAATCATTCAGTTCGTAGCTTGAGACACTCAGTTTCAGATAGTGAATGATAGGAAAATAGATAAACTAACCTCAAACAAAAATTAGATTAGGTAAAAAGTTGACCAGTCAACGGGAATAAGCTTGATATTTTTGAAATCTAGGTACAGGTTCATGCAAGAAAGTGTCAGGCCGCACGAGAGAATGCCAAACTTCATGTGAGAGAGTGAAATCTCATGTGAGGAAGTGCTTTGGAAAATGAAATTTTGCACGGGAAAGAACCAAAGTTCAATAGTTTGACACAATTTTCAAGGTAAAAAGTCAAGTTTGAGACACAGCCTGAACTATTTTCTAACAAAATTTCTAGTTTTCGAATAGTTTGAAAGACAATTTAATCAAAAATCTCAATTTGAAGGTTTCAAGCATTCATTTACAAGCATGAAGGTTTAGAACAAGCAATGGTGACACAAGAAGTAGTCGTAAACAAACCTACCAAGGACAAAGCAACTTGGCAGTATCATGGGAATCTTTGTTTAATCATGATGGACAAGTTTAAGACTCGATAACAAACACATAGTTATCCCTACAAAAAAATGGTGAGAAGACAAAATTTGTGCCTCACTACTTATGCACATGCATTCACCTCACATAGCTGTGTCACCCCCTAGAGGGTGCCCATATTTTTGGTGTTTCCAAGGAATCAATAGTATATGTTCAAAGGGTACCCTTGAAGCAGGGGTCAATGTCTTATACCACCTTCAAACATCCAGGTGCATGCCTATGGTGAGAATCTATGAGAGAGATTCTTCCCCCTTCCTATGCAAAGATTATGTCTCCTTTTGGAGGTTATCCAGGTAGGCAACTAACTAAGGAAAATTTTTAGTGGGCTTCCGTTCACACTAAACTTTGGTGCCCCTGATATAAGGCTAGGGCCTTGCAACCACACCAATACACAGAAGTCATACACCCCCGCAAGCAGGGCTAGGAGCAGCGCCGCTCATTACAACAAATGGAGCCTTCTCAAGATGATAGTCAAAATCAAGAGAAGGAAGTTAACATGGTTTTGGAGTCTTTAGACTCAACAAAACATTCTTTATTATAGTGAGGTGGAATCACCGGCAATAGGTACGTACTCACTTGGGTCATTCCTGGAGGTTCAACTTCCGACAGGCCCTCTAAAGGTGACACATGACTTGGCTTGGATTTGAGGGTTGGATTTTTTGATTCTCTCAAAGAGAGAAGAGCATACTTCTCTACCTCTTCACCTTAACCAAACACATCAAGCATATTCATCACCGAGCTAGTTTCATTGCACCAAATCCACATGCTTTCAAGTTTCTGGTTCTCTCAAAGAGAGAAGAGCATAATCCCCTAACAAGTAGATGTGCTAAAGATTCACTACCTTACTTTGCTTCCCCAGGTATCCATCATTCTAGCAACATCTGGGTTTCAGTTTCATCCATGGATATCACTTCCATGTAATGAAGAGCCTATTCCCCTACTTTGCTATCAGGACCCTTAAGAAATCTTAACAAAGCCCTAGTTATACTATGTGAATGAAAAATAGTAAACAAGCACAACATTTTAAATAATCTTTGACAATCGTCCTGCAAGCAAACTGTTAGCAAGTTTTTATGATCTTCGACAAGCGACCTGCAGACCACTATTACGCTGTAGTAGAAATCAAAAATATGAAATCAACAGCATAAAGTAAATGTCAGGAAAAAGTAACAGTAAATTATAGAATCTGGAAAATTTAATGTCTGATAGCAAAACTTCACGTGAGAAAGTATAGCGATGTGCACAAGAAAGTGCAAGCACCTGCGCGACAGAAAGTTTCTTCACATGATAGAATGCTACTAGGAGAAAAAATTCACATAGCACACTCTGAAATTTCATGTGAAATTTCATACATAGTGAAGTACAGATGCACAACAGAGTTCAAATTCCTTATCAGAATAAATTTGATAGTGAGGTCAGAAATTATTTTTCTGCCCCACGGTGGGCGCCAGAATTTTTATAGCTAAACGTGGACCTCTAATCTAGCCATATACACAACATAGTCATTTCTCGATCATCAAAATTATGAAGGGGATTATGAATTACTCAATTCACAATATCTATTGATTCGACCTGTTGCCTTCTAATTAGCCGAGGTGTTTGAATTTCTCTCAGAATGAGAGCCAACAACCAAAAGACCAAGCTAATATGAAGGATTTTTGAGAGCTTGAAAGATAAACAATTTGCAATTAATCTAAGAGGAAGATGCAATTAATCTAAGAATGAAGTGCAGATTTTAATCTAAGAACTTGAAAGAGATATGAGAATTAATCTAGAAAACATATACGCAAACTAGTTTAATATGAAAATGCAATTAACTAGAAATGGCAATTGATCTAATTATGCAATAATAAAGCTTGAAAGCATGAAATAATTGAGACAAAATTTAACTATAGTTTTGATACTCTCACAATTGCCCCCTCAAAATGAGAAAATGAGGTTCATAATATAGACAAGCCCGAAGAGAGGATGAAGAGTTTCTTGAAATGAAATGGTCGACTCTTCATTTCCAATTGAGATAAATATTGAAGGATTATTTAATTAAAAGAATGAATTATTGCCACATATGGGTGACCCTTCGAATAATTTGAATTGTTAAATCCAAATAAAGATAATCCATTCGAATAACCAAATAATATTAATTCATTTTATGTGTATTAGCTAAATGGGGTGGGTTTACTTTAATTTAAAGCACTTAGGACTTTAGAATTAAATTAATTTATCATAGGGATTATTTTAGCTAATAAAGTCGAATACTTAGGAATTAACTATAGTGTAAGATTAATGCAATTTAGGGTTTTTGCAATTGACACCAAGTCAAATAAAGTCAGATAGGAGAGAGAAAATTGCCTAGTAAAATAGGACTTTAATGATGTAAAATTGAAGAAAATGCACCAAAATTGATTGAAATTATAAGGTTCCAATTTTGGGGTATTATAGGGTGTACCTCATTCCTTTTTCTATTCTCTTTCCTCTTAAGAGACCACATCACAAGAGCATCATGGTCATCAGAAAAGACCACTCCCTTAGTATCCTTTTGTGCCTCTTCACAGTAGAATGCACAGTGGTTGTACTCTTCCTCACAGCATCAAAAACTACTGCATCTTCTATATCCCATTCAGGGAGAATCATCACACCTGCAGTATGGACCAAGGCCCTACCTTCCTCTGGGATAATCTTCTCAAATTTTCTCATCAACTCCCCCTTGGTCTCATTTTCTACATCATTAATATCCCTATCAGGGAATTCTTCTTTCTTCTTCTCACAAATATTCTTAAATTGATTAATATGCATCCTCCACAAAAATTGAAGAAATGCCCTAGCCTTGACAAAATTATCATTAGACAGAAAATTATCAATGGCCTACTTTATAATTGGGTCTAGTTCCTTACTTGTGAACTCAGACATAGTGAGACCCATTTTAGCTTTCTTGGGTGCCTCTAGCATTCCCTCTTGAATTTCTTCATTAGTCACAAAAATCTACCCTTCACTACTCATTTTCACCAATTGCTCAGCAACTCCTTGTTCATCTAGATGTACTGGGGACTGAGATGGAGAGTAAATATCTTCCTATAGCTAGGCCACCTCTTCTTGTCTCCACCTCTTTGGAGAGGGTTGCACATCAAAAACATCAACCATGGGTCTCTTCCCCTTAGAAGTGGATGGTATATCTTTAGCTTTTTGTTGCACGGGAAACACAACATTGTATCCCTGCCTCTGATGGATAGTGTAAGTTCCTCTAGGAATAATTTTGGCATACCCAGTTTAGCTTAGAATCTTTTTTTCCCTCTCTGGATCAGCTTGAATCATGGCATGTTTCTTCTCATTTATGGCTTGCATGATTCCCTCAAAATTATCCATCAGAGCTTCAACCTTTCTTGCCCAAGGCTGCAAATCTTTCAGTGGGTCATATATCTTATCAAAAATTTGGACAAAGTCCAAGGTTTTCTTGTAAATCAACCACTTCTCTTTCTTAACTTCATGTTCCTGAAGTTTGAACTCATTTCTGATTATGTCTTTTGGAAAATTGTATTGGTGTTCCATCGATACGCACCTTGTTCTTTCTTTAAACATTCTACTTAGAAAACCTTCATTGTCGACACACCTAGACACAGCAGTAGCCATCCTATAAGGTTGCAAGACCTTATTTAGGTGTACCCAACCACCCTTAGTGATAATAAATTGATGGGCTATTTTAATGGTTGGAAAAAGAGTTCCCCTTCCTTTTCCAGTCAAGGCTACCTCCTACAGCCCACCAATCTGTCATAAAATCTCTACAAACCCCACCTTCAAGGGGACTTGATATGGCAGTATGTAGGGTATTCCCCTAAATCCATATACTTTGAAGACTGTAGAAACCAAATACATAATTATATCACCAAAATTATGCACTATGGTGATATCCTTTGCATATTATTTTGGCCTAATTAACCTTAATAACCCTCTAAGAATTCTAGGGTTTTCCAAAAATAGTAATGACCTAAGCCTAGAGGAAAAATTTCTATCAAAAATGATAAAACTGGAATCTACACAGTCCCATGATAACTCAGTGCTCCATAACTAGATAGGAAGTGACTCACCACTTCTCTCCTATACAATCTCCATAGTCTCATTGAAGAAATTTACTCCTTTATATAGAAACATATGCATTAGCATAGAATACCGTCCAAATGGTTTGTCAACCATTAAATTATGAATTCCTACTAAACCTTGGTGAAACAGTTCAGCAACAAAAGGGGCAATGTCAAAAATTACTTCCAAGTGGGGGTGTAAGATATGTACCATCATGAACATATAATGAATTGGCATGTGTGTTACCTCATCCTCACCAAATATGTAAGTTAGGGACTTACATGCCTTGTGCTCTTAAACTAAAAATATCTAACTGAATTAGCTCTACAGTACTTGTACTAACCACACACAAGGTACCAATCTTGTCAAAAAACTCCCTCAAAGGGCTTGACCTAAAGTGATCTTTCTGAGCTTCATAGACCTTGTTGAAATTATCAAAATAAATCTCCTCTAGACCAACAAAAGCATCATTCAGTGAGAAAACATCTTTGATTTCATCTATTGTTATGCTTATTAGAATGTTTCCATCTACATCTCTTACCACCCTTGATACTGGATCATAGCATTTAGCCACCTACAAGAGAATATCTATGTCCATGAAGACACCTGGGATAACTAACTTGCCAACATCAAATTGTGAAATATTTTTGAATGGTGCACATGCATTCCTTTGTGAAAATGCAGTCTTAAAAAGGTCCAACCCAGTGTATCCTTCTCCAACTTTAGGATCTCTTTTCCACATACCCCTATCATACAATCCTTCCCCTACGATATTTCTAGGTTTTTTTGGCTCCAACTCCTTCATCTTTGAAGTATCATTCTCAGAAGGAGGCAACAACTAAAGTAAGTCATCATAGACAGCTCTCTTCTGGTAATTAATTTGTCCCTTAAACTCTCTACGTGGTGTCATCTTTAACAACTAGGGTTTTATGAACAACTTTATGCAGAATTAACAATATAAACATCACTCTAACCCTTCCCAAATTATAATTCACCAGCACCACAGTCATAAATAAAAATAGTTTAGAAATCATAGTAAAACACCTACCACCTTTTGAAAATACTTGTAGATTGAAGCGTAGAAAGAAGACACCTTTTCTCCTGAGAGTTCCGAAGGTAATGTGCCATTTAAAGTGACCGTGACTTGCCTTATACCCTTTCTAACATTCTTCACTTAACTCACGCAAACCACCATTAATCTATTACCATTGAAAATTGGCGCCTACAACGTTCACAAAATACATTACAGCTTGGACTTCAAAATTTTAAAACAGGGACGTCGATCTATCTCTTCCTTTCTTATAGGAGGACAATCATGAAGTCAACAAGCTAAGACTTTCCTTTTACCTTATGTGAACCAGCTGACCAATGAGAACATTTCATTTATCCCATGTGTGAAATTCATGTCACTTTAAAATATCATTGAGGACACATGTCAACACGTCATGATCCCGTAAAGAGTAATCACCGAGCATTTTCCCTTCAAGGCTTAGCACCTACCATCAATCATCCCTCAGACTTGTTGGTACTTTATCCTCTTTAAAAAAACTACAGTCCCACTTGGAAACAGGACATGCATCAGCACGTCGTGATCCTACGAAGAGTAATAGGCGTGCATTTTGTCTTCAAGGCATAATGCCTACCATTGGATTCATTTGGAGATGAAGATGCTTTAATGCTTAGGGAAAATCAACCCTACTAATATGTGACAGCATCTGGGACATGCATCAACATGTCATGATCCCGTAATGAATGAAGTGTCTGCAGGTTCAGATCAAGGCATAATACCTAACATTAGATTGAAACACATCGTGTGATCCTTATTAAATAGTATCTTTTGGTCCCACCAAAGTAGTCATTTGTTCATCCTTTTGATTGGGTGGCTATCACAATCCCGCAATGAATAAAGGTTAGGCACTTTTCCTTTCAGGCATTACACCTATCGTTGATCTCGCTCGAGCCTTAATAAAACTTCAAACTATGGAGAAATTGGGCCCACCTAGTACTAACCATGAAAGAAAAACATAACTGTGTAGTTAGAACACAACATTTGTCAATATGCAGACCCACTACTAACTAAGGACAAGTGTCGAACTGTCATGATCCCATGAAGATAAGAAGCCTACAGCTTGGGGTGTGCGGGATAATGACTATCGTGAGATTGAAAAAGATCTGATGACTAGGATAAAGTAGGGTAAGAACTAAAGTAAACACACATGAATGGGGATATTTTAATTTTCCTAACCACTGGATTCATTGTTGACAACTTATAACCCTTCTAATAAGAACATGCAAAAAATTAGACATAAGTGACCCAAAAAAGGCAACAAAGAAATAGAACAACAATCTGAAACTTAGGGTTTTTTTAAGAGGGAGACCTAGGGTATAGAAAATAAAGATTTTCAAGATTTTTCAAACATTTAGGGCCAAAAAATTTGAACATGACTAACAAGAGGGTCTTCTTATTACAATGGGTTCCTCACCCTTTTCTGTATTACATATTACATTATCAATTTCTTCATCTCCATCATCAGAAAAAACTTCTCGATGATATACTTCTTTTCTGCTTTTTGAGCTAGACACATATTGGTTCTCATCCTCATTAGCAAAATCTACTTCATCATACAAATGTGAAGAAGTTATAGGACAACCACTCTCATCATCTTCCTCATCTTCCTCATCCCCTTTTTCCTCATTAGTAGATACACTCAAAGAAATAGCATAATGATTAGGATCATGTGGGGATTGACAACCTATACACCATGGAACATCATCGTTCATGTTAACAGAGTGCTTTTGTAAAGGATTAGGGGTTTTATCATTAGATTTTTCTTTCTTTTATGGGAGAACAGGCTTCCCATCCTTCCTTTAGGTGTGATAAGGGTAATTTTGCAACCTTGGCCACCTGTTGAAATTATTAAAAGAAGGTTTCTCATTATTTGCAGCCCTTTTATTCCTATTTTCACCAGGTTTCAAATCTTTCAAAGTATTTAAGATCTGCTTCAAATTATCCTCCTATTTGGGTTTTACATTAGAGGGTTTATCTGATTCTTTCTTTCAAAACCTAGGAGGCCTACAATCTTCTCTTCTACCCAATTTCCCTAATACTCTTCTATTACTCTCAATGTTAAAAAAAAATCTATAAGCTTCCCTAATGGTTCTAGGATTTTTATCCTTGAGAAGATAGCCCTCAAGGTTAGAAGAGAAGACATACCTTCTCATCCAACCTCATCACTTGGAAAAGCTTGTGCATGGCCTTCTGAAATCTCACATTGAATACAAGGACTTCTCCATTTTGGGTTTTCTTGATGTTGTTGAATTCATTCATCATGAAACCTTCATTGGTTTTTTTACCATATTGATCCTTGAAATAATTAATAAATTCATCCCAAGACCCTAAACAATCATGTGGAAGTCCTCTAAACCAATCTCTAGCATCTTCAGTTAGTGATTGAACAAACAGTTTCATAACTATATCTTCATGTTCAATTTCATAATCATCTACCATGTCAATAAATTTCTTTAAATGTTCTTCACATGTGATGACATTTTTTCCAACAAATTTCAGAAGCTTCTCTCTAATTTCTTTTGGAATTACATTAGGATAACTAGGAATAACAAGAAGAGGAGTTTTTTATACCTTTCTACATGAACTGGTCTCCTTTGGATTGACCCATCATTTTGGGAAGTAGATGCTTTGGTATTTTATGTAGTAGCAATGTTGGCACTAGTTGGTGGTGGAACAATGGTTGTCTATTTAATAGAGATTCCATAAATTCCACTAGGTGCCAAGGTAGAAGAAGCCACATTAGAAGGCCCTGAGGACTGCATGAGAAAACTAATTTTCTTCTTCATCTCCAGAGCAATAGCATCCAATTCTACCTTCTCAAGTTCTTTGGCTAAGATTTCTTCTCTCTTTTAGCTCTCTCAAGATTAGTATCTAATTTGGACATCTGATCTATTGGAACCTTGTCATTCACATGTTCATTTACCAAAATCCTTGTTGCCACCTTCTTACCTTTATCCTTAGGTTTTCTAATTTCAAAAACTTGATAGATGACAGGCTATGCATCATTTTTTCTTAGGTGTTGCAACAACATTTATTACCTTCAGGCTTAACAATTTCCATCTTAGCTGATCTGATCTAATTTGAGCTTATCTTAGCTCATCTTCCTTTTCTTTTTTCTCTTTTTTGTCTAATGGTAATTTGCTCCTAGATTATTCTCTCCAAATTGTTGGAAAAATGGTCAATGCTCCCCTCTGGATTTGTGACATGGCTTAACCACCTCATGTGTCTTCTATAAGTCTAGTGGTTGTATCAGGCACTAATAGGTTGATCTTTTGGTGCAACAGAAACCACTACTTGTAACAAGTGGTATCAAAGCTTAGTCACAGGTTCCAATCCCCTTAGGTAGCACCGAGGGGGAGATTGTTGGAAAAATGGTCAGTACTCCCCTCAAGATTCATGACATGGCTTAACCACCTCTTGTATCTTCTATAAGTCTAGTGGTTGTATTAGACATTAATCGGTCGATCTTTTGGTGCAATGACAACCACCACTTGTAACACAAATTATAAACTTCTTCAAAGATACATTCAGAATATGGGAGAGTAGTTTTAGATTCTGAAGTTTCAACATGAAACCTATCTTTCTTATCTCTTGGGACATGAGTTCATTTCAAGGTTGAAGATCTTTGGGCAGGATGTACATTCCTATCCTCTCCACCTCTATATTTACTTCTTGACCTCCTAATTTGTCCCTGAGATTCATTATTTATCACTTTCTTAGTATTATGTGATCCCTCTTCTCCTTTGGAATGAGGAGAATAGTAATCATCATACACACCCAATCCTAAGTCCACAGCCTCTTCATATTCATAAACATTTCCTTCCTAGCTAGGGTGGATTGGTTCATTTGCTTTGGTATTCCTCTTTTGTCTCCAAGTTTGAGATATATTTTTATCAATCTTTTCTTTTCTTGGCTGACTAGCCCTAGAGGTACCTGGAAGCTCACCTTCCAAATTATCTTTAGGATTATCTTGTTAGGAATGAATGCTAAATATATCCTATGGGAGTATTAGCATCCATTCTCTAGCATTTGTTGTTGCATTCATGATTGTGATTGTCATTGATGTCAACACAATGATCTACTAAAGATTAGCAGAGGAGCAGATAGTGTTTGGGTTAGCGCATGTGGGATATTAGAGATCAAGCTATGTGATGTTAAGGATTTATTCTATGATGTGTTATATGTTCATGGTTAAGATCATAGATAGTAATTCATTTATTCATGGAAGTTATGAGCATTTCAGTGGAAGCAGTATTCAAGCAGTGTTCCTGAGTAGGGGTTTATGGTAATTGGATGATATCTCCTAATCGGGATGGAATCTGGTTATGCGCAGTTAGAGAGAAGTTGAAGACAAGTTGATAGTGACATGGATGAAAGTGAAAACTTTGAGGTCACACGAGTCAAGAGTTATTCTAATTGGAAGCCAACAGTTTTGTGTAATTTTGATGTAACTTGTGGAAACTTTTATTTTGTAATTTGGTTGCCGACCCATTTGTAATTACTTGAGTGTGGTATAAAGGAAGGAATATTTTCCTTGTTGTAATATGATGAAATATGAAGTAATCTAAGAGTGAATGAAATTGTGAAAGTGAATTTGTGGAAAGAGGATATGCGAGGTACAGAGATCTGAAATTGAGATCTGGTGTAGTAGTGAGTGCGGTTTGGCACAGTCAGAGAAGAGGTAACATATTGTTGAAATCGGTAATATTTTGATATTATTCTTTTGAATAATCTAGATATCAGTTGGACAGTTTGTTCGATGATCTTTCCATTGAAGCTTTTTGGGCAGTGGGTCCTTCTGTCTTCCATAACTCCTAACAGAGTTAGAATCTTTTAGCAGGGATTCAAAATCCCCTAACAGGGATTCATATGTACTGAATGTATTTCATAAGACTCCTAACAGAGTCCATCCTTTCATAAGGAATATTCATATTAGTTCATCTTTTGTGGGCATCATTCCCGTTGGGGTTTACTCTTTGATCAAGAGGTTCCCTAGTCAACATATCTTGTGTCATTGTGTTATTGTGCATGAATATATTTCTATGGTTGTTGGTTACATTGCTTATATGGTTAAAATCTATTAAATTTGATAAAGGTTATAATTATCTGATAATTGATTCACCGCCCCCCCCCCTCTCAGTTATCTTGGTGGACTTTACTTTCTAATAGATCTCTCCTCTAGGATCAGGTATTCCTATAACTCGTATTTGACAAAGTGTATATATAAAATACTTTTTATTGCTCAACACTGCTACAGAGATTTCTTCGAGTCGCCACCCAACACAAGCTGGGAAATATAATACTAGATCTCAATAATATGAACACTTGATAAGGAATTTTCTAAGACAAAAGGATAACCACAAGGAAACCAACCAAATCCCAGTAATCTTTCACTGATGAAACTAACCCACTAGATGGAAAAGTACAGCTATGTGTCTTAAATGGTCAACTGATTGGTTTGAACAAATGAGCAAGTCAGGAGTCCAGCTCTTCTTGGAACCTATGTTATTTAACATAATTTTCTTCTATTCCCCAATAGAGTTTCCATTTTGTTGGTTCTTCAAAATGGACTTTATGCTTATGAAAGCTACCAATACACCTACAGATAGATTTTCAAGAATGGTCAATTCCAAATATAGGGAAATCTAAGGTAATTGGACCAACTATAGGGACAATACTTCCCTCTGCACTTTTAGTTCTGCAAGACAAGAAGGGTTCACCTAATCCAGATCCACATACAATATTTCACAATAATTTCTAGATTTTAACAAAAGATAAATGATAAGAAAATATTAAATGATATATAGTCATTCATTGATTCTCCATTATCAAAAAGAACATACAACTTAACCACAATACTTGAAGGATTTTGAATGATTTATTTCAATTTTGTAGAATATAGTCGAACCCTATCAAATACACATCACTACAAAAAATACATATTTCTGACTAGTGCTTTGTCCATTATTGAATACTTCAATGTAAAGAAGAATGCATAAACCAACTTATGTCAATGATTCATGACCCCAAAAATACTACCACCTTGTGACAGTATTGATCTATTCAACCCAGACTCATACTTCTTATAGAAATCCTTGTGCAAACAAAATGAATTTATGTTCTATCCAGAGCTATTTAATTTCATCTCAAATCAAAGCTAAGGAAAAGAAACACACACACAAATAAACTCTATGCAATGAATCAAAAAAATCATAACTCAAGAAATAGACATAGAGGGGAGGCTTGAATCTGGAAGCTTTGTATTTATAAATGTTGAATCATGTTTCTTGCATACACCTTGCTTCAAAATATATAGCACTACAATAATAGCCAATAGCTATGAAACTTTCTATTTCTATAATGATACATTCTAATCCAAATCTGTTATACTCCTAACTAAAAACTCGTATGCAATGTTAGGATTGAGCAATACTGAGAGGGGGGGTGAATCAGTATTACAACACTTTACTTTGAACTTAAACCAATTGAAAATAAACCATATGATTACATAAATGAAAAGAACATAAACAAATAACACATAACTCATAACACAATTATTTGTTTTTGAGGAAACCCTGGCCAAGGGAAAACCCTAGTGGGGATGGTACCCACAAATATGTACTAAAGTATAATGTCCCTATTAGGAGACCTAGCCCTATTAGGAGCTGAGTATTATATAGTATATTTCCTTGTTAAAGGAATATCAACCCTATTAAAGGTATACATAACCTTGTTAAAGGTATACAAAACCTTGTTAAATTTATATTGAGCTTACAGCTCTTACAATCAATACTTCAGTTTCAAAGTGTTCTCAAGAGTGAACAAAACAAGATTTTTTTATGAATTGATAGTTCTAGTTTTAGTTCTTAATAACATCTATCAACCTCTGATCTCACATCTTCCATCAATCTATCTCGCTATTACTGTCTCACATAATCATCTTCTCGCTTTACAAAAATTTCTTCATATAAATATGTATTCTATCATTCATTCGGCTCCAAAATACAATACAAAATAGAATAATTAATAATGCAAAGAGTAAATACTAAGTCAGTGATCTTGTATTACCAAAGTGTCAAAAATCCACAATCTTTATCTAACTTAGCACGTTACGATTCCAACTTATATTCCCTTAATCATCGCAACTGTTCATATGCCTTGTTTCAATGTTCCTCTATCTTCGTATGTCTTCATATCACTGTAACTTACTGACAACAATACCAAAACCAAAGAGACCTTAACTAAAGGTCATACACATCCCAAAATATCTTCTTCTAATCTCGCAAGCCATCAACTATCATATACTGTCTTCGATGCCCAAAACACTATTGTTGTATTATGCAAATCTATTTCCATACTTAGTCATTTTCAAGACTGTATCTCTAAAGCTATACTTAACTTCATGCGATCATCATATCAGATGTGTTGCCATAAATGACAACCCTCAAGTTCTTCATACTAGTCTAAAGAATCACTTGCCAACAATCTCTCCCTTTGGCATTGATGGCAACACTTAGCAAAAAATGACTAAGTGTCCCAACAAAACACTTAAGTCTCCTTTTTCTCTTTCTTCTCTTCTCTCCTAATATCTTTTTCTTTTATATATTATATTTTTGTATTTTTCTTCTTCTCTTATACTTTTTTTTTTCATTTTTTTTCTTTTCTTCTCTCCCTTTGACATCAATGGAAAAGGTATACCCAAAATTGAAAAACTTCACAAAAAGTGTAGGACTTAGTGCTTGCTCACCAATTTTAGAATATCTTGGAAGGAATCTTCCAAGGTCTTCAGTTCATCATTCCATGATTTGATCAATAATTCATTGGCATGTATCAAGCCATTCAACGCATAAGATGAAATCTCTGCTGCTTTCAATTCTGTGAGTATAGAGTTGGTCATTGATTCCCCAATCTTCTCCATTTAAGTAAAATGTGCTTCAAGAATTGATAGCTTAGGAGTGATTATACTCTTCAATACATAGTCATTTTCAAGACTGTATCTCTAAATCTATACTTAACTTCATGTGATCATAATTTATGATGTGTTTCCATAAATGACAACCATCAAGTGCTTCATACTACTCTAAAGAATCACTTGTCAACATGCAATAATGCTATCTTAGTTTTCCAGCCCTTCTAAATGATCTTTGGAATCCTTTTATAGAATAAGGATTGCAAACATATTCAGATCATTTAGGAAAAGACAAAAATGATGACTTATCACAAAAGACAAAAATAACAAGATCAACAATCAGGTTGTTACAAGCTTTCAAAAGATAAATTCTAATTGGACCGCAAGGATTTTACAACAACTCCAAAACTTCTTTAGGGTTCTCGAGAACTGCTATTTGTTGTAACCGTAGTGGGGTTTTCTTGTTAATTGGATACAACTGAGAGATACTTTCCCTTCCATGATTCGAATACCTCATCCTTAGGTCAAGTAAAGATAACAATCTAAGCCTTTTATTTGTCCATAACATCTCACTTTGTCTTCATCATCTCAGCCTCCTTTCCCAAAAACCAAAAATGAGACTTAGCATTCTCAATTGATTCTATGGTCTGAATAAACAAAATTGTACTCTCCAAGTTTATAATAATATTATTTATCCTTATCGATAGCTCACTATCCATCTTTCTGATCCATTTCCTCCTATCCTTCAATTTACCATCCTCTTTAAACATACTAGGAAACATTTCAAAATAAACCTTGGAATACTCCCCTTTTAGTACCATAGCTTTCCTTCCAATGTTGTCTCTTCTTGTTGCAAAGTCTAATAAAATTTTAACTAGCTTATGAGTAGACTTAACTGTGACATCAACATTCTCCTCATTCTTAGATAATGAATAAAATAATTTTAAATTCACCTATCTCACTATCCATGTATCTAAAATTGGCTCCAATGTATCCTTATCTACCTCAAAAGAATCAAGAATACTTACCAATTTTTCCCGCTCAAATAAATCAATTTTGGCTCAATATTCTCAACAAACTGCAAAATTGTGTCCTTGCCTTTCTGCTCATAGTTGTTTACTATTGCCAATTTTCCTCTTCTAAATTCCTCCATTCTATTTTTCAAATCATCCCTATCTTCTTTTAATCTTTTTCTCTCTCCTTCTAATTTCTCTCTTTCCCAACTAAGATCTTCATCCATCTGAGAACTAGGAGATAAGGGGGAAAAGGTAATTCAATAATTGGACTTGAGGATGAGGGCCTAGCAGGAGAAAAGGAAATTACCTTCTGAGAAGACTCTCCAATTTTTTTGTTGTATAGTCAACTATCTCCTAAGATCTGCAATGATCTTGTCTCTCTCACTAGTCTCCCTTTTCAACTCACCATAAGCCTTAAGGAATGTCTCTAGTTTAACTATGAGTTCTTATTTTTCTTGGGCCTCTTTCTTTGCCACTTTCATGCTAAACTTAGTTGATTCTAGGACCATGCCAGATGCTTCCACACCTGAGGTCTCACCAACCCTTCTTACCATTAAGTTTCCAAAGTAATCAGTATTAGAGACTTCATTTATCTTTTTTTTTCTTCTCTCTTCAAAGACCACATCACTAATGTTGAATGATCTTCACTAAAGAAAACCCCTTTGATTGCTTCTTCAGCTACCTCTTTAGTTGCATGCACTGGCTTAGTCTATTTTATGACATCATCAAAGATAATGGCATCTACAATATCCCATTCCAGAAGAATAAGAACCCATGAATTTCTAATCAAATTTCTTCCCTACTTTGGGGTGATTGTTTGAAACCTCATGACTATTTCTTATTTTACCGCCTTAATGACATTTTGATATTTATCAGGATGCTCCTCCTATCTTTTCTCACATGTCTCTTTGAATTGGCTGATATGTGTCCTCCAAATAAATTGCACAAAGGCCCTAGCCTTAACAAAATTATCATCAACCGAAAACTCATTACAAGCCTACCTGGTTATAGGATCTAACTCTTTGTCGGAAAACTCTTCCACAATTAACTCCATTATAACCCCTTTGGGTTCTTTAGGCACTCCCTCTTGGACTTCCTCATAAGTGACACAAATTTTCCCTAGGCTTCCCATTCATTTTAATTTCTCTTCTACCCCTTGTTCATAAACAATATGTAATAGAGATTGGGAAGGTGAGTATATACCTTCACTCTATTGTGCTCCTTCCTCCAATCTCTACCTTTTTGGGGAAGGTGGATAATCGAGATCAATATCAATTGGCCTCTTCCCTTGTGAAGTAGAAGGCTCCTTGGTATGTATTTTCTCTTCAACTCTCATGGAGGATGAAGGCATACTCTCTACTTTATGGCCCTTCTAATGTGCACCCCCTCTGGGCATTACCATATTGTAGCCTAATTTCTTTTGTAAAACATACTCACTAGGAGGCACAAGTTTTACAAATGTTGGCTTGCTTAAGATAAGCTTGGCTTTCTCTGGCTTTGACTTTACAACAACATCCTTCTTCTAATTGAAGGCTTGCATTATTCCTTCAAATAAATTCATTAGAGATTCAATTTTCTTTTCAAAGGGCTTGAAATCCCTCAATGGATCATAATTTTTGCCAAAATTTTGCACAAAGTCCACTATTTTCTTATACACAAGCCACTTTTCCTTCCTGACTTCTTGTTCTTCAAAATAAAACTTATTTCTAATGATGTCCTTAGGAAAATGGAAAATGTGATCCATGGTAGCACACTTGATCCTCTTCTTGAACATATCACCATAAAAACCTTTGGGATTAGTAGACCTTGCAAGTGATGTGGCCAAATGGTAATGTTCCAAAACCTTATTCATGTGCAACCATCATCCTTTTGTGATCACAAACTAATGTGCAATGGTTATGGTAGGAAAAATAAAACCTATTTTCTTTCATCTCAAAGAAACATCCTGTAGACCACCAATTTGTCTGAGGATTTATGCAATTCCAACCTTTAACAGAACTTGATATGGCAGTATAAAAGGGGTACTTCTAAAAACATAAACTCTGAAGATAGTTGAAATAGGATACAAAATGATGCCCCACTAGTTATGCATTATCAAGTTATATTATAAGCATATTTCTTTAGACTCAAAAATTCCAACAAGGCTTTGGGAATCCTTTGATTCTCTAGAAATAATAGGGCCCTTAGTCTATATGCAAAGCATCTATCAAAAGTTACAAAGCTGGCATCATTCCTATCCCATGAAATGTTCAAATTCCACAATTGTAATGGCATTTCTTCACCATCCTTAACTTTCATCAACTCCATGTCCATTGAAAAATAATTTGAACCCTTAAAAAGGAACATTTGCATCAACAAGGAATACCACTCAAATGCCATATCCACCTTGGACCTCTGAATACCAATTAATTCATTATGAATTAGGTCAACAAAAAAAGGAGAAAAATTAAATGTTACTACAAGGTATGGATGAAGGATCTGATTCATCATAAACATATAGTGCATGGGCATTTCTAATTGTTTATCCTCTCCAAATATTTGACAAAGTGACCAATACAAACCCTTTGCCTTCATATTGAAATAATCCAACTTAATGGGCTCTGGTGTATTTGGCCCTACTATAGTCAACACTCTAACTCTGTCAAAGAATTCCCTCAAAGGTCCACTCCTAAGATAATCTCTTTGTTCTTTTTAGACCTCCCTTAGTACTTCAAAATAAATCTCCTCTAAGTCATCAAAGGGCTCGCTGAACCGGAACACCTCTCGAATTTCATCTGTAGTGATATTGCTAACCAAAGGGTTTCCATTTATATCCCTTACAACTCTATCAATGGTGTCATAATTATTGGCAACTTGGAGCAATATGTCAACATCCATGAGAACATTAGGGACTACCAGCTTCCCTACATCAAATTGCCATACATTTCTACTAGGAGTGAATGCATGTCTCTAACCAAACCCCACTCTAAAAAAAACTAGGCTAGATACGCCGATATTAGCATCACTTATCCAATTTCCCTTGTTGTACAAACCATCAATAATTTTCAAATGATGGTTTTTTGGTACATGTTCTTTTATCTTAGAGGAATCATTAGTGGACCAGTCCAGTTTCTCATGAAAATCATCACATACAACCCTTTCCTGATAATCAACTTTTCCCTTCAATTCTCTTTGAGGTGCCATCTCAAATACTCGGATATTTATCACAAGACTATTGAATTTAGACAACTCTTTACTTTTTGTAAACCCTAACAATGTCAATTTCTCAATAGTGCAGAACTCAAAAATAACCCAGTCTAGAAATAACTCACCCGTTCAATTTTTGCCAGAAAATACAACAAGCTCTAAAAATCCTCGACTCTGCTAAATCTCTTTGAATATCATTGTGTTTGAAATTCAAAATGAACACCTTATGATATAACTCTATGTGAGAAAATTATATTAATTCTCGACAACATGGCCGCATGCTCTACAATTACTTCATTGCATTTCAAACTGTAACTTTAACAAGCAAAAAAAGAATATTTTGTAGCATAAGATGAAATTCAAAACTGAGTCATCAATCTAAATCCATCATAGCACACTGTGTGGTTCACAAAAATGGTCAACAAACTGATGACCTCCATGTCACTTTAGCAACTTGTGAAATCATCCAATCAGAAATTGCCATCTTAACTCCACATGGAACCTAAGGCCCCACCATTTTCCTCTTTATCAGTCTAGCCACATGTCACTCAGGCATGATCTCATAATCATTATCTTTCCTTCAGGTTTTTATCATAGAAATATGCCCAACCATTCAATCAAAACAAATCTTCCTTTACTTTAACTTCCTTTCATCCTAAAGATATGTGACATCACCATGCACACTTGTCAATCAATCGCGATGCCTTGATCATTAAACAACTTACAAATTTTCATCAAGGCAATGTGCCTACCATTAGATAAACTTTTATATGAAATACCTTTAACTTCTTCAATACCGGCTAGGTGATGTCATCTAGGACACACGACATCAAGGTGTGATCCCTTGATCATTATTTAGTGAGAATCTCTTCATTGTGGGATTGTGCTAACCATTGGATCGAACTCAATCTGACTGATCTTTATTTCCTGCTTTCGCTCTGGCCTGGGTCCACCAAATGCTATGTGTGAATCAGGCATGATCCCACGAAGGGTAATTAGTTTGCATCTTTTGTTCATGGGATTGCGCCCACCGTTGGATTAAAAAAGATATGACTAGCCTTTACTTTCTTTTGACCTTTTCAAAACTAGTCCCACAATCTCTAGTCAGACATGCACTAACAAGGTGTGATCCCACGATGGTTAAAAAAGTATCATCTTTAGTTCAAGGCATTACACATGTCGTCAAACTGAATCTAATCTCCTTGATGCTTTATCCTTTTCTTTAGCTCTAGCCAGGTCCCACTAGTTGCCAGGTGTCATTCAGGCATGATCGTGTGATGGGTAATCCTCACATATCTTTTCATCACAAGATTGCACCCACCATTGGATTAAAGTAGATATGACCGGATTTAATTCAACATAGAGACTTAAGAAAAATTAATTTACGAGAAACTTGACTTAGGGAAAAATTTAATCATGGGTCCCACTAGGTGTTATGACTTTAAAAGACTTTGGCCCCTCCCGATGACTTAAAACACATGTCTTAAACTTAACTTAAGTGATTTAAAAAAGGTAATGAAGAAACAGAAAACATGTAGGGTTTTTGGACTTAAGAAAACAATTTTTTGAAACCCTTCAAAGGTGATAAACCCTATTTCCTCAACCTAAAGCAATTTTTTTCAAATTTAGCATAACAAAAGGAAAATTGACCATTAATCCTAAGGTGGTACACATGGGATCTCACTCAAAAACACATTTGGAAACCGATTAAGTTGTGGGTGATCATCAAAAGACACCTCTTAACTCTCAATCACATCAAGGCCACTAGCAATTAATGTAAAAAACTAATATCCATGTTGCATACTCCACATCAATTGTGTGGCTAAGATAATGTGAAGTGAAATAGGTCTCTAGACCCTACAAGCTTAACACACCCACCTGTTTCATCCAAACACTATACCAAGTTACGCCACCAATATATACATGTCTAGTGAAAATACTCAATAGTGTACGTATCTAGTTTATACAATACGCTAGTCCTAACACCTCTAGAAACCACTATAGAACCTCTCACTATTTTGAATTATACATCAGAGAAGACTACCTACATACCTAAATCTATTAGTTTTCTCATAGATGAAAAAATGTTGTCTTAGACCAAGGAGATGCAACGCACCATTAATCTTTCTTATTCTACCACCTAAAAACCTGATTCTAACTTTAATATGACCAACAATATTTAAATGAGAATTATCAGCCAAGTACACTATACCTCCATCAAATTCTTCATATTTAGAAAACCAATCTTTATTAGTGATCATATAAAAAGATGCACCTGATCATCACATGCATGAGTGGTCTGAGCTACAATCAATGCATCACCATCTTCCTTCTCAAACTCATAATCATAATCAAACATCATCTTTTCTTCTTCTTTTCTTATTTTCATTCCTTACAAATGTGTCCAAGTTGACCACAATTCCAACAAATAACTTTGGACTTTCTAGGAGATTTAGATTTCCCCCTAGATTTGGATTTATTACGCTTCTCATTTTTATTTCCTTTTTCCTTATGTATTTCATGAACAAATAGGGCTTCCCTGGCACTGATGGATACCTTCCTCCTCATCTCTTTAGAAAGAAAAGAACCCATCACATCTTTAGTCCTCAAAATAACAGAAGTATTACTGATGGCCATAATGAAAGAATCGAGCATGAATCAGACAAAGAACAAAGTGAGATTTTACATTTATCCTCCCCATCCATCTTGACACCAATTGATGCCAATTGGGTCACCAAAATATTTAATGTTTCTAGGTAGTCTATAATTGTTCCACCATCCTCCATTCTCAAGGAATCGAGTTTATTGCTCAAGAAATTTCTTATTTACTACATTTTTTTCTTGATACATCTCACCAAGATTCTTCTACATATTCTTTGAAAAGGAATCTTCATGGACATTAGTTAAAATAGAGTATGTAGGGAACAATATGATTAGACCCTTGGTTTTATGGTCCATTACAATATATTTAATATCCTAATCTAGATTTATAGGTCTTATGGAATTCTCATCAATAGCATCCTACATATATCAATTTATTAACATATCCTCCATCTTCATCTTCCACATTTTAAATGTGTTTCCAATAAATTTTTCCACCTTGGTTCTCTCTAATGAAATAGTCATCAAAAAATTCCTATAACAAGATCACAAAGTATCTTCTACACAAGCTCCCACTCAAATATGGGTTAGTTTAAAAAATCCAACAACCCACAACTAAAACCAAAGGTGATCAGGCTTTGATACCACTTGTAAGGAAAATATGGTAGTAGAACAACTTAATACACTAACCTTGTGGGGAGGGTAATGTGAAACTTTCTTAGATCTTTACAATAGTTACAAAACTTAACAAAAATAATATAAATAACATCCATACCACAACATAGTGATTTACATGGGAAAAACATTTTTGGTAGGAAAACCCCACACTCCAAAAGCTACTCAATATATTATCTATAAATCAATAATAGATTAAAATATACTTGCAGAGAAAGCTTCTCTCAAGAGTATCACCAACCTAAGTTCAAAAGTTAATTGAATAGCTATAAGACACATACCCTCCATCTCATGCACCTGATATATAGGAGATACAATACGTGAAACTAATAAATGGTATTTAAAAACTATGGGCTAAAAACTACTTGTAAAGTGGCACCCATCTTATCCCCAATTAAAGATGTCATGTGATGTGTCAAAACATACACCAACACATGTAACTTGTTAGCATTATCTGTTCAGTGTTATCATCAATGTCAACCTACTATGTGCATTGATGTCAACTTGATGAAGAATTGTGGTTTCGTTATTGTACCTAATGTAGAGAAGTGTCATTTGTGTGTGTTCAGTATTGTCAACCTATTGTTCCTAGTTATGGGAAGCTAAAATATGTATAAAAGAGTATTTGAAGATGTTTCTCTATTAACTAGTGGTGATGAGAAGTTAGTATGTTGTATATCTATAAGGTGACAAGTATGAGGAGTTGGTATATGTAGAAAAGAGTATCTAAAGTCCTTGTGGGAGAATGCTCAGCATAAGAAGTTGGCAACTTGTGGTTTGGTTTATTTTTGTATAGTTTTTGAATGTTGCACTATCCTACTTTCAAGTCCATGAGAGTTTAGAGGTTGAATTTTTATTTTGTTGTTTTCTGGTAGTGAGGATGGATATTAAGAATGGTTCAAACTAGTCCCAAAAATGCTCTGAATTTCTCCACATTAATGTTTCTAGATGCGCAATTTGGTGGACGTGTTGCTAATGTTTGTGTAGTATTCTAATTCAAATATCATACATTGGTCTCTACAAGTGAAGTTATTTTTCTCTGAGTGTAACATTATTGTCTGTGCTACTATCTCGTTAACTCAATTGATTTTGGTGATTTGGTTTATGAATTATTGGTATGGATATACTTTGGAGGAAGATTTAAGAGGTTGGTGTGGATCTTGCCATGGTGTTTTGTTCTTTACATGGAGTTACGAGCATCAGAGGTTGTTTTTAGGTTGATTAGTTAACATGTTTGTACTGTTAGCTACATATTACACTTGGTGCTAACCTTGGAGAGTGTTGTTGTTCTTGTGCTTTAATTAAATCATTTTTGGGGGATGCATGTTGTGATGTATTTGGTTCCCCTTTATCTCCTAGGGTAGACTGCATTAAGTGTAGGTTTTCATGGTGGCCAACTTTGTGTAAATAATGCTTATCTCTACGGTCGCCAACCTAGTTGTATTTTTGAATGGTCAAGTTTATGTGGATGGTTAATTTGTGGTGTGGATTGTATTGGGGTCGAATATGAAGTTAATGTGATGCAAATGTGAAAGAGAAAATGCGCGAGTGTGCAATTTTGACATAGTTGTTGAAGCGGTTGATCAAGAGATCCTACATCATTTTGGTTCATCATATTCATGTTCCTAATAGAATCTAGTGGATCTCTTGTAAACTTGTATAAACCTGTATCTTTCCCTAAAGGAAATTTTCCTTTCAATTATTTTCAATTCCTTTGTATCTTACCATAGGCTTGGTGCCTCATCTTGAAAGTCCTTTCAAGGTGTAGTGCACTCCATGGCCTATGGCCTAAAATAATTGTAATTATTTATCTACATTATAATATATATGATTCTCACAATGGGTTTTCTCACATTGGGTTTCTACATAAAAATTTGGTGTTCATGTGTTTGTATTGTCATTGTAATACCTATTTTTGAAGATTAATTTAAATAAACATAATTAATATGTGTGTTTGTTAGAATTTTTTTTAAATCTAGTCAATATTGATTCAGCCCCTAATCTTGTGGTGCATTCAACATAGCTCCCTTTTACAACTCATTTATGTGTTCAACACATTTATACATTTCCTATTTCAAGAGACCCAACTTGTGGAGGCCATAACTAAGTGTCCAATTGATAAACCATTTAAAACCTCAAAAAAATCATGACATTCTCTACCACCTTGTAACCTACTACGCTAGTTATGAACATTTTAAGGCTATTTATAAGCATCTAAAGCCTTCAAAATTGAATTCATAAAAATACTTTAGTAACTTTAAAAATGGAAACTTTGATATCTTCAAAATTGGATGTGATCTAGCAACAAAAATTTACCAACATGCTTATCTAGCCCATCTGAACCTTTGGGGAAAGTTTAGGGAAAATTCATGCTCAAATAAAAACTTACTATAAATAGTAACCATATGTGAATGCAAGGTTGAAATACATGTTCATAACAATTAAGATACAAATATGACATATTATCAAGGAACAAACCTAAATGAGAACATATGATTATCTCATATAAGAATATAAAATATTCATATGACAAGAATCATCTTATTCAAATAATAAGGAAAGAAAGAAGGAAAAAGCCTAAGATTAAAGCCATGGGATGTAGAAAATATAAGGTTCACCAAACTATAATGGAAAATGAAATTCCTCAAAGATGTATTTATTCTTGTACTTCCTTTGCTACATATTAAAATTATATCCAACACATGATGTTCTAATTATTAACTTAAGCTAACACATTCAATTGAGCCAAATATAGGAGAGAAATAGGATAAATTGATAAAGAAACAAATAAGTATTATATTTTTATTTTATTATGATGGATTGATAAATGTGTAGGTAATAGTTGATAGTGAGTTAGATCTAAAATTAAGAATGCCTACATATGACTATGAAAATTTGACTTGACCATTTTGATCTCCTCAATGAGATAAGTATTGCAATCCTTACTATTTTAGTGTGATTGTGTATTGTGTACTTGCAAAACTAATAAATTTGCACTTACCTCCTCATCTTGGCTACTACAAGACATGGTGCTCTTGATAAACACTTTTAAGATCTTGTTGAGTAATAATTGAAGTGCTTCACTTCCTCTAGTCTTGGTCAAGCCACTTAATTTTCTCTTCACAAGAATCTAAAGATAAGACATTTATTATCCATTCCTTGAAATGATAGTGCAAGCTATTATAATTGTTCTTTACCTTTATTACATGTAAATTTCATGCTCTAATAATAATATATTGATCCCTCCTCTTTTTCTTCTAGTATTCTATAGAATATTTATATATGTCAACCTAGAATTCTATTCAAGTAAATAACATACAAACTAACTTGTAATAATAAAAAATTCAAATCACAACCAATATAGAGCTTGTATGAGATAGATTTGAATTTGGCAAATAAGACTATACTAGCAATTATTTCCCACTAACAAAATTGTAATTATGATTGTATCAAAAAATATAAAGAAATAATAAGTGAAATGTATGAATAAATATGCAATACAAATTATAAAAATAATTAATAATATAATGAATATAATAACTTATTAAAATTTTAACATACAATACAAATCATCCAAATAAAAATGTTAAAAGAAGACAAAGAATAAAGATACCTCCTTTAGCAATTATTATATTTATTATATTTGTTTTCTCAATGACAACTTTACAAACTAACAATTGGTCATAATATTGATATGATATAATGTAAACTATTTATATCATAAGAAAGGAAGTTGTAATAAGTATTCTAATTTTTATGTTATAATAATATAGGAAATCTTTTTTTTTAACAAATAATTATAATTGAAGAGTTTTGATTCACCTGTTTAGAATGATGTTATATATTTATTATATTATTTATCAAGATAAGGTCCAAATTTTTACATATTAGGTTAAGTTTGATTTCTAAATGAGATAATTTTACGAAGTTAACTCTTAAACGATACAATTAAATTAAGTTATGACTTTGACAATCTAACTTTCCCTACTCAAAACAATTTAACTAAAAATATAATATCTTATTTAGATATATGCTTATTTGCCATAGTATGATCTCATTCTTATATGTAATTTAACGATCAAACAATCAATAACAAATGTACATCCCATCCACATTCAATAAATAATTTCATATTTTTATTAGCTAAAAGTGATCTAGAAGCACTCCAAAAAAAAATCAAAACTAGTCTATAATATATATCTAATCTAATTGTTTTTCTTAATATATATTTTAAAACTATATATTGAAGTGGCATTACCACTGCACAAAAAGAGTGTGAGTTGTAATGTTTTTTTTTCCCATATTTTAACTAGAGGGGAAAACGTAGAGCTATGGCAATTATGAGGAATGACAAGTGTATGACTGTTTTAATGCATAATTCAGGCATGATTTAAGAGGAACATGATTTTGCACGTCTTTAAATTTGTTAACTTTCTTTTATAAATCAATGACAAGTTACATGTGACCCTCCAAAGAATCCGACATAATTAATCCAATGTTAGACAAAGGCAAATTGCATCATGCAAAATGGACACAATACCCTTTTCACGTGTTTGGAATTAACATTCTAGATGCTCTCTCTATGCATAAAAGAGCTTTGTTATCACTAAAATTCTAGTAAAACAAAATTTATGTATTTTTTAAAGATGTTTTAGATTCTAAAGCGTATATTAGATTTCGATAAATTTTTTGGTTATTGTTGTGTGTGATTCAATTGTTTATAGCTATTCCAGCTTCTAGGTAGTAAAGATAAATGTTGAGGAATTTGTTATATGTGCAAAGGTCAAAAAGTGGTCATTTTAAAGTGTCATCTGAAATATATTCTATATAGCCTCACTACTAGTTTGCATTGACAACGAAAAAATTTGTACAATTGATCCAATACTTTTGCACAAATGCCCCAATAATCGTGTACTATTGGTGCCAATAAACTTGCACAATTGGTCTAATTACTAAATATTTTTCCAAAAAAATAATGGCTATTAGTTCATAGATGATTTCCTAGTGGGGTTTTAATTTGTGAAATCTAGTGTACAATAACTAGAACATGAACAGTAATTGGTGCTCTTGCCCAAGTGACAAATTGTTATGAATTAGAATTGAGTAGCTTCTAGTTTAGATTGTGTGTACTTTTAGCATCAACGTTTTGAATCACACTATGTAATTCATCATCAGGATTGTGGAAATCTGATATCACTTATTGCTATGAATTGTAAATTATTGAATAAATAAATTAGTAATAATGATCATTTATAAAACAAAATCAAGATATAAGTCAATGTTGGCAGTTTGTGATGATTAAGTTGTGATGGTATTATTCTTGCTATCAAGATTCAAACCCCGTTAAAATGCTATTAGTAAGTGTTTAAATAGAGATGAGGCCCCTTGTTTGTGACCTCACCGATTCGTAATTCAAAATCAAAAATATTTACCCTTCTAAAAAAATCAAGAAAAAAATTACCATGTCAAAAACCATTCATAAAATTTCCAATATATAAATCACAATGTCAAAAATTCTCTAACTCAGATTTTAAAACTTTTTTTTTTCTTTTTCATTTGCTAATAACTTAATTAACTAACTATTTATTATACTCACTTTATGTCTCTTTCTAAACAATTACTCTTTTGACTTTTAAATCTTTTCTTATGGATGAAAGAATGGGCCCCCTTATAAATTCCTCTCTAATAATGTAGAGAATATAATATCTCACTATATCTTGTGTCATTTGATTTGTTTAAACTTCACTAAAGTTCTTTATGCACATGAAAATGTTCTTTAAGCTTATGCCAAGAAAGTCCAATATTCCATGGAAGATGCTCTTAACAATGATGTAAGAATGGGTCAAGAGAAACCATCCTATATTATTCTTATTCTTTATGGGAAAGAAAAACATTACCTAATAATATATGTCAAAATAATGGATCCTTTTCTTGTAGAGACAAGAACAAAAGACTTATTTTGGTTAAAGGAGGTAGACATTATACCATAGGCTTAAACAGGGGAAAGCAAAATGCCACCAACCATTAACATTGATGGGAACAAATTTTCTACGATTTATCTATGCTGAGATAGAAAGTTTTCCATATGGGAAGTTGTGTGGAATTCTAAAGTCTTTGCCTCCAATGCAAGAAAGCAGTAATACGGTCATACGGCCATCAAATTTAGGCTGTAATAGGGCTCCCCCAATCTCTCTCTATTTACATGTCGGTTGGGTATTTCTAAATCAAGAGATATTTTTTTACAACGTTGAACACATGGGACTCTTGATTTTAGTTAGATTTTGTGTTTTTTGTGTTTGCTAATGCAAGAAAAGGTCAAGGTCTCATGGGGCCTTAATTCCATCTATTTAAAAATTAATTTATTAGCTAACATGTTTAGATTTAAAAGTATTTTTTTAAGTATGCAATTAATTGCAACTAGATCAATGTTATTTTATGATTTTAAAATATTAATTGAAATGTCAAGGTCTATTAGAAGTGTAAGGGTGAAGTTAGTATATTTATGTTCATTTTTATTAAATCTTAGGTCTATTTTAAGAAAATATTTTAATATGATTGTTATGTAATGGCATAAGGTATATTTTGTATGCTTTGGCTTATTTTTCAATCTTTCTTTTATTACTTGTACTCAGTTTCACATTTTCATATACATGCATCTTTATTCATGTCTTAATCATATTTATTCTCACATATTTCAATCATTTATTGACTCGATTTTCAGGAATTCATCCACAATCCTTATATTCTACATACTTTATCACGAGTCATTTTTGCAACTTGTAAGAGTATTCTCGAATGGTGCAAATTTGACCCAAAAATCAAATTTATAATTTTATATTTTTCAACTCTTTATACATTTCCACTAGTGGGCCAATTTAGCACACAATTAATAGGTTAAGGCCTAGTTATAATGAATTATATACAACAATAATCCTTTTAGATTCTTGTCTAGCATATCCTTATCAATTCCATTTAGTTTTCTTCCCATTTTGAGAGAATGACTTAATATAATTACATATCAACCAATAGCACGCTCTTGTAAATTTGGTGTCATTCTCCCATTTCACTAGTTGCCCATTTATACTACTACTACTACTACGACTACTACACACACATGTATCTACACATATTTTCATACATCTCTCATTTGGTATGCATGGTGTTACACACATTCTCATATATTTATTAACTACCATAATTCAGTAGCCTTTGTTTATCTCAAGTCATCTTGTCAATGTGAGAATCTACACCCATAGATGTGACCCTTGATTTTTAAAAATTCAAACCCAATTTTGAACCCATAATTGTCCATCCATTTCTTGCCTCTCTAGAACTAACTACACACATGTTCTCACAGTATTGGCAAGGATCAAACTAAAAAAAATAGAACAAGCCACTTCAAGCTCAAGTTAGAACTAGGAGGGTGTTCCTAGAGGTATCTATGAACATGTTTTTAGATCAAATAAAATGAACAACTAAAAATAACAAACTACAACTAAACTTAAATTAGATACTTGACCCCAAATTTTCTCCCTAAGTTTAACTAGCTAGATAAGACTTCTATATCGTTAATTAACATGTGTAAGTGTGACCTCCTAAGAATACATGCTTTCAAGGATTACTATAGATATTACCTTGGTTATAGTGCAAAATCATGAATGCGCATAATTTATTTCCATTCCTAAACTATTGACTAATTATTTTGATTGTGTTGAAGAGTAAGGAATGTTATGATTACAGTCACCCACATTGTCAATTTGTGAGGCCCTACCCCAAGCTCGTCATAGCATTTCATATTATTAGTACAATAGACCTAGTATTTGATATTATATTTTGATGCATTTTGTCAGGGATTTGATTACATTAGATTATGATACACCATATAGTATGATGCTTTCCATACTCATAATGATGATTTTATGATACATTCATGATTTGCGTTATGGTTAATTTACTTTAGTGAATATGATGATGTTATTGAGTTTATGCTATATATGAATTAATTAGGAAAAATGATGATTGGAATTTGAATTATGATGAAATGTGACCTCATTGAAAATTAAATGTTATGTGCTTAGATGCTGTTAATATATGTATAAAATTTCATGTGTGAAAATTTGTTTTAAAATATTTATGGTATGTTGAATTGTGAATTGGATATGTGAAATGTTGAGTAATTGGTAATTGCTTGAATGATGTTTATGTTCATATATTTATATGCATGTGATTTCTTGAGCTACTAATGTTTGAATTTAGATGTGTAGGAATTGACCATGGAATTCATTCAGAGAACTAGAACCAATCCTATGTGCCTCATTGTAATGTGTTTTAATTCGTAATTGTAAATGCTTGAGTGTATATCAATTATAATTTATAAATTACAAATTGTTAATTGTTAATTGTAATTGTACAAAATGGACATGTCAAGTGTGTTATGTGATGTGTATTTTTGTGGTGTCACTTAACACTTGTGTTGTGTATATGTGGCAATGACATGTCCATTTGAGAGATGATTGGTTGAAACCAGACCTAGGATAGTACCTAGTTGCATTCTTTCATGATGACCTCTTGGTTAGAGAGCCTGAAGTAAGGTCACATCCCTTGGAACCAGTAGGTAAATTCAAGGTAAGTTTTTGAGGGGTTAAATGGACACCTAGGGTTGAGGTTAGGACTTTTTTAGCAAGCCCACTTGGTATACCTATGGGTAAGGGTCATTTTTAACCCTAGGACAACTCATAGATGACCTGGGAGCCCGTCCAAAAGTTGGTTTTTCAAGATAGATGAAAATCAACTTTTGGAAGCAAGGTCTTGGTTAGACAACCCTCCATTTGAGTGCAAGATACTTGTTCCTTTTTAAAAGCTACTTTTTTAAAATCCATTTTTAGTAACCTTGTAAGGGGTTGGGAAGACCAACCAATTGGATTTCATCACTAGTAGAATTTGGGCAAATAAATGATCATGTGACTAAAATTTTTAGTCACGTGACTAAAATTGATCATGTTCTACCATTTTTTAAGTCACGTGACTAAAACTGATCATGTTCTACCATTTTTTTAGTCACATGACTAAAACTGACCATGTTCTACAAATATAAATGACTAAATAAATGACCAATTTGGTCATCGGTTAAAATCACAACTAAAATGACTAAATAATTAGTTACCCTAATAAAAGTGACTAAATGAATGATTAATACTCCTTTACACATTAACATTTGATAATATCATATACTTATATCTTAGAAGTTACATTTCAACAATAATGTGTGTTTGCCAATAGACTTATTGTGCGAACATTATTCCAGCCACTATTTGCCAATATCTCTAGATGGTAACTATATTTAAAATTCCTCTAAGCATTTTGCAATTAGAATTTATAATATAGATCGGGTGTATATAATTCATAGACATTATCAAGGTTTTTTAGAGTGTTATTTGTGGTAGTAGATTGGTTACTATACTATGGTAGCTATCAAGAGGGGAAGCATTTAAAGCTCTATAGGGTACTTCAATTAACAACTAAAATTATGTAGCTTTGATTCGATTTCTTTCCTTAGATTTTCAAGTGCATATGGTATTGATTTATCATTCCATGTCATTTGTTCCTTTCTAGTTTGAAATTCCTAAAAACTTGTTAAGTTTGTTATTTCTCTTTTGGGTTTCTTTTGGCATAGATGCAATTCTTTCATAAATTTACCTAGGACTTACATCTATCTTATCTATTTGTCACAACTCTCTTAGACTAACCTTTATACTTTTTTTCTTTTAATATATTATTTGACTGAGTGTGTAGTATGTTTCTATTTTGTCAATATGCAATATTTTGATTAGTGTCATTTTATTAATTCTTTAGATTATGTTTATTAAATTAATTCGAGTTAAATTATTTTGTAGTGTTAACTAGATATAATTAATTACTAATTTAAAAAAGATAATAAATATACTATACCAATGTGAAATGTGTATGAAATAAATTAAACCTTCACTATATACACATAAATAAGATGACTTTGTGAGAAAACATACATGAGTAAACTTCATCTAACAAATTAAAGATAGAGTTTTATTAAAAAGTATTTGAAATAATGCACGACAAAGAAATCATAAAACAACAATTGATACCAAACAAATCCACAAATATTTGTGAGACTACCTATTATTTAACACATCAAATTTATTCTTGAAACTTTTGTCACTATTAAATAAATGGTTAGTCTAGAACATTTTTTAAGAAAAAATTAACATTTTATCCTTAAATATTTTTATCTTTATTTTTTCTCTTAAATTAAAAATATTTTAATTGTCTTAAATAAAAAATTAAGACAAGAAAATAAAATTAACCCATCCATTTTCCAAATTCCTTAACCTATGAAAGGTTTTTAAATTCGGCCAAATTATAGCCCTCCCTGCGCAAGGTTTTTCAGAGAGCATAAAAATTATCCCCAAACAAAACAAAAATTCATTCTTTTTCAAGGTTTTGTAATGAGATCATAACAAAAAAAAAACATCGTAAAAATGGGCCACAAAGCTGAAGAGGTTCTCAAGGCTGAGAATTCGTAGCAATGGGTGATCATTGCACAATGGTTTAGCGGTGACATTTGAAGTGCAGGTAGATAAATAAAATCACCCTTCATTTTATTGCCTATGTACCTTATAAGTTTCAAATATCTCTTTTTATTCTTGGTGCTATGAATGCAAAGCCTAAATGTGGATGTTATTCTCCGTATTGATTTTCATTAATAGCCAGGACTATACCATCCATTTCTCAACAACCACAAATTTTAGGTCAAATATTTTTAAAAAGGAAAGGTAGTAAGATTTATCAATATCAAAATGAAGTTTGTTGAAAGAAAGATTTATCAATATTAGAATGCGCAATAGGGCATTTCCCATTGCCATTGTTTTAGTAAGTTGAAGAAATGACTGGTTTTCTATTGAGCATTTTCTCTAATATGTTTTAGCTACATGAAGAAATGATTGATTTCTCTAAAGATTTACCCAGATTCATACTCCAAATAGGTATATGCATCACATCAATAGTTTGAGCGTCATTCTTGCAAAGAAACAACATGAAAATACCTACAATACCGCCTATTATTTTAGTATGTGATCTCTATTATAGTGAAAATAATATACGCTCTGCCATTCACATCAATTCATAGCCTATGTATGTTTTATTCTTCCATGCTGGTTGCAGCTTCAATTGCTTCATTCTTTTGTAAATCTGATCTTTTTTTATGCAATAAAAATACCAGTTATTTCTTTATACTCAGTCTTTGAAACTTTGAGGGTTTAATGGTTTTAATTTATGATATGGTTTTTATTATTTTCCCATATATTTTCTCTTTAATCATCGATAGTAATAAAGTTATGAATCTACATATTGTAGAATCCAGGTTACATTATCTGATATGATGTTGAGAAATTGTGGTAAGAAAACCTCCATAATCTTGTACATTCCAACTTAAGCTCTACATTTATATCTTTTTCCAAATAATGAAAAGGCACATCATATTTTCTATCTACTTTACGGCTCTAAAATTGTAAATGGTCTCCTTTGAAAAGAAATGAGGAAACCCTTCTAGGTATAACCACAGCCTCATATGATTTTTTGAGGACATTATTTTTTATCATTTGTGTTTTGTTCCTTCTTATGTCCTTATCTGTTGAAGCACTTGTATGTATTCATACATTGTTACCATGTTCATCTTAAAAATTATCATGATATGTTCTTCATATTGCTCTATTCTAAGACAATGGATGCTCCATTACTTTATGAGGGTGTAATCAAAACTAGGGTTCATCAATATTTACGTACTCACAACTTCTTTAGATGTAAGACTGTAGCATGATACAAGATACAATCAATGAAATATGATTAAAAATAGTTCAAAGGCACTCTTTTCATTAGGAGAGAATGAATGTAATATTAATTTTCAAGGTACAATATCAGTCTTCTAAAAGATACAATCAATGAAATATCAATTTGAGGCATGAAAAGTGGACTTTTGATGGCGTGTGCAACAATTATCCTTCAATCAGAGTTTCCTCGAGGATCTGTCACCATTCAAGGCAAATTTTTAGAGCATAAAAAGAAACTTTCCTTCAATTTGAGAATTTTTTTAGAGATTGTTAGGAATAACAGTCCACAATACAACTGAGAGGGGGGGGTGAATAAGTTGTATAACAAAATATTAAACTTTAAACTTTAAGCTCATCAATATTAGAAACAATGAATACCAACACAATAACACAATATTTTGGTTTCGGGGAAACCATGTTAAAGGTAAAAACCCTGGTGGGAATTAGCACCTACAAATGATGTACTGAGAGTATAGTAATCCTTGTTAGAAGATGTAGCCCTGTTAGGATCTTATTGAAATATTACAGTACATAGTCCTTGTTAGAGGACATACCCTATTAGGAGTCAAGGAACAAAAGAGGGCTCACTGCCTAAAGAAGGTTAAATCCACCTTCAGAACTCACTAGTTCGCAACAGGTGTATATGAAGAAATACACAATCTTTTGAACTGTTTGCCAACAACTATCTTTGCTTGATCAGTTCCAATGAAGTCCACCAGTAAACCTCTTCTCTACATGCAGCAGACACAAGCTCAAAGCTTTCACAACCTCTCTATATCACATATATTCCATCCATATCTTTTCCAAAGAAAAGATTCTACATATATACCTTATTACATTTTACCATGATCAGGTCAGCCCATGAGGCTTTCTTAATTTACAAATGATTACATAAACTCTTGCTAAAGATACACACGGTATCTAGAACAAGTATGCAATGATTACAATACAACAATTAAGGACCGACATCCTTAATTCATGCTTGCCAAACAAAACACACGCTTCCTTTCCTGAGTCAGCTTCTAAATAAACCATCTCTAGAACACACGCCATAGATGACATCACCAATCACTCCGTACCTTTCACTGACCAATGAACATCCTTCAGTACCTTTTATTTCATCCTTCAAGCTCACATACCTTGAATCCAAGTCTTCTGAAAGATATACCAAAAACCCAGAGACTAACTTTGTCAATTCTCACTGTCACAGTTGAGTGACCAGTCTTCATTAAATCATCTATATCTCTCTCAATATTAAACATCTAAAGATGCAATCTCTGATATAAGATCACAACATCCATTTCAACTCTTGTCCAACTTAGTAGCATCTGAAACATCTATACTATGTCTGTACACTGTGATAACCAGCCTGGTCTTCTCTCAAAAACATATGTTGACATTAGTGACAAAACACAAATGACAATAGTATGAATGCCCATTCAGTAACATAGTGATTAAACATATTAAATGTCTTAATCACCTCTCCATGCATTAGCAATATCCAACAATCTCTCCCTTTGGCATTGATGTCAACATATGGGAAAATCCATCCCAAGGTTTAATCAATCCAAAAGTGTTCTGAAACCATACAGTGCTCTCACAATAATTCTTCATACAGTCTCCCTAAGCAGTAGGGATTTTCTCATAGCAACACTCCCCCTTTGACAACAATGGCAAAGGGTGCCATGAGGCTTTGGCTACCTTCATAGATAAACTTTCTTCCATGATCACTCCGCCTGAGGAGTAGATCCATGCATTCAGTCCAAATAATGATAAGGCTCTGAATACTTTTGGACTGATGCATTTCTGCATCAATTAGTTCTGACTAGGAGGGGCCTGAACCCTCAACATACCTCTGAGATATTCAAAGGTATCTTTTGGTAGTGGCTTTGTGAAGATTTCTACAATCTTCTCTTTTGTACTGATATATTCTAATTTGATTTCCTTTTGTGCCACCTTGTCTCTCAAGAAGTGATACTTAATAGAGATATGTTTAGTTTTGGAATGCATCACTGGATTCTTTGACATGTTTACTATACTAGTGTTATCACAATGGATAACCACAGGCTCTTCAAAAATTACTTCAATGTCTATCAGCATTTGTTTCATCCAAATAATCTGAGTGCAGTTTATAGTAGCAGCAACATACTCTGATTCAGAAGTAGACTGTGCTATACAATCTTGTTTCTTGCTTAGCCAAGAAACCAAATTTTTCCCAAGGAAAAATTCACCGCCACTGGTACTTTTTCTGTCATCAATATTTCCTACCTAATCAGCATAAGTATAAGCATGAAGTTCAAAGCTATCATTTTTGTCATACCATAAACCATGGTCTATGGTTCCTCTGAGATACCTCAATATCCTTTTCACAACAGCTAGATGTGTCTCTTTGGGTTCTACCTGATATCTAGCCACAATTCCAATAGCATTAGCAATATCTGATCTGGTGTGAGTCAGATATTGTAGCCCTCCAACCATTGATCTATAAAAAGTCTGAAAAACACATTTTGATTCATCATCAATCATTAGCTTGTTGCCAATCACCATAGGTGTTCCTACTGGTTTACAGTCTTCCATTCCAAATTTCTTAAGAAATTCTTTGAGATACTTGGTCTGAGAAATGAAAATAGCATTCTCATTCTGAGTTATTTGCAGTCCAAGAAAGAATTTCATTTCACCTATCATAGACATTTCAAATTCACTTTCTATTTCTTTAGAAAACTTCTTACATAGATCATCATTACCTCCAAAGATAATGCCATCCACAAATACTTCTACTATCAGGATTCCATCTTCAGTAGTTCTTAAATATAAATTACTGTCTGCATTACCTTTTCTGAATCCAAGCCCAAGTAGATACTTGTCTAACCTTGCATACCAAGCCCTAGGAGCTTGCTTAAACCCATACAGGGCTTTCTTCAATTTGCACACCATGTCTTTATCTTCGCATATAGGAAACCCATCTAGTTGTTCTATATATACTTCTTCAAGATCTCCATTTAGAAATGCAAATTTAACATCCATCTGATACACTTTGAAGTTTTTGTGTGTAACATAAGATAGGAATAATATTACTACCTCTATTCTAGCAACAGGAGTAAATGTTTCTTCAAAGTCAATGTCTTCTTGCTGTGAGTATCCCTTACACACTAGACTTGCTTTGTTCCTTACAACCGCTCCTTCTTCATCCATTTTGTTTCTAAAGACCCATTTTTTTCCTATAACATTTTTATTTTTAGGTCTAGGAACCAATTCCCAAGTATTATTCTTCTTTATCTAATCCAATTCTTCTTTCATGGCATTTATCCAAGATTAATCTTTAAAGGATTCATCTGTAGTTTTTGGCTCAACTTGAGAAATCAAACAAATTTCTTCTCTAGCTTTTGATCTAGTTAGCACTCCCTGACTGGTATTTCCAATAATTTGATTTTCAGGATGGTTATTTTTTACATACCTTGGAGTTTTAGGAGTCTCAGTAGTTCTTCTTGTATCAGCATCACAAGCCTCTTTTTCACTTTCTTCCTCAACAAGTTCTTCTTCTGCAGTAGTAGCGGTTTCTTTCATTTCTAAAATCTGACTATTGTCATACATTCTTTCTTATATCTGAAATTTCTCATCTATTCTCACATTGTTACTTTCAACCATCTTCCTCAATATCAGATTGAAACATTTGTATTCCTTTCTTTTAACAAAGTAACCAAGGAAGATTCATTCATCACTTCTACCATCAAATTTCCCTATCTCATCATCCCTCTTGATATAACATTTGCTACCAAAAATTTTGAAATATTTTACAGTAGGAGTATGATCAAACCATAGTTCATAGGGAGTCTTACTTGTACCTTCTCTGATTTGAATTATGTTTAATGTGTATATTTTTGTTCCAACAACCTCTCTCCAATGTACATGAGACACATTTCGTTCAATCAGCATTGTCCTGACAGCATCAAGTATAGTCTTGTTTCTTCGCTCTGCTATCCCATTCTATTGTGGAGTCCTAGGAGCAGATGTTTGTCTTTTTATCCCATGCTCTTCACAGTATGAATTGAATAAATCTGATGTAAAATCTCCACCTCTATCTGATCTTAGACACTTTATTTTCAATCTTAATTCATTCTCTACTTTTTCTTTAAACAACTTGAATTTATCAAATGCTTCTAATTTTTCTCTCAAATAAGTAACCCACATCATTCTAGAAAAGTCATCAACAAAGAGTATAAAATACCTTTCACCATAGTATGACTTTGTTCTTATAGGCCCACATAGATTTGTATGTACTAGATCTAGCTTTCCTTTTGATGTAAATGATTTTCTTTTATGACTGCTTCTAGTTTGCTTTCCCATAACACATTCTTTGCATATAGTGTTAGAAGGTTTCACAATCTTCGATAGATCTGTTACTGTATTATCCATACTTGCCTTCACAATGTTATCAAAATTGACATGAAAAAATTGTCTATGCCATAACCAACTAACATCTACCTTCGCAATAAAACAAGAGGCTCCAGATGTGTTTAGTTCAAATACATTACCTCTAGATTTTGAACCAGTAGCAATCAGTTTTCCTTCCTTGCTTCTGATGAAGCATTTACCATTAACAAAACTTAACTAAAAATCTTTATCCATTAACTATCTGACACTCAACAAATTGTGTTTCAGTCCTTCAACAAGTAGTACATTGTCTTTATTAGTCTTTCCATCCAAAGTAATGGATCCTACTCTTATGATGGATTTTGGGAGTTTGTCCCCAAACCTTACAACACCTCCATCATAATTTTCTAATTTAACAAACTTGTTCTTATCACTAGTCATGTGATCAGAACATCCACTATCAATTATCCATTCAGTTTTCTTGTCAACATGAGATACTAAGGCTTTTTCTTCATGAACCGGTTCATCTTTAATAGCAACAAATCCAATCTCTTCATTGTCTAAATCATCATCATCAAAGATTCCTTCACTAGCATAATAACATTCTTTGTCTCTTCTAATCTTTGCATAATTAGGTTTGTATTAGAAACTCTTGTAGGACATTTAGATGCAAAATAACCTATTTTATTGCATGAAAAACATTTCAAGGGTAACTTGCCTTCAAATTTTCCCTTACCTCTTTTTTCTCTTCTAGCAATCAGTGCAACAAGTTCTTCCATCTTTCTTTCTTCTTCCATTATCTTTTCCCATTCCTCAGCATACTCACCAAGCTCTTCTTTTAGGTCTTCTTTGCTTGTGCTTGGAAGTGAAGATACTTTCTTGTGTGTGGATGCCCTAAATGTAGATTCAACTTTAGGTGCAGCTTCTCCAAATTCTACAGCTTCAAAAGAAGTTAACTTTGCAATCAACATCTCTCTGCTAAAGTTTGGAGTCAGGGGAATAGTTTCTTGAATAGACATTGCCTTGAATTTGTATACAAGAGTCAATGATCTGAGGATCTTGGCAATAACTTCATCTTCATCATAAGTACCTCCACAATTTATGATTCCAACAACTGCTTCTATGACCCTTTGAACATAGGCTCTAATGCTTTCATCCTCATTCATTTGCAGCTTTTCCATCTTTGTTTTCCTATTTTGTAACTTTGTCTACTTGGTATATTTATCCCCTTCATATAATGTTTCTAATCTATTCCATATTTCATATGATGAATCTAAGTCTTTAACTTCAGTGAACTCACCTTCAGATAGTGTGTTGACCAGAGCTTCTCTTGCGACCATGTTATATGAAAATAGCTTCTTTTCATCATCAGTAGTAGATGGAAAATCATTTTCAGTCTTCAGGGTTGTCTTCTTCTTTGTAATCATCCAGTAATCTATGCCTAAACACAATAGGTGTGTTCGCATCTTGTTCTTCCAACTGTCAAAGTTTTCAGGATCAAATTTAGGACCATCCTTCCTATAGAGTGCCATCTCCAAGATCACCTCAACCTATTAAGCTTTCTCTCTGAGGACCACAAGCTCTGATACCAATTCTTAGGAATAATAGTCCACAATACAACTAAGAGGGGGGTGAATCAGTTGTATAACAAAATATTAAACTTTAAACTTTAAGCTCATCAATATCAGAAAAAATGAATACTAACACAATAACACAATATTTTGGTTTTCGGGAAACCCTGTTAAAGGTAAAAACCCCGGTGGGAATTAGCACCCACAAATGATGTACTGAGAGTATAGTAATCCTTGTTAGAAGATATAGCCCTGTTAGGAGCTTATTGAATCATTACAGTACATAGTCCTTGTTAGAGGACAGACCCTGTTAGGAGTCAAGGAACAAAAGAGGGCTCACTTCCCAAGGCTCACTACCCAAAGAAGGTTAAATCCACCTTTAGAACTCACTAGTTTGCAATAGGTGTATATGAAGAAATACACAATCTTTTGAACTATTTTCCAGCAACTATCTTTACTTGATCAATTCCAATGAATTCCACCAGTAAACCTCTACTCTACATGTAGCAGACACAAGCTCGAAGCTTTCACAACCTCTCTATATCACATATATTCCATCCATATCTTTTCCAAAGAAAATATTCTACATATATACCTTATTACATTTTACCATGATCAGGTCGACACATGAGGCTTTCCTAATTTACAAATAATTACATAAACTCTTGCTAAGATACACACGGTATCTAGAACAAGTATGTAATGATTACAATACAACAATTAAGGACTGACATCCTTAATTCATGCTTGCCAAACAAAACACATGCTTCCTTTCCTGAGTCAGCTTCTAAATAAACCATCTCCAGAACACACGCCATAGATGACATCACCAATCACTCTATACCTTGTGCTGACCAATGAACATCCTTCACTACCCTATCTTTCATCCTTCAAGCTCACATACCTTGAATCTAAGTCTTCTAAAAGATATACCAAAAACCCAGAGACTAACTCTGTCAATTCTCAATGTCACAATCCAGTGACCAATCTTTATTAAACCATTTGTATCTCTCTCAATATGAAACATCTAAAGATGTGATCTCAGATATAAGATCACAACATCCATCTCAACTCTTGTCCAACTTCACAGCATCTGAAACATATGTACAGTGTCTGTACACTGTGATAACCAACCTGGTCTTCTCTTAGAAGCATATGTTGACATCAGTGACAAAACACAAATGACAAAAGTATGAATGCCCATTCAGTAATGTAGTGATTAAATATATTAAATGTCTTAATCACCTCTCCATGCATTAGCAATATCCAACAGTTTTCAAAGATGAAAGCCTGTGAAGACATCATTGACAAGTTTCCATATTTATCCCAAATTTCAAGGAGCTTTCCAGTTCTGAGAAAAGTCACACCTCTAGTTCTATTTTTAGTGGTGAGACAAGCCTTTCAACAAGGCAAAAAAATTGTTATTTTTTTTCCTCGGTTATTTCTTCTCTTCTTTGCATGCAGAAGAGATAGGAATTGTAGCTCTAATTTCTGAGTGTTGTAACATCAATCTTTTCCTTTTATCTTAATAAATATACATCATTTGTTCCTTCTTATGCCTTCTTGTCCACTTTGGTGAATGATTAAATACATGTGTTTACTATGATTTTATATAAAATCCTCTAAATGCTAAAATTTTCAAATATCAATAGTGCAAGAAAAGCATGGTAGTGCAGGTCATAGTATGTGTTAGATGATTTTAACAAGTTGAAGTTGTGAAAATAGTTATTTTCCTTCGGGAATACATCAAAATCGAAGCCTTTATGTGAATTTCTTATGCATTACATGCACTATTTAAGTTGTGAGAAGAATTTAATCTCTATTAATTTTCTCCTTTTTGTTTCTAACGATTTCTTCTTATTACAGTATTGCACAACAAGTGTCTAGAAGAATAGTGAGGATCATAGGTAGGTCCATGGAAATTTTTTGGTGGATGTCCTTTAGTTTAGCCACAAAAATCTTTGCAGAGCTAAGGTTGGGTTTATGATTACCACTTTTATTTATTATTTTGTCTAAAAAATGAGGGAGGTGAGGTTGAATATGAGAATACAACCCTCTTTTCCCTTTTAATATTGTTGTAATTTATCTGGATATATGATGGGTGAGGTTACATGTATTTTGTAATGTTGGTAGAGTGAGGTTTGTATCACATTCTCAATGAATGTAATGCACAAGTCACTCCACAATTCACCCCTAAATAGATCAAAAATAGGATGCATGCTCACATTATATATTGTGCATCTGGAAAGCTATTTTAACTTAGGGAAGAATATTCTACTTTTCCCTTTACCATTACATCTTAATGACCCAAAACTATTATTTGAAAATCCCTTGCCTATTACAACTCATTATTTTAAAACCAGCTGTAACTGAAGACTCAATATTCATGACCCATCTGATCATTGTTTCTTTCAAGGACTCGTCTCTCATGAGTTTGATCCCTTTGTAATGGATTCCCTCTTCTGCAGTTTCTAAATTTCTCTTTTTTTGTTATATTTAGATTTCTTATACATAGTTTTCTCTTCAATTAACTGAATAGAAGTTATAGAAATATTTTCATGTAGTGCGTACAACTGAGCTTGAATTTTTTTAGTTAGGGTTGCATCAGATGGCACGAAAAGACTATATATTTCACTAATTTCACTAAAACTAGGTCTCAAATTTACAATAGACGTAACTATTTATACTTTTTGATTTGTTTGAGTATGAGATGGATGGACAATGTAGGTGCAATAACCTTGGCAGATAGATCTATCAGTGAATATCATACTTATGTTTGTATGTGTTGGAGAATGAGTTAGTTGAGGTTGTTTTTGCACTAATACTTTGTACTAGATTCACCTTGCCTTTGACTGATTAAGATGAGGTTGTTTAATGTGGCCCTCACATCATTAGTTTTTAATAACAGTTCATTTTGGTATTTTTCCTATTTGTACGGTTGATCACCTATTTGAAGTAATCAATTACAATTTTATAGATGGAAGGTTCTTAAAATGGTATAATAATAGTAGTTACATTACATCTTTATTAGTAGACACTATGCATCTCCACTATATACTATTTTTTTGTACAAATTCTTATAGCTTTGAATGTTTTATGATTTCTTCTAAAATTTATCCTGAAGTAGTACAAACCGGCTCCATCTGTTTGAAAGGAGTTGTAATGCCAGTGTTTAGAAATTTTCTTCAATATTGAAAAAGACTCAAGAATATATGATCTTTTCTTATAAGATATTCTCTTGCAAGAATTCTTATAGCTACACATATTTCAGACTTTTATTGGCAATACTTAAGATAGTAGTGTCAACGTACAAGTTTTTTCTCAATAGTCAAAAGTAGTTGGAATACCTCTTTTTAGAAATCTTCTTTCATGCTGAAGAAGTCACAGGAAACATTTGATATTTTATTATAAGATATTTCTATTGGTGTTTCATCCTCCCAATTAATCATCTTTGTCCCCATTGCTTTCGTTATCTTTTACTTCAACTCTATTTTGCTACCAAGTTTTTCTTGACCAATTTAGCAACTGCTTTACAGATTGCCTTAAGAATCAGAGCTAAACCAAACAAATTAAGGAAGATTAATTTTGGGTTCTACAATGGAAGATTATTAGAAATGGAAAATAAAAGAGTGTAGAGCACAGGGCGATGGTAAATACTTGAAATAATACACAATTTTATTTTCCATGTCTTTAATTCCACAAGAAGGTGTGTTGATTACTCCAGCCCATGAATTGATTGATGAAGCTCATCCTAGATTGTATTAGTCTATGTTAGCTGAAGAGTAGAGGAAAAGGTATATGAATAAGGATAGTCAAGGAAAATCTATGGTAGAAGCTCTTCAAATAAAGCAACAGTCTTAGAATGCATTTAATATTCTTCTACCATTATGTGGTATTATTCTATTCTTTGAATTTCTCCCTCTAGAAAGTGTATGAAATGTAGTAAGTAACTAAATTTTCTAATGGTGTAGAACCATATTTAGGAGGTGGCATTTACAGGACACAATATAAGTTTATTATGGCTTTCCTAGCATATTTTTTACTATGTGCAAATTTTGTGTGGTGAAACTTTTTTATTAGAAAGTCATCTATATAGATTTCTTAATTGTAAATCTAAATCATGTAAAAATAAGTCTTGGTACGGAGGCTATAACTATAGATTGAACCGTTGGATTCTCCTAATTTTTGGATATATTTCCATGAACCTAATTACCTACAATCTCACTGGAGTGATTCTCCAAATTAATTCAATGTTGAAAGATATGATTGAATAAGTCCAGGTCTAGAAAACTGCTAATAAAATGATAGTCAGTTCTTTGTTTTATTTGATCAATGGTTGATTAGATCTTATTGATAACATGTAATGGAGAATAGGAAAATATGTTTGAATAGGTTATTTATGTTCAATGGCTAACAACAGTGATAGTTTGAAACTGATTAGATAGAACGGGATTAAGTAACTTGGTTCCCTGATTTTATGATCAGATTTGAAAGTTGTGACAATTTTGACAGAGTTTAATTTTGTGATCAATTGGGTGTTACTACTATGATAAATGGACATTTTTTGGATGATGATGATAGGACTAATATTTCATGTTGTCCTTCACTATGAATAGTCACTGCTTTACTACAATATCTGATAAAATTTCTTTATCCTTTATCCTTTGATGGATGTCTGCACCCTCTTCCAAAACTCCCATTTTGGCGCAGGCAGGGAAGATTTTGGCCAAGGTTGAGGAATGTGGCTTTACATCTTCCAATTGCATTTAGATGACTTAGTCTATCAAAAAATGACTTAGTGTATCACCAATGTTATGCAGGCCCTACTTGTAAACATGGAAGCAATGCATGTTGTCTATCATGGTCCTAAAGGATTGAAGGTCATTGCAGAAAGAGTTAATGGCTTAGCTGGAGTATTTTCTCTAGGATTGAAGAAATTGGGTTCTCTAGGACTGAAGAATTGGGGACTGTTAAAGTTGAGGATGCTCCCTTCTTTGACACTGTTAAGGTCAAATGTGTTGATGCCAAGGCAATTTTAGATGTTGGTGTTAAGGAGGAGGTTAATGTTCGAGTTGTAGATTCCAACACTGTAAGTATGGCACTGATCATTAAACTCATATTACCTTCTTCAGAATGATGAACAAAGCATGATTATTTTTTATAAAATCTTTGTTTTTTAAGATGTTTATTGAAGTAAAGAGATGTTATTTGTTGTGTTGTTTCAGTTTGGTCTTTAATCAGTGACCTCAATTCTATAGATCACAGTATCTTTTGATGAGACCACTACAATAGAAGAAGTGGATGAGATATTGAAGGTCTTTGCTAGTGGTAAATTTGTAAGTTGTGCTTCTTTCTAAAATTATTTCCACTAGAATTAGTACTACTGATTTCATTCGCCTCATTGATTATATTACACATTTATGCACCAGGTAAATTTCACGGTAGAGTCCCTTGCAAACGAGGTAGAATCTTCAATTCCTAAGACTCTTATCTAGGATAGTCCCTCTTTGACACATCCAATCTTCAACATGTAAGATGTTGTCCACCATTATTTAGCTACATTCTTAGAGATAATATTTAGAATCAGGGAGAGATTATTTTTGTTGCTAACATAAATATTTTGGTACTTTCAGGTATCATACAGAGCATGAGATGCTTTGCTACCTGCATAGATTGAAAAGCAAAGATATTTCTTTGTGCCACAACATGTTTCCATTGGGGTCATGCAAAATGAAAATAAATGCAAATTTTGAGATGATGCCTATTACTTGGCCTAGTTTTACCAAGATTCACCCATTTGCACCACTTAATCAAGAAGTTGGCTACTACGTTGACACTTGTTTGTGACATCTTGGAATTTAAAAATATATTTTTGTCTTATCAATCCAATTCAATGTTCTAAACAACATGCTAAATGAGGTCATTGCATTGTAGGAAATGCTTAATGATCTAGGTAGGCTTCTATGTGAAATGACTAGCTTTGAATCTGTCTCATTGCAACCAAATGCTGGTGCTTTTGGAGAATATGTTGGACTAATGATCATCTGTGCCTATCATCAAGTATGTGAAATGTTCCAATTTTACATTATGATGATTATCTCTTTAAGGATTGTATTTATGCTCTGCTTTTTTTTTGGTCATTTCTCATAGTCAAGAGGAGAGGGTCATAGGAATATATGTATAATTCATGTGTCTACTCATGGAACCAATCCTGCAAGTGCTACAATGTGTGGGATGAAGATTATTGTTGTTGGAACTGATGCCAAGGGAAATGTTAATATAGATGAACTAAGGAAAGCTGCAGAGAAACATAAGGACAAACTTTCTACCCTCAGGGTATAAATATCAAGAGACATCCAACTAATCATGATTTTACCAACATTATTTGTAACTACATGGACAAGAATAGGAAAATGGTTTTCTTTCGAAGTAGAAAGCTACACCCATATCATTTTCCTTATATAAATTATGAACAATCCCAACACTAATTTTTGTGACAGCCTCTCATCCATATTTTAGGGAAGAAACTGATGTTTCTACTCTAACCCAATCACCAACCTTGAAATATTTAGCCTTATCCATGTCTAATGGATCTAATTTCCATGAAATAGAATGACTAGGAATATCAATAAGGAGAAGGCCATCAATGCCAATTTCACTTATTATACCTATATTGTGGTACATATCCCCACCCCATGCATACCTTGGTTCATCTACAGACCTCTTGACACACCCTATCTCCTACCTTAAATGGCTCAATAGGCTCAACTTCTTCAAGTTCACAATGTCATGGCCCTACCATGTAGTTCAAGTCTAGCAACAAGCTATTATATGGCCTTATAAAGTAAACAGTTCATATGCTACTAGGATTTACTAACCCTTGACCATGTTTTGCACTCATATGTGAAGGTCATATCTGCACCCAATCTCCAACTTTAAATTTGTTGACCCTTCCCATCTCTGCAAGATCAACCTTCCAGCCTCGAGATGCTCCAAAAAATCCAACCCTGAGAATTCCATCATCAAAAACACATAGGATTATCCTAATACAAACTTTTTCCATGCCTTCCATACGTTGGTTCCTTAACATATGCCTTTAGTTGTGCATGTTATCCCATGTCAAGAGGAATGACCTTGAAAACCTCTTCTCATGATACATGATCTTCTCCATAACAAAATGACACAATTAGGTGATCCTTATCAGGTACATTTTGGACAAAGCCAACACTTTTATGCTTTGCACCTTGCCATCCATATTTTGGAACCTTAACATTTTTTTTGAACTTAACCCATTCGCAGTATATGTCAAATATTTTCGTAGATAGTTGTATTCCCTTCTTTAAAAGATCATCCATAAAATTTTCTGAGATATATTCTTGAGGAAGTTCCTCAATGAAATCCTTGGGTGTCTTTCCACTATGGTTTTGAACATCAATAATTGCATCCTCTTATTGAAGCATAACAACTATCCAATCAAGATTTTCCCATGCCATCTTTACAGTTTTTGCAACTATATGGAATGCATTGTTCCCCTCATCATTATGTAAGTTGTAGTTCGCCGTACTTTCCAAAATATATCCAATGCATGCCTTTGATCCCCTAGCTAAGGAAACATGAAGAGGTTTTGTATTGTGTGCATCTCTAATATCCACATGAACACCTATATATAAGATGATCTTCAATATTTCTACATCATTAGAAACTTTTTATGCATATAGATTTGTTTGTCTCCATTGCAAATCTTGGGTTTCCAAATCTTCTCCAGCTGTAATAAACATTCTAACCAATTCCCTACATTATTTTTCATGGTATTTTTTCAAGGCAACTACCATACATAATGCAGTACCTACTTTACTTGGCACTTCAATTGCATCCTTGATCTCCTCTTATTTTTCTACCTCTAACCACTTTTTGACAATGACTACATTCCATGTTGCTATGCACATATGCAATGGAGTCAATTCCTTCGAATTCAATATTCCCATTGAAGTGCATCCCCATTTTCTAATATGACAATTGCACAATTTGTGTGCTTCTTTGCAACAACTCTATGTAGCATTGTCTCACCCTCATCATCAACAACATTAGGATCAACCCCTACCAAAAGTAGTTCTTGCATGTACTCAGGTTTATCGTGAAGTGCACAAACATGGGAAATAGAATGCCCAAAACCTTCTTTGAGCTATGTATTCATGTTTTCTTCCCTACAAGTTCAACATAACCTTTTATACATGTCTGATGTAAGGAAGTTTGGCCCTTAGCATTTAGGCCTTCCAAAATATCCCCAATTGAACTTCCACTCTTTCCAGAGGAAGCTCTTGCTAGTAAATCTTTAACCCCTTCGATATCCCCTTCTGAGACCATGTGATGAAGAGCATTTGGGGTATCTTGTGAAAATTATAGGACAGATAAAGGAGATCCATTTATACTAGTAGCCTCAGAATCCTTGGATGTATCATTCTCTAGGCTTGCAGGAGGACTAAGGGGGATCTCCTACAAAGAACACAAAAAAATAAATAACATAGCATTAAAAGTATGCCTCTTTGAAGGTTTGAATTGTAGACATTCACCAATCATCTTCCACAACTCTCTTGGGATTCCCATGCCAACTACACTAGAATATTGTGGTGGTTGCTTCAGTGCCTTGACAACAGCCTTGTATATCTCTTATGAACTTAATCCAGCTCATGGAATTGCTCCAATGCACATTTCAACCAATGTGTAGCCAATACTTCAAGCATCAGTCAACTCTATAGAAATCCCACTTCCATCATCCAAAAAGATGTTCAAAGATGATTTATTCATTGGTTTCCATGCTTCAGGGGTTGTATAGTGAGGATTCAACATAGTACAGTCAACGCATGAATGTGTCTTTGTAGTTTCATCCTCCTGCAATGAACGATCCTTTCTACATTGAGGTTTCTTAATAATTTTTGGAAGACCAAAATTAGAAATGGCTACCCGTTCTTTTGCATCCAAAAGAAGATTAGACAGTTTCAAATTCATGCATGCCACACCAGCTACATGAAATTTTGTAATACCATGATAAATATTTGCACCATATCTCAATATTTTCTCCAATGTAAGTTGCCCCTCATTTTATTGTATTTCTGCCTATACCAAGCTCGTGTACTTTTCCATGACCATATAGAGCTTGTCTTATTTTTTACATGGCCCATAGAAGGTGCAGACATTCTTACACCGCATGGATGCACTATGCAAGTTCTTGAGCTTGCTATTAATCACATATAAATGAAAAAAGTTTGACTAATATGCATGGCATGGGACTTGAGCATACAAAGGATAATGTCTCATTATCTCAACTAGGGGAGGATGCTTAGCATTGTAGAAGATATTCTCGTAATGTTTTAAATTCTAAGTAAATTATTGTATCCAGGAGAGGCAGGAACATGTCAGTTAACATTAAACAATGCAAGCTAGGGAATTTTCCTTGTGGTAGTCTGCAATTCAGATTTCTTCCATAAAAATTTGTGTATCCAATAGTTGTAGATAGCAATTTCTATTTAAAGTCCAAACAATAGAAGGGTATTTAAAACCACTGATAGATATGTATGTGTCTTTATGGGTTAGGAACATGTTTCCCCTGCATCAATAAGGGTACAAAATCATTTGCTACATTATTTTTTCCATTACTTTTTCCTGCTTGCAAATGTACATTAGGTGCATAAGATTAAGATGGTATTTCGGTCTGTTTCACATTCACTACATTAATATTTTTTACTTGCAAAAACATTATCAAATTTAAATGTTTATAAAAAATATTTGAGGCATTGTTAGATGATGCAGTGACAAAAATTAAGTGCTTATGTCAATTCTCTATTGCAAGAAAAAAATGTGTAACATTAATTTTTTGCGAATGCCAAACTTTTTGTGGATGTTTTAGGGACTATGGCTGGGAATTATCTATGGCAATTGTGTACAATCAATTTTATAAATTGGGAACCAAATTCAAGTAATTTCAATGAGACTTTTATTATAGCATTAAAAGCATTGGTATGTGGTCACTTTTATTTTCTTGACAAACAAGTTTTATGGTTCAAAAAGTTTGACTGCAGAATTATAATGTTTATGTCCCGTTATTATGAGGAAGGGAAAATGATTCTCCATTTTCTATAGTACAAATCAATTCCCTTGTAATGTATAGTTTGTTTTTCATATGAAATCATTCTTCTAGTGTAGCAGAATATTTAATATAATGTCATCTACTATAGCCAATTTTTAGTGCAATTGCAATATTCTTCCTCTACTACAAGAAAAAGTGTTTTTAGGGCCTCACATGTTTCTTTCTTCCTATGGTTCTTTCTGGCCTCAGTAATTTTAGGGATTCCTCTATTTTTATGGTAGCACAAAGTATCATTGGATGATGTGGGTAGGGTTGTGAAAATTGCGAAGGTCTTAAGTTTTAACAGTCATTATTTGTGTATTTGTTCTTTGGACACTCTGGCCCATTGTTTCACTTCATACTTCAACAAAAATTACTAGCATATACATGCGTTCATGTTTGTTCACATACTAATTGCTTATAAACGTAGAGTTGCAGATTTTGCTTAGGCTTTGTCTTAGGGATTAGGATTTTTTTTGGTAGAACTACATACCACCTGGATAGAAGGAGAGTGTTTTGCATTTAAGGTCTAGTCTCTTGTTTAACTATAATATTATATATATATGATCCATAGCAAGTCAAAAACAAGAATTTGGTCTTTTTAACTTCTTTTTTGGTCTGCTTTGTATGAGATTTTTAGTGTGCTTGATCATTACCTATGTAATCTAATGTGTTATTTTTTTTCTTTTTGCAGAAATGTATTGATAAACTCAAAGAAGGGGATAAAGTTAATGTGTTAGATCCATATGATGGTGTTGTTGTGGGTATTGATGGAGTCAACTTGAAAGGAACTAGAGATGCAAATGTAAATATTTTAAAGGTCACAAGTAATGTACCCCTTGCTTATGAAGACAAAACAAATGAAGTTATTCATCTGAAAGAGAAAGAGGGAACCTTCACATGGTGGCCACTAAAGTATTTGGCAAAAATGACATAGTTGATCAACAAGTTTATTATGTGTTATTTGTTAGAAATTTTGGGTCATTGCTTTATATTACAATATTTTGAATGTGTTGTTTAGAGATTTTAATCATCAAGGTGTATTTGAAAGAGTTGGAAACTCTTAGACAACTTTGACATTTTTTATTATATTTACATACATACTCTTTAGACAACTTTGACATTATAATTTGATATATATTTGCATTACCTTTATTTATCATCATGATGTTGAATCAATCTTTTAATTCTAGTATGTTGTAGCTTGTTCATGTGTAATACTCTTATTTCCTTTTATGATTTAGTTCAAGTCTAATATTATGTTTTTTTTTGTATTTTAAAATTTATTAAATTATTCATTTCATAACTACATTTACTACCAAATAACATAAACTACCAATTAAATGACCAAATAAATGACCAATTAAACTACCAAATGACAAAATAAACTACCAAATGACCAAATACATGACTAAATAAACTACCAAATGACAAATTAAATGACCAAATAAACTACCAAATCACCAAATAAATGATCAAATAAACTACCAAATGACCAAATAAATGACCAAATAAATGATCAAATAAACTACCAAATGACCAAATAAATGATCAAATGACCAAATTTATGACCAAATAAATGACTAAAATAGTTTAGTCATAAATTTGGTCACGAGATAAATGACTGGCAATAAACTACCACTGGTCACGTGACCAAATTTGGTCATTTATCTACAATTTTTGGTAGTTTATTTGGTCACATATTGTTGTTTTTGTAATAGTGCATGTCTTCTTCCAAGAGGTTTGTGGGAAGTGTGTAGAGCCCTTTTTAGTGGGATCTCCCAAGACTTAGAGCTTTTTATCCCACTCTCCAACTTTGGAGACAACTAAGGAGTTAGAGAAGCTTTGGAGAAAGAGAGTAGGATTTGGACTTGGAGCTCTTCATCAAACCTCATTGTTTCCATAGCTTAAGTAGATGTTGGTTGCACCCTCTCCTTTTTTATTATGTGTATGTGTATAAAATCTTGTAGTAGTATGCATTGTGATAGTTTTGCTTGTGTTGTATTCATGGTGTTTGTGTAAGTTTTCTTGTTTGTTTGTTTTGGGAGTACTGTAAGGCCAAACTCACCCTTGGAAGGGAAGAGTAGCCTTGGGGTGAAGGGATTTAGGACAGCTTAAAGAGTGTAGAGTCTCTCCTCATGGAGGAAAGGGATGTGGCAAAGATTATGGGGTCTTTGTTGCCATTATTTTTAGGGTCATAAGGAGGGGTTTTGGCATGTTGCCATTGGGGGTCATAAGGTATTTTGTTGTTTGTGATGAGAAGAATGGAAGTGGTTTTGTAGCCTTGTGAAGGCAATTGCATTTTTTTTATATGGCTTTCCCCTCCTAAGTACTTGGTCCACATTCACCACACTATTTGGGTCATTGTAAGACTCTATGTGTTAAGCCTTAGGTTGGGAGAATATGTGTAATTGCATTTATTATAAAAAATTATTGTTGTGCCAAGTGTTGGTTGAGTGTTAACCAATTGGTATCTAGTTCTCCTAGCTCGAGGGTGGCCTTGTAAAGGCCTAGGATGGGTGGTGAGCCTCCATGGTCAAAATATTTATTTTTTTAATTGCATATTTCTTGTGAAAGGAACGATAAAAAAAAAATGTGGAGAAAGAACATCAAGTGTGCTTTTCTCATTGTACAACATATTTTGTATAGTTATATTTTCTTGTAAAAAAAAAGAGGAAATTAAATGTCATTGAGGTGAATAGGGCTGAAAATTTTCTCGTAAAAAATTAATTCTTTTTGGAAACAAAAGAAAAGTTGTATTGAAATTTTGCAAATGAGTAATTTATGGAAATTTTGTTGTTCTTAAAAATTTTAGTTGTGTATAAATGCAGTTTAGTCAAAACAAATATTGTATCTTTGCAAAAAAAAGGAATAGGAAAGAAGATCAAGAGGGAAGAAGAAAGCAAAAAGAGAAGAAGTTTTGTGAAGGAAAATGAGCCCTAATCCTGATTTCAAGCTAGGGTTTGAAGAGCTTGGAGAGGAGAGAGAAGTGGAAGGAGAAAATAGAATTCAAAAATGAATCTCTATTTTTCCTTATCCTCCCACTTGGGTCATGCCCTAATTAGGGTTGCCCATTTTTATTTTATTATTTAAAGTTCACGTTTTATCTCTTTAGTGGTTTTATTTAACCGAGGGTTATTTGTGTAAGTTGTTTTCTTTTATATTTGTCGTTTGGGTATTTTATTTTGGCAATGTATTTTTAATGGTTCTTTTCATTAGATTTTATTTATTAGATCATTTGGATACTATTAATTACATGTATGCCTAATTTAATAAAATAGTTATAAAGTAACTTTTCATTTTAATTAATAATTTAATGAGACTTTTAATGATACAAAATTGAAAGACGTAATATGAATTAAAATAATGTTAAATTGTTAATGACTCAAATTAAACTTTCCAGATACGCGGAACTAATGTTGTGGGTTAATTTATTGATTAAATTAACCAACTAATATAAAGATGGTTTTATTAGTAGATTTTAATTAATCTAATTAAATTAAACCTAGGTAAGAGATAAATTTTAAAGACATTTTCATTTAATTGGTGAATTATAAATTTTAATAATTTTGGTAACTAGGGTCACAAGGGAAATTTATTTCAAAAATTTAATAGATTTATTAAAGGATCAGTAACAAGTAAATGTTACTAGAATTTAATAATTGAACCTATCCAGTCATAGGCCCTGGTCAAAACCTAGGTGTTTTACTCGATCAAGGGACGTTGACAGGTTCGACCTATGCTTGTCATGATTCCCCTCACTCATCCAATAAACGTTAATCCAGTTACACCTTGAAATTAGTTTACCTAGTAACGTTATATCCTCTAGTTTGAACTTTTAAACACTTAAACTGTGTCAATGTGTAACTATAGTTAATTAACACATTTTAAAAAAATTGTTGTTGGGTTTTGCCTTAAATTTTGGGCATGACACAATCCTATGGTATATATTGCATGGTTCCAAAATCCTTTAAAAGTGACCTTAGACACTTGGTGTGTATTCAAAAAAAATTGCACCATTTATTCTCTATAATGTTTATAATATATATTCATAAGAATGATGGGTTCCATTAGCAATGGCAACTTAGGTGACTTGTGGACATAAAGCTTTTAATTAATGTTTTCTTCGCATGTGGATGCCTAGAATGGGATGGTATAAGACAAGGTAAGAGGACAATTGAGTGAATGTTGGACTTCTCCAAGTGGGTGCATGGAAAGATGTAATAGGTGTCCTATATTTTTATCATTTGTGGCAATTAATGTGAGGTTTCATTTCTGTATTTTGACACCTATGTTGGAGCAAATTTTTGGAACCAAAATATGCCTCCTTTCACATTTTGAGGCGGAAAATGAAAATTTGGTACATTTTGAATAAAGATGAACCTTTAGAAACCAATATTGATGCATAAAACCTCTTTAAGATTCTATAAAATTAGCTCTCTGGATGTGGAAATATAGAGGAAATGTAGATTTATTTTCTAGGATCAAGGATAGGTTGGGCATATAGAGGTTGTTCATAGATACACAAGTACGGTCATGTTGGAGGCAAAGAGGAAAATGGAAATGTGTGACAAATTGTAATCTTGTTTCAAAGCTAATGCATACTTGGCATGCATTTTAATGGGTTTTTTTCTCACTAGAATTTCTCCACTTAAATATTATGTTATGTGATGTGATGCTTTTATATTTTTCATTTATGCCTTTTTGTTGATGTCATAAGGTGGCGTTATTTTTAATTTATTGTTGTTAGAATTTTATATAAGGTGGTGGTGTTAAGCATATTTTTTTGGCTAATTTTAGCATCATAAAGTGTTGGAGTAATTATGTAATAACCTTAGTAATTCATTAAAAAATGATTAATGCTGTGAATTTGGTACTGAATTCATTAAACAATACAAGGTTAGGGGAAACCTACAAGTATTATGAAAAGTAGATAATAGTGAAACTTGAAATAGGAGTTGTATGCATAAAAATTCCCCATTATCTTATTCAAAACAAGTTTTATACACATATTTAGAATTCCAATAGCCTTAATATTCCAAGAAATTTGTACTAAAGAGTTTTGGGGAATAAAACTATAAACAAAAGTCCAAACTTTAGAAAACTACAAAATTGGATAACCCAACTTGGCGAGGTCGTAAATTTTTTCTTGGTGCTCAAAATTTGAAAATGTTGGTCCTAAGATCAAATTACTGAGAGGGAGGGGTGAATTTGTAATCAACCAATTATGCAACTTTTAAATCTTTAATCCTTACAACAACTTTCATAAGATTAACTTAATAGTAGAAAATGAAAATCATAACCACAAACACATCCACATAAAAATGAAACATTTGACACAGAGATTTATCTCGTGGAAACACAATCTAGGATAAAACCACATTGGGAATTAGCACATAGTAAATGATGTACTCTTCTGAAGTACACCCTGTGGGGAGATTAACCATGTTAGGAGTTTACAACAGCATTGTTAGGTGCCACCTAGTTAAGGGATTTACCTCTATCCTTGTTAGGAGCTTTACCCTATTAAGAGTAGCCTTATTAGAGAACTTTAGATACAAGCTAATGTGTCACCTTGTTAAAGGATTTACAATAAGGACCTGCTAGGATCCACTCGATTAAGGGATTTTGATTATTGCAACTATTAGGGAACAATAAAAAGAATGATTTATAGAATGACACTACCTCTTCTTGATCAGATCTACTGAAGAAAATAATCTTTCTCAACACACTTAACTCTTCCTTGGATTGACTACAACTCCACTTTACAACTGCACTTGTCCACCACCTTAATCAATCCCTAAATCTAAAATAGATTTGAATTTCAAATATCCTACTCAGATTCAATGCACCACAAAACAAAATTCAATGTACAAAATAATTTTCCGAGACAACGTCAGCCAATACAATGATTTACATAGAATTTTGTGTCAAGGGGTCGAACATTTTTTGACCAAACACATGATTCCTCTATAGTCTTCTCCATATGCTAGCATCAAACAATATAATATTAGATCATCACCTCCAATCATGAAGATATGTCACTAGATCATGACTGACTCAACCGATTCCACCTCAACCTCAACATAGATCATCAAACAAAGATTTATCAACTATCACTCAACAACACAAACACTTTATCTTGTTAACAACTCTGTCTCTTCTCACTAATCACCTATCATGCACATCAAACACTCTAATTATTTGTGGTCACAACTATATCTTCTACATACTGTCAACAACCTTCTCCTGTGATTACACCACATAACTCATCCCCGATTTGATAAACCAATCAATTAAACTATTACTTGTCACTAACTATTCTACTAGTTGCAGTGTTAATCTTCATCCAATCATAACTTTCTTACCGATCTACATCAACAGTAGTGGTCATAGATTTGATATTTATAGACATCCCCAAGTCTCTCATAAAGATCGCTACAACTAAAACTTGATAATCTACAACCGATTGAATAACTTGATGAACTAAATGGACAAGTGAAAGACAGTGATTGAAGGTCACTGAGCTACTAAAGTGACATGTAAGATGATTAACTCAGTCAATATGTTTTCATTGATGTCAATTAGTTTTGACTATACTTATCATGATAGTTACAAACATCTGAAGAACAAAAATGGTAAAGGAAAGAGACATCTACATGAAGAAGAGATGAATATGGAGATATGAGTAAGGTATACATTGGATAATTTATTGATGAGTCTATGGCATCTTGTTATTGACTTGATTTTATTACATGAATTTGTTATGTATTGAAGATCAAAATTGAACAAGTTAATATAGTTGGTAATTGAAGATTTTTGTATACACTGAACCAGTGCAGTATTGGAGTTGATGAGTAAACAACCCACAACTCCCAAGAATACCTTCATGAAAACACCTATCACTGAAAGAGAGAGAAGAAGCAAGAAGCTATCAAGGCTTGAACACATTGATCCACGAGAGAGGAGAAATCATTCTTGATGTGCAAAAACAAAAGTTTCAATTCAATAATGAATGATATGTTACACAATCTATTATAAAAACAAAGGAGATCAATCCTTATAAAAGGAGATCTGAAAACCTAAAAAGGTAAAACCTAGGTTGCACAATAATAATTAATAAAGCAATTAATTATTATATGCCTAAAGTCTAGCTTTAGCATAAAGAGATAATAAGTGACTTAATAATTAAATCAATATGATTCAATTAATAAGCAAATAACTTATTACTCTAACACCCCTCTTAAGATGAACTTTGGGAAAAGCTAAAAACTTAGAAAGAACTATTGAAAGCAAATGGGTCCCAGCAACAAAAGGCCTAATCAAGTACCCAAGAACAAAAGAGAGTCTCTATAAAGCAGAGAAATAGAGAAAACCACATGGGAAAAACTCTACTCCAAAAAGAGACAAAGACTAGTCTGAAGGACTGAAGAAGCCTCCAAAACTAGGAATGTTCCAGAAAATAGGAACAAAGATGAACATGTACAACATCACTGAAGCAAGAGGCTAAAAACTCTGTCAAGAAGTAATTGATGATCTGAAGATCCTCCACTAAAATATGACCAAGTAGAGAAGACTGTAATATGCATGAGTGCCCTCAAATGACACTACTTGAATCATGAGGCAAACAACTAAAGTCAAAGATACAGAGTACTGTAATTTGCATGAGTACCCTCAAATGACACTACTTGAATTAGGAGGAAAACAAAGGCAAACACCTGAACTCAAAAATATAAATGGCATAAAAACACCAAAAGTCTGAAGAGTTGATCAATCAAAGCTGGAAGAGTGCGTCCAAAAAATAGGAAAGAAAGAGTGTCCATATGGTAAATGATCCATCTCATCAGAATGTATAAGTACTCAGCCACTACATCCACCTAGTACATAGAACCAAATACTTAATACAAAGCTCACACTATCAAACCAAGGAAGCAGTAGAGCCAACAATAGAAACCCCCCATAATGCTGACAAGGGAGTAATGATAGGTACACTGAAAAGGGCGTCCAATATGAACTACAAAGAGAGTACAAACACATATAGAGATACCTAAGGCTAATGTCATTGGAGGAACGCTCACATGAAAAAGTAGATGGCAAACAAAGGCAAACATCAAACCTGCCCAAGCACTTTATAATGCAGTGCGAGTACATAGAGCATGAACATGTGCAAAATCTCATGCATGCAATAGAATGACACTTTATCTCAGTGCGTGTGCATAAAAGAATGCTACAAAAGTGAAGTATACACTACTCAAAGAAGAGTGAAGGCTACTGAAACAAAAGAATAGCCTAAGATGAGCCATTTGTCAAAGGGAAGAGATCCCAGGACCTGAAACATCTAAGATATCCACCAGATTGCAAAAATGAAAAAATCTAAATAAAATTTACCTGGAGCAGAATCTAGAAAAAATAACTCACATCACTGGAAAGCTCACAGAACAAGCTTTCCAACAATAAATCATTTGCCCAAAATGGAGTCTGAATGCGCAAGATAGAGCTCCCGGAGTGCAAAATTGAACATCTAGTTTTGACAGTAAAAAACACCATAAAAAAAAGGAAAAATAAAAAATTCAAACATCTAGATCTAGATAGATCTCAAAACCAGCTTTTTGATGATATCTTGTTTGCGTGATTTCGACACCATATGCTCAAGTTATGAGCAAAACACTATCGAGTGCTCTAGAGGGCCCAAAATGGTGTCAAAAACTTGTTGATGCATGCTGATGTCAGCGATCGACGGGCTTAAATTTGACAGCCAAATGGCTATCATGGGCAAAATATGCCCGGGGGCTAAACAATTGGGCCCCTAGTTGCCATATGACCAGGGGCTAAAGTTGTTGCCACCATAGGATTAAATTTGATAGCCAAATGATCGTCATTAACCTAAAAAATAAAATAAACTTTTTTTTATAATCACATGCGCACCTCGGGATGTGTGCGAGGATGTGTAGATTTTTGTCTCGATTTGTGTGCCAAAACAAAATTGAATTGATTTATGTGATGGACAGTAAAATCATGCCTCAATTTATATGCCAAGGTAGTACAATTTTTGCCTCAATTTGTGTGTCAGATCGGTACAATTTTTGCTTCGATTTATGTGCCAAGGTTGTACGGCCTGGCAGCCAAAAAAAAAATTCCTCAAAATGCAATGACATCCGAATTGGATGTGCCTTATATGGATCTAGGGGTTTTTGGGTGCTGCGAGCTCAATGGAAAGGTCCGTTTAGGCCCAAAGTGCCTCAGGAGTTGTGCTAGGGTCAGTTGCAAAATAAAAATTTGCCATAGATTTCAAATTTGTCCAAAATTGACAAATTTTATTTGGATCTAGGGGTTCTTGGGCTCTCTAAACACAACGAAGAGGTTCGTTTGAGCCCAAGGTGACCAGAAAAAGGGGTTCCCCCTAAATCTGACAGAAACCTTGAAAACACAGATCTGACAAACACAACTCAATCTCTCAAGAAGAGGATAGGGGAAAACAAATATGAAGCTCTGATACCATATTGGATTTGATGAGTAAACAACTCATAGCTCCCAAGAATACCTACATGCAAACACTTGTCACAGAAAGAGAGAGAAGAAGCAAGAAGCTATGGAGGTCTGAACACATTGATCCACAAGAGAGGAGAAATCATTCTTGAGGTGCAAAAACAAAAGTTGCAATTCAATAATGAATAATTTGTTACACAATCTATTATGAAAACAAAGGAGATCAATCCTTATAAAAGGAGATCTGAAAACCTAAAAAGGTAAAACCTAGGTTGTACAATAATAATTAATAAAATAATTAATTATTATATGCCTAAAGTTTAGCTTAAGCATAAAGAGATAATAAGTGACTTAATAATTAAATCAATATGATTCAATTAATAAGCAAAAAACTTATTACTCTAACATGTAGTGTATACTGAGTGACAATAATAACCGAGTTAGTATTCACCGACACATTCTGTATTAATTGAGAGATAGAAACAATTAAAGTTTATAATAGCTGACTGAATTGATGAGCTGGCAAGTTGCTTATGATTCTAAGGTAAAAGATAAAGTTTGTTATGAGGATCTAATGGCTGACAAAATTCAAGATTGATCAAATGGAGAAGGAAGAAACATGTGTCGAATGCTTGAAGTGGCAAAAAGAATGATGGAGATTAAGAGGCAAAATCTAATGGATGAGATGAAAATGGTTTATGACATCTATTTAAAGGGACATGTGATTTATTATTAAGTTTGGGATAATTGAATCTATAGGAGAAATTGTGTGGAAGGACTATTTTCATGCACCATTGATCAAACAAGTTATAGACAAAACCAAGCAGAACTGTAGACATTACCGAGCATCAGAGTATTAATGACTGAGTTGAATATGTTGGAGAATATGAAGGATTGAAGTGATTATTGATTAGAGGAGGTGTTTTGAGCTTAGCATAGATCTGAAAATATGCAAATATTAGTTGTATTTGAATCAGATCACTATTGTATCAGTTTAACCATTGTTACAACAAAATCTCTTAACTGAGTGGACTTAACAGTCTTATTTGTATTTCAATATGACATTCCATAAATGTTGATGGTTTTCTTTTTGACCCCATAGTGAATGTTGGTCAAGAGTTAACTATTAGTGATAAATCCTCTAATTAGGTCACACCTTACAGTGTGCATTGTAACCTTTAACAAAGTTGGCTCCTAACTGAGCTCACTTTAGAAGAGTGAAATATTTTGGGTTACCAGTCCCAAGTGGTTTTTACCTTAGCAGGGTTCCCACATTAGATACTTATGTTATGTGTATTTGATGTGATTGGTTTTTATTTTACTTTACACATTTCATATCTAGATTAATCGGTAATCACAGTATTGAATTTACTTGTATTAGGTAAATGAACATAAAGTTATTATTGAGAGCTTACCGAGTTGATAGTTTGATTGAAAAGTTTGAAATATATACATCTGAATGTTCTGGGACTATAGGATAACTAGATCTAACTGATTCACCCCCCCTCTCAGTTATCTAACAATTGGTATCAGAGCTTGTGTGCTTGGAAGGAAGTTTGAAGGACTTGAGCTAAAGATCACAAGATGTATAAGAGAGAGGTGCCAAAGCTGAACAAAGATAACTTCACAACATGGCAAAGCAGAATGAAATTACATATATCTGGAATCAATGAATCTACATTATTCTACCTGACTAATGAGTACATACAATCATCTATTGGACCTTTGATTGTTGATCAGTTAAGAGATAGACATGAACATAACATGACAATGATAGAGATTGTTTCTACCTTATCTAATGTAGAATTTGAAGATATCAAAGCATGTACCTCAGCAAAATCAATGTGGGACAAACTGACACTAGTCTATGGAGGAGATGTAAATGTGATGAGAGCAAGAACTGAAAGCCTTAAAGGAAGATTTAATGATATGAAAATGAAAGAAGGAGAAAACATTTCATAATACAGTAACTGAATCAAGGAGGTTGTCAATGCTATCCGAGGAGCAGGAGGTGTTATTGATGAAGACAATGTTGTGAGTAAAATTCTTAGAACCTTACTACCAATTTATGTTATTAGAATCTCTACAATTCATGAAATGAGATTTGCACCGGGTAATGTTCTTACACTTGATAGTCTAATCAGTAAATTGACTACTTTTGAGTTGAATAACTATGATAACAGTATTGTACCGAGTGTTGAGTCTACATTTATGTCATCCTTGAAAATTGGAAAATCAAGCAGTAAACATATGATAAGAATAAAGAGTGATAGTGATGAAGATGAACTTGAAGCACTTATGGCTAGAAGACTATAGAAAGGTAAAGGAAGGTATAAAGGAAAATTACCTCTAGCATGTTTTAACTGTAAAGAAATTGGTCATATTGTAGCTAGATGCCCTAACAGAAAAGATGATGACAAAGACAATGACCGATCTGGTGAAAGAAAGTATGATAGAAGAGATAACCGAGATCTTAGAGGAAACCGACACTATGATAGAAGAAACAACCGAGACTATAAATACAAAGGCAAGAAGGCATGTTACCTTGTTGGAGATGATGATGATGATGATGATGACACCGATGTTGAAACTGATGAAGACATTGAGGTGGTATTCGTAGCTTTGAAAGAAGATTTAGAAGAAGAAGAAAGGTATGTAGAAACAACACTTATCTCTAAAGTTAGCAAGAATGATACATGGATTATTGATAGTGGTTGTACACATCATATGATTGGTGATGAGGACAAATTTTAATACCTTGAACACTATAATGGAGGATCTGTTAAAATAGGTAATGATACACCTTGTCAAGTAAAAGGAAAAGGATCTATCATGTTGAATAATAAGATTAAATGTGAAAATGCATATTGGGTGAAGGGACTTAACTATAACTTGTTAAGTGTAGCACAGTTGAATAACTCAGGTCACTGAGTTGCATTTGAGAGCAGGAAGGTGAAGATCTATGATGAAACATGGAAGTTGGTCGGTACTGGTGAACAATCTAAAGGTAATCTATTCTATCTTGACAATATTGAAACTTCTTACTCTTTGACTAGAATTGAAGATGTATGGTTGTGGCATAAAAAGTTATGTCATGTGAATTTTGACAACATGGTTAAGATCAGTAAGAAAAGAAAAGTTAGAGGCTTATCGAGCTTATCTAAACCTGACCATGTCATGTGTAAACAATGTCAAATGGGAAAAATGTCAAAAGATAGTTTCAAGAGCAAGACCTACTCATCTAAAGTTGTTTTAGAGTTGGTTCATACTGACTTGTGTGGTCCTATGAGAACTTAGAGTTATTATGGTGACATATACTTTATTCTATTTGTTGATGACTATTCTAGGATGATGACAATTATGTTTTTGAAAGAGAAATCTAAAGCTTTCAAAATGTTTAAATGGTATAAAGCTAAAGTGGAAAAGTAAAGTGTAAAAGAGTTAAAACTCTTAAGATATGATAGAGGAGGTAAGTTTATTTCTGATGAATTCACTAACTTTTGTAATGAGCATAGAATTAAAAGACATGTTTCTGCCCCGAGAACACCACAACAGAATGAGATTGCTGAAAGGAGTAATAGATCTATAGTTGATTATGCTAGAACACTAATGATTCAGAAAGATGTTGCACAAATGTACTGGAGAGAAGTTGCTAGCACTGTTGTATACACATTAAATCAAGTACAACTGAAGAAATATTAAAACAAGACACCCTATAAATTATGGTTTGGATATACACCTAATGTAAGTTATTTTAAAATTTTTGGAAGTAGATGTTATATTCTGAAAGATGATAGAAATGGGAAATTTGATTCTAAAGGTGATGAAGTAATATTCTTAGGATATTCTACTAAGATAAAAGCTTACAAATGTTTGAATAAGGTTTCTAACAAAATGATTGAAATTGCTAATGTGAAAGTTGATGAGTTTGCTAAGAAAAATAATGAAGAAAGCAGGAAAGAACCAAAAGACTACGGTAGATATACATTCATTGAACTACCTGACGGTCTACCTAAGAAACAAATTGAAGCTACCGAGCAACAAGCTGAGAACACCGAGCAATAGGATAAAAATACTAAGCATTGGCCTATAGAGACCAAGAATCAGGAAATTGCTACCAAGGAAGAAATTGAACCTGCACCGACTGATGAACAAAGAAGAGTGCAAGTATTAGCAAAATTTGTGAGAAGACACCATCAATGGAACCAAATTATTGGAGACAAGCAAGCTGGCATGATGACATGAAGTAAGTTGAGACATAACACATATTTAGTTTGTGAATTTGAACCTAAAAATGTTAGAGATGCACTTGAGAATGAGGAATGTATTAAATCCATGAATGAAGAAATTGAGAAGATAGAGAAGAACAAAACATGGACATTGGTACCAAGATTGAAAGATAAAAATATAATTGGAACCAAATGGATATTCAGAAACAAGTTGAATGAGAATGGTGAAGTCACTAGGAACAAAGCAAGACTTGTATGCAAAGGGTATGCACAAGAAGAAGGAATTGATTATGGTGAGACTTCTGCACCAGTTGCAAGACTTGAAGGAGTTAGAATATTACTTGCATATGCTGCACACAAAGGATTCAAAGTATATCAAATGGATGTTAAATTTGCATTTTTGAATGGAATACTTGAGGAAGAGGTTTACATAAAACAACCTGAAGGTTTTTTTGATCCAAATAAGCAGAACATGGTATGTAAATTTCACAAAGCATTGTATGGATTGAAACAAGCACCGAGAGCATGGTATGAGAGACTGCATGCTTATCTTATTAGTATTGGATTTGTGAGAACAAGTGATAATAACAATTTGTATTTGAAAGCAGAAATTGATGACAATATTCTGATTGCTAAAATTTTTGTTGATGATATTATATTTGGAGGAAATAATAATATTTTTAAATCATTTGCTGATGAAATGAGAAAGGAATTTGAGATGTCAATGTTTGGAGAGATTAAATTATCTCTAGGTTTGCAAATTCTACAACAAAATGATGGGATATTCATTACACAATCAAAGTATATCAAAGAAGTGTTGAAGACTTTTGGAATGGAAGATTCAAAATTGCTAGGTACATCGATGGTTACCGGATGCAAATTGACAAAAGATGATCAGTCAACCAAGGTAAATCAGACATTATATAGATCAATGATTGGAAAAATGATGTATGTTGTACATAGTAGACTGGATATTGCACATGCATTTGGGATTGTAGCAAGATTTTCTGCTAATCCTAAGGAATCATATATGACTATTGTTAAGAGGATTCTGAGATACTTGAAGGACATGGAGAATTATGGTTTATGGTACAAGAAACAAGGCAATTTTGAACTACAAGTTTACACCAACGTAGATTGGGCTAGAAATATTGATGACCGAAAGAGCACAATCGGTGGAGCATTCTTTTTGGGAGAAAGGTTAGTTACTTGGATAAGTAAGAAATAGGAATGTATTTCTTAGTCTGCTGTTGAAGCAGAATATGTTTTTGTTGCTACTAATTGTTCAAATATTGCATGGATAAAACAACTTTTGAAAGGGATGAATGAGGAGATCACTGATCCAGTGATTATATATTGTGACAACACAAGTGCTATAAACATTTTCAAGAATCTGGTGATGCATTCAAAGACAAAGCATATATCTATTAAGTATCACTATTTGAGGGAACAAGTACAAGGAAAGCAAGTGAAACTAGAGTTTGTGAAATCTAAAGACCAACTTACAGACATATTTATTAAACCCTTACCGAAGGATACATTTGAGTACTTGAGGACTATACTAGGGGTCCATCCCCTATTTTTCAGTCACTAAGGTGATCATGAGGTTGCATCAACCTATACTTTATCATAAAATTAAATAATTTTGATGCATATTGTTCACACTTTAGGTTTTCTAAGGTTGTGAAAGCTAGAACAGGAAAATTGTATATCTGTACATGAAGGTACTTGATCTAGACCGAACAATAGAGATAATATTTTGGCTATGACAGATATGTTTATTCTTTTTTGGTATTGTTGTCAAAGGGAGAGAGATAGGTTTCATAAGAAATATCATTAAAAGGAGAGAATCAATGGAATATCAACTAGAGTGAACACAAAGAAAGGAAGAAGAAGATCAAATTTGTAGGGAGAGTCTGTTTGAAATGTTGAAATGCTATGTAGTGATTAAACATATTAAATGTACAAGCTAAGTGAGAGATTACCGAGCTATAGGATTTACTAAAATATTTGTAGTAAAGATGTTTGGTATTCTATGACATATTTCATATTTGTGTTGCCATCAATGCCAAAGGGAGAGATTGATAATCTACAACTAATTGAATAACTTGATGAACTAAATGGACAAGTGAAAGATCATGATTGAAGGTCACCGAGCTACCAGAGTGACATGTAAGATGATTAAATTAGTCAATATGTTTTCATTGATGTCAACTAGTTTTGACTATACTTATCATGATAGTTACAAACATCTGAAGAAAAAAAATGGTAAAGGAAAGGGATATCTATGTGAAGAAGAGATGGATATGGAGATATGACTAAGGTATACATTGGGTAACTTATTGATGAGTCTATGGCATCATGTTGTTGACTTGATTGTATTACATGAATTTGTTATGTATTGAAGATCAGAATTGAACAAGTTAATGTGGTCGGTAATTGAAGATAATTGTATACCCCGAGCCAGTGCATTGTATACTGAGTGACAGTAATAACTGAGTTAGTATTCACTGAAACATTTTGTATTAACCGAGAGAGAGAAACAATTAAAGTTTATAACAGCCAACTGAATTGATGAGCTGGCAAGTTGCTTATGATTTTGAGGTAAAAGATAAAGTTTGTTAGGAGGATCTAACGACTGACAAAATTCAAGATTGATTGAATGGAGAAGGATGAAATGTGTTAGAGACACATCTGCCAAGGAAGCTTGAAGCAACAAAAAGAACGATGGAAATTAAGAGGAAAAATCTAATGGATGAGATGAAAATGGTTTATGACATCTATTTAAAGAGCTATGAGATTCATTATTTAGCCTGGGATAATTAAATCTACAGGAGAAATTACGTGGAAGGACTATTTTCATGCACCATTGATCAAATAGGTTACAAGCAAAACTAAGCAGAATCGCAAACATTACCGAGCATCAGAGTATTATTGACCGAGCTGAATATGTTGGAGGATATGAAGGATTGAAGTGATTATTGATCAAAGGAGGTATTTTGAGCTTAGAATAGATTTGAAAATCTAGAAATATTAGTTGTATTTGAATCAGATCACTACTGTATCAGTTTAACCATTATTACAGCTAAATCTCTTAACAGAGTGGACTTAATAGTCTTATTTGTATTTCAATATGACATTCCATGAATATTGATGGTTTTGTTTTTGCCCCATAGTGAATGATGGTCAAGAGTTGATTATTAGTGATAAATCCTCTAACCAGGTCACATCTTACAGTGTGCATTGTAACCTTTAAGTGGTTGTCTCCTAATCAAGCTCACTTCAAAAAAGTGAAATATTTTGGGTTACCAGTCCCAAGTGGTTTTTACCTTAGCAAGGTTTCCATGTTAAATCCTTGTGTTACGTGTATTTGATGTGATTGGTTTATTATTTTACTTTACACATATTGTATCTAGATTAATCGGTAATCACAGTATTAAATTTACTGGTATTTGATAAATGAACAAAAATTTATTATTGATAGCTTATCAAGTTGATAGTTTGATTGGGAAGTTTGAAATATATACATCTGAATGTTTTGGGACTATAAGATAACTAGATCTAACTGACTCACCCCCCCTCTCAGTTATCTAAAAAAACTCATTGCAACACCTTGATCATCATACCTAAATACTAAGAAACATACTAGGAACAATAGGTAAATACCTGACAATAATGACAACCCAATAAATGATCATCGTGCAATCAAATATGTATCTTGACAAAACTAGAAATCACTTACCATCACTGCATCAGTTATACCAATAGAAACTACTTACATAATTGGAAAGGTGTTGAAGAGATATAATTTTAGTCCCTTAAAGCCATGCCTTCAACTATTAATTTAAGGGTATCGTTACAATTCACACCCCAAATTTTTCTCTAAAGACCTCCAAAAATATGATGTACTAGAACATAGACAAAACCAAAAAAATAGATTTTTAGATTTTTAGATTTTTTTGTTTTTCCCACTTCAGTCACCTCCAAACTACTTTGAACCTTTCTCAACATTGTTTGGGTCATCCTCAAACTATTCTAGACATTTGTTTCATGCTCTAGATTATCTTCATACTACTCTATACCTCTCTCGATATATGCTAGATCATTCCTCCCCCTTGAGACGTAGTGGGTCTCATTACAATAGCATGCTATAATAAATGAGAAGAATGTTGCACAATATAATCACTAGTAAACCTGTTGAGCATTGTTTTTACACGAAGACAACGGCTAGGAATTTGCGTGAGCAACTTCCCCTCTTGGAAGACTGATGGAATCAATCTCAAGGTTCCTTCTGGCTAGGTCTCAACCACTTGGATAGCTCAACGAAAGACAAATGTGAATTTGTTAACAAGGAGGCCTTTGTTGGTTCTTCTCTCAAGGGAAACTACAAAACAAACTTTAGGAAACCAAAAGTTCTCTCATTTTTTATACGATTTTCAGATTTAAGAATGAAAGCAATGCTAATTTAATTAATCTACTGAAAATAAATTGCAAGGAGGGTTATAAGATGTAGGGTAACAAGAGATTTGAATGAAATTGCTGAAAAGAAACCTAATGGACATATGCTAGCATCACACTACCATGCAAATTAAATAACCAAGAATATGAAGAAACCCACAAAAGCAGAGATCAGATCATGTCAAAATCTTCAACTGAAAGGATGCAATCATCAATGAAATCGAGCAAATGCAGATGTATGATAAACCAAAACTCATCAGATCACGAAGCCACCCTGAATGTTCGTACACATGAAACAAGTTAATCTTTAAGCACCAAAGAATAATCTTCTCAAAAATTTGTCACAACACAACAATGCAATACCAACAAACACCAAACTAAAAGATCAAAGACTTAAAACCATTAAACAATCAATTGGCTCTTTGAAATAAAAGAATGAGCAATTCACACATTCGTAAATTTTGCATAGATAGCAGATAAATCACACCATGAATGAAGCACCAACTGTATGTATTGTATTAATGATCAAATCGACCCTCATTACATCATTTTATTACAACTTATAGAGTTGGGCTCTTATTTTTGCAACTAGGGTTTTGCTACAACTAAAACTTGAAATTAAATCTAAACTAAAGCTTTCATTAAAGAAACTACTTCTAAAGCTTACTTAAACTATCCTAGCATAGATTTAAACCTCATGCATTACAAATCTTTGAATAAATTATGCATTAGATAACTCAAAATAGAGATGGAGCTCATGCATGTAGTTGATAATCTCCATGTTTCTGCCCTTGATCCTTGGTTTCAGTTTCTCCACATGGACCCAAATGGAAGAGATCCCAAAATCATGCACAAACGATCCCAAAAAGGAAGCCCAGATGACTGGAAATGATCTCTAAGATAACTGGAGTTAACTTTTGGACGTGCCAAAAAATGCCCAAATCCTGACAATTGGTCTGAAAAACTCAAGACCCAAAATTGACTAAGTACCAAGTCCTTCATCTCCAAAATTTTGGACTTGGGCACTTTTCGGAGCCGAAAACCCCACATGGCCGAAAAGTCAAAAATCAGGCTCTGCAAAAATGGCTAAGTGTCAAAACTGGATTTTCTGTACACAAAATTTGGCAGATCTTGGACTGAAGGCTTACTGGCTGGGAGGCACTAATGGATGTACTTTCTTGAACCTATCCACTATCTCCATCACCTCATCAAAGTCTGGCATCTTAATCCCTTGAAGGATCTCTTGCTACCTATCTCAGAAGTTAGTCAGTTCTTGTGCAAAAGCTTTTATCTCTTCTTCACGAGATAACACTTTTCGAATTTCCTCCTTCTGGTAAAACATCTACTGGAGGTTTTCTTTAGTCTTCACCCCTCGAAATATCCCTAAGTACTAATTGATGATGTCATTTACTGAATACAGGGTCTTCTCATCATCTTCATCAAATAGATCTAGGTCTAGGCCTTCAAAGAACTCCTACAACTCCTTTTCAAAAAGTGTATTGTCATCCCTTCTCTTGTTTAACCTCTTGAGAACCTTTTCAAATATGGCCAATGCCACAGCTATCTCTTGGATCCACTCTTCAAAATTATCCAATTCTGATCCTTCATATATCTTCATCAATACCTAGAAGCATTATTTCCTTATCATTATCAGCTCATCCAACACCTTTTTCCAATTAAGGATGGTTTCCTCTACAACATTTTCCTCACTCATAATTCCTATTAAGGAAGTTTTTCTTGCCAAAATGTTCTGAAAGGGCCTCAAAATCCTCCTAAGAGAAATGCTAGCAAACTATTCAAAATCAAGCTTCCACTCAGCACAAGCATGTACAAAAGAATGTGGAACATCCATATTTATTTCCCCCTTCTTGAAAACTACATGTAATGAGGCCTCGGGGTTATCTAGATCAATTGGACCAATTGTCTTCAAAATGAATCTCTTCGTAGCTTCGTTCTGCTCTACCAGAGCCCTTATCCTCTCTTCATCCTTATCCATGAAGCCCAAAGCAAGCTTCAATCCCAATGTAGCCAAGGTTTTGCTACCTTCTCTGGTGGGCTCCCCCAAGTCTACCTCCTCCAACACATAGTCATCCGGAATGATCACATTCACACTGAAATCCATTGTGGGAATAGCCACTTGTTCTTTCCACCTTCCCGCTTGGTCTTATGTCACATAAGACATGATTCTTGCTTGAGGAACTGATGTTTTTTGGTGGAAGGCACACCCTAACGTGGTCATATCAGCCTCATCATTTGTATACACTCTGACTCTTGGTTGTACCTCTTTCGTGAACCAAGTGGGCTTGGAGAAAGCAGTTATTAGCTCATACGAAGTAGCTAATGTAGAAGAATTTATCGGGTGCCTAGTCTCTATTTCCTCTTGGCTCTCCTCTTCTTCTCTTGATTCATGTTCATTACCAGTGTTTTGTTCATATTTCTCTTGTCTATATTCCTCCTCATCCATCATCTGCTACTCATCAGTTGTTTGTTCCTTTGTATCTATTTGTTTCTTTTCTTCCTCAGTATGTGACTCTTATTCTACCTGTGACTCTCCCTTGTCATCTGGGTCCTTAAATCCTATATGAGCTTCTTCCATCTTCTCTTCTCCAGTGACTTCTACTTCTTTCTTCAGCTCCTATGAGCTCTGAGGCACTGATTCACAGAGGACTTGTAGTGAAGGCATAGGGACTTGTGGAGGAATATTGAGTGAGCGAGGCATAGGAGACACAAGAGGAGTGGTTCAATGGGCTAGTGGAGGTGGAGTTGAAAGGGGAACATGGGATGAAGAAGGTTGTTGAGGCAACAGAGTGGTTTGTACTAGAGTGGAAAGTGGGGTAGTGGAAGGCTCTTGAAGTGGAACTGTAGGTGGAGTTGGATGCCGAGGTTGAGGTGGAGGTGGAATGGATGAATCCAATGGGACCTTTGCAACTAAATCTTCTTCAGGAGTGACCCCAACAAAAGAATCATTTTCTGGCTCTACAGTCTCCTTTTGGGCCTCAGGCATCTCAACATTAACTTTCTCTTGAGATTCCCATTCGGTGTCCTCTCCTATGCCACTAAAAAGACTTGTAAACTATATAGGAACTTGCTACTCAGACTCTTTAAAACCATGTAGCCCTGCAAAATCTGTGAGGTCAAACTCATCATCACCGAGAGCATCTAGATTTACTAGCTCATCCTGAGTAGCCCCTCCCTTGTTCTCTGGATCATTGTCCATTATCCTCCTTTTCTTCAAAAATCCCACAAACCGGGTCCTCCTACTGAGGGGAACTTCATCCAATTCATCTTCATCGTCTTCCACCAAGGTATCCATTTGTGTGGGCATTGAGCCTCTCTTTCTCTTGTAGACATGACCCTTGATTACTCTCGATGGCTTGGGTCCTATGATCTTGAACTTTTTTTTCTTGGTCATGTTGGGAGAATCATGGCTGCTAGATGAAGGAAAATCTCATAGTGTGATGCTCCCTATCATTTTGGTTTTGACCTTTTTGGAGTACGTGGCTAAACCATATGCAGTGGGGCACTCATTCTGATATACAGTCTCTGGTTTTAGAGGAGTAGCCTCTTTGAACTGTGGTTTCAATACCTTTTCTCCCTTCTTCTTTTCTTGAGAGGGCTTCTCTGGGAGTTGTTTCATTGGAACCAACTGCATTTGGAAAGGATGAGCAATCCAGTATTTTGTCAATTTAACCACATGTCAAGCTCTGAAATCCATACTATCATTTTCATCCCAATCTATCTCTACATTCAAGATAGCCCTTATGAACACCTTATCTGTGTTATATATTGAATCCAAAATTTTATCCGAGTCAGCATCTACCACCTTCTATGGAATCTTCAACGAAAGGGTGCCCTGTGCCACCTCTAGACTCATCCGGCAATAATCATGGACCCTTACTTCATAATCATCAACACAGTTTGCCCAATGGTCTTCCACATGTAGCTCATACACATAGTGCCTCGCCATTATGTGGTTGTATGTACTAATGGGATCAAACTGAGGCCTTACCAGATTATAGGTTCACAATGGGAATTCATCCCATTCTCGAGTCAAAGACTTACAGACTTCCATGTATGGTACATAGTGGGGGCCAATGGAAATGGGAAAATCCCAGCAATGCTTCTTCTTGTGCTTAATGTGTTTGTGTGCATCAGATAGCTACCTTGCAATCTCTAGGAGGACTACTCTATCAGAAGGGTACCGTAGTAACTTCTTTGGCACCAGGGTGATTCCTGTCGCCCAAATGTAAGTGAAGGTACATAATTGTATATAGAATGCCCCCAGGGCCTTTACTTTAGTTGTTGCTTCAGTGGATAGTCTTTTAGCATAGTCTCCCTCAATGGAGCATATGATCACGAAAATAAAGGCATCATTAACTATTCTGAAGTACGGGCTATTATGCGTATAGAATTCCTTCCTCACCAATTGAGGGTATAAAGTGAATGGTCAGGTGTTCTGTTCTCCTATCATCCCAACTTTGATCAATCTAGCGTAATTTTCTCTAGCAGCTACCAAGTACATGACATAAGAGGTCATGTAGAAATGAGGGTCTGTCTTAACCTAAACCAATTGCTCATCCAGATTGTCACTTAGAATAGAGGCCCAATCGAACCTCACTTGTCTTTCTCTTATCTTTTGGATTAGGAAAATCATCCATGGCTTCAACTGAGAGGACTTAGGCAGCCCATACACCCTTCTGATCATTATTATGGCTGCTTGGATATCTTCTTGCAATATATACCCTCTTCTCATATCAATCCTATCCAGTTTGTTCTTGGGAAACAATTGCATCAAGTACTCATTATTGACAATGTTGTGAGCTCTTTGTATGTCTTTATTATAGAACTCCATCCCTTTGTTGTCGTTGAAATTAAAGAACTTGTCAACCCCTTTGGGTAGATGGAAAACATCCTCAATGTTGTCAGGCCTCAAGTCCAAGACCACTTCACCAACATTGTTCTTTACCATGCGCTCATCAGGCACATAGTTGTTGGCCAATGTGTTGATTAGGTCAACCGATTGGATGGAAACTGGGTGGGCTGCCGCATTCACTAGAGAGCAGTGGACTAATGAAGTGTAGTCCTCTGAACATCCTACTAGCTGGGTACATTTGTTCAAATAGTCATTCCAGCTTATGTTCCCAATATCGGTGTCTGTTATGCTTGTGTGCAAGGTTGTCACTTTGGAAGGTGGATGATAGCCTTTGAATTGATATTTTATTGTTGGTGATGCTACTACCTTTTCATCCATATTTGCAGGGAGGACAAGACATGAATCAGCAACATAGTAGGAGAAAAGAAACTTAGAAAGCAAAGCCCATTACCAAATTAAATTCAAAAGGGGGCCATAAAAGGTGATTTCGGCCTTTCGAACTTCCAGGGGTGTCAGACCTCCGAAAAGCTGAAAATGTCAAAAATGTCGAAAGAGGCTACATTGCTAACGATACTCTTAGCTCTTTTAGTGAATCAGAGGTGAGGAACCCCCGTAGGCCAACAAGGCCGAAAAGGCCTAGGAGGAGTTTCTAGTAGCATCTTGAAGAGTTCGGCGATTCGGGGATCAATATATCTTCAGTGTGTGATAAGGCCGAAAAGACTAAAAATGTCGAAGGCGCACTTGAGTACTTTGGGCAAGATGGTCTACTTTTGATGCTTCAAAGGTATGAATGTTTCAGTGTGCGACAACACCAAAATGCCGAAAGGTGCCCTTAGCACTTGGAGAATTCCTATTGCAAGTTACTTGAAAGTTTCAAACCCCAAAGGTCCAAAACTAGGGTTTCTCAGTCAGACTCAAAAATGAGTTTGATGATGAGTTTGACCACAAACTCATCAAGGGGATGTAAGGAGACTACCTTGATGAGTCCCAAGGCCCAAAAGGCCGACTCCAAACAACTTAGACCTAAAGACAAGGTGGAAAAGGTCGAAAAGACACAAACCCTAAAACTAAGACAGGTCAAAAAGGCCGAAAAGAAACGACCCTCAAACTAAGACACAAAAAAAAATAAAAATAAAGAGGGAAGAACCACCAACAAAGAAGATAAGGAACTCAAGGATGACCAATGAAAACGGGAGACCAAGATGGCAAAAAAGTGGCGAAGGATGAAAAAATTGGCTAGAGATGAAAGAGTGAGTGCGAAAGTGAGGTTTAAAAAACTCCTTTTTACTTATATAGGCCACCTTGACGGTTGATGTCATCACCCTGAGCGATCATCCTTTTAGCCTTTCGAGGGTTTCGGACCACCAAAAAGGCCGAAGCTCCAAAAGGCTGACTCCCGCGAGAGTCAGACCTCCGAAACTTCGAACCCCCGACAAGTTCAAAAAGGGAGTCGGTGCTGAGAAGGCTGAAGAAACTAGATGGCGGTCATCTTTCACTTCTCCGGCCTTTCAAACTTTTGGACATTCGAAAATGTGAAAGGCCGACAAGGCCGAATAGGCCAAAAACTGACAAAAGACAACCAAGGACAAAAAACCAAAGACAAAAAAGTGAAACAAGTAGAAAACATAAGGGGGGGCCTTGAGGCTTAAAAAGCCTAGAATGGGGAGCATGGTTGTGGGACCACAACAAATAGCCCCGACAAAGAAAAGGAAACAACATCATGCTTCCTAGAGCCAGTTCATGAGGAGATAATTCCACCCTATAGTGAGCTAAGTAAAAAAATCTTTTGATCAAACATATCTCTTATCATCATCAAGATGGAAAAAATCATAATGTCATGTATCTAGTGTGTGAGAATGTGTTTTCAAATTTCCCTCAAATCCCTTTGCCATAAGCTCTCACTGATGAATATCCCGTCATTTCTAGATCACTACCCACTAATCCAAAGTTAGCCATTAGTCAATTTAACCTTTCTCTATTGCTAGGTAGGTGTTTATAGCCCCGATAGAGGTTACTAAAATCACCCTTTCTCAACTGTAGATGAGCTTTGATAGAAGTCCTTAGACTCCATAGGAGGGCCCTTAGACCTTATTTGCTTTAGCTTTAGACTGATTCTTTGAAAGCATCTTGGTATCATTAAATTTTGTTCAATGTCAGCTACTTCGATACTCTTTGTAGCTTCTTCAGATATCACTTGTTTTCTCTATTCTATTCCTCTTTTCTTTTTTTTCCTTTTTTGAAACTGGGGTAGCGCTTAGACTGTGCTACCTTAGCTTTGAGCATTCATTTTCTTATTTTGTCTTTATGTGTTCCTCCTTTATTTTCTTGCTCCCTTTTTTAGTCTATATTTCAGCCAGGAAAGGATTCTGACTTTCAAGCTTCCTTCGCGACCATGGGCATTTCCTGACGACGATTGGAATCCTACTTTGAGAAGCTCATTGCTTGGGATCTCCTTTTAAATATGTGTTGGTGTTGAGGATGATTGATTATGATAAACTCCCTCGAGAAGTCTAAAAAAAATATATGTTTTTCCTATGATCACCATCTCTGGCTCACTGCAAAATGGAACTATCTCAAAGATTTAGACCATGGGAAGCTTTACTTATTGCTTGGGCTACCTGAAATAGACCACTAAAATTGAAAGCACCCACCTCCTACAAACAAAGACCCAAAGAAAAGACACGCACGACAAGACCGATAGAAAATAAAGAAAATATGATATAGTACAAGAATATACAATAAAGTACAAGGGGCCAATCAAGACCCAAAATAATGCTTCAAAAACTGGCCATTGACTGGTAATGGGACCAATTCTCCATCAAGAGAACCAATCCAAAAGGTATTCTCTCTCAGGATCTATGCGATCTGGAATGGGCCTATCCACAAATGTTGGAACTTGGTGTGGCTTCCTAGTTTTTCTTTTGCTTTGTCCCACATTAAGACCAGATCAAAAATTCGAAAGGTTTTTATGGTTGCTCTTTTGTCAAACCATCACTTGACAATAGCTTGGTGTTTGGCTACGTGTTCTAAGGCCATAGTTCATTTTTCTTCAAGGTTCAACAAATTTATGAGGCGAATCTGCACCCGATCCTCACCCTCAATGTATTGATCCATGAATCTCAAGATTGGTATTTTCAGGTTCATCAAAAAGATGGGCTGCAAACCGTAAACTAACTAGTAGGGAGAGGTCCCTAAGGCATTCTTGACTCTGACATGATCCATCCACAGAGCATATTTCAACTGGGTGTGCCAGTCTCTGGGATTGTCATCCAGAAGATGCTTGATTACCATTGTTAGGTTCTTGTTGGTTCACTCAGCAACTCCATTCCCTTGCGGGTAGTAATTGGATGAGAATTTTAGAATTACCTGGTTCTCGAAGGCCCATTGAATGAGACTTGCAGATGAAAAGTAGGGGGCATTATCACATACCAGGAAAAAAGGCATGCCAAACCTCATGATGATGAACTCTTCTAGGAATTTGGTGATCACCTCAGTGCTATAATTTTTCATAACCTGTGCCTCTATCCAGCACGTGTAATAATCGATTGTAGTCAAAATGTATCGGTGGCCTACCGAGGATGGAGGATTGATCATTCCCACAAAATCTAGCCCCCATTGGGCAAACAAACGCACTTCGTATACTGGTTGTAGGGGCATCGCCGGATGTTTTTCTTGAATGACACTGGTTTGGAAAACATGGCAAGAGCGCACATGCTCATGAGTATCTATGAACAAAGTTGGCCAGTAATAGTTGGATCTCATTATCTGATGAGTTGTAGCTTCTATTGATCCATGCCCAGTACCATACTTATCATGAAACTCTGTGAGAACCTGTCCAGCTTTTGTTCAATCTAAACATCATAGGTACAGTCCATCATAATTGTGTTTGTAGAGCTTCCCATTTTTCAACATGTATGTGTGTGTGTGAAAATTGTACCTGATCTGTAGACACAACACTTCAGTAAAACATTAGAGGTTAGCTATAATCAAAATCGTGCGAAATTGAAATCTAATTTAACCAAGCGATTTACTACCTTCTAGTAGGTGCGAGATTAATGTTCTCAGATTGTTATCGAGATCAGTGACCTAGACGACACCTAAATGAAGGATTTGAATGCCAAACTGATATGAAATATGAATGCAATTAATCTATTTTTTTGATATTTTATATGCAATAATAATGAAAAACTGATATGAATCTATGCTAATATGGAAATTGATATGCAATGCTAATCTAGAAATGATATGATATGAGAATGAAAATTCCAACAATAATATGAAAGCTATGAATTTGAAATTGATCTCACAAAGCTTCAAATCCTCAAATGTATCTTTCAAGCTCCAATTGTGCAAATTCTCCAAATCTGATATGCTATGATTCCTGTAGAGTAAGTTTGCAATTTGCGAGATATGAAATTGAAGAGCTAAGCCTTGGTTTTATAGAAATCCAGGGCTTTGGAGGTGCATGAGAAAAAAGCCATAAATCACTCAAATAACTCAGCTTGATTTTTGAGTTATTTTTAAATAACAGATAATTAAGTCACAAAAATCATGCAAAAGCACAGTTCAACTCGAATTAGAAGTTTAGATCAACTTTAAAACTCAAAAAGATGTTGAGTTTCAAAAAGCTAACAACTTGCATTGATTTTCCAATTTTGAGTTTAACTGGTCTTTGAATATGCACATGGATAATTATGATTTAATAAATAAATAAAGTGATTTATTCTCAACTTAACTGATTTTTGAAATAAAATAATTAATTTATGGGTTAATTAACTATTTTATCAAACTTTTATTAAAAACTATATTATTAAATAATGACAACTTGCTTTAATTAATTAAATAAGAATTTAATCAATTATTCATAGGATATTGGATTTATTGTCAAAATTAAATAATACAATTAATAATAGATAGAATTAAATTTAATTACATAATTAAGTGGCAAGATATTAAATCTAATTAATTAGATATGAAAATATTCAATTAATGAAACTTAGGATAAATGTGATTTATCACCAAATAATCATTAAATTAAAGATAATTAAGATAATTAGGAATATTGCTAGGAATATTCCTCGATGCAGAATTTAAGATAATCAATTAGGATTCGATGATGTTTAGATGAGCCTTAGGTTAGGACTTTGATGTCGATTTCATTCAAATTGTTGATATAGAAGGTTAATGAACATATAGCCCATTTTTGGGGTATTACAGTATGAACTTCTCTTATTCTTAAGTGCTCTCCACTGGGAACCATTCAACCCATCTGGGAAACAATTTTGTAGCAAGTAGTAAACTATGTCTTGATACCATATGTCAGTGACTATTTCTTCATTGGTGTACACCTAGCACACCAAACCTTGTTCTGTTTCAACCATCATCCTGGTGAGGCTTTGACCTCTCACCAATTTCATCGATTGGATCTCAATGTCGAATTCCTATAATATTGCCATCCATTTGCCTCTTCGTTCTTTGAGTTCATTTTGCATCAGTAAGGATTTGACTGCTGGATCCGAAACAATAGCAACAACCTTACTTTGTAGTATGTAGTGTGTGAATTTTTTGACAGCCTTGACCAAGGCGAAAGATTATTTATCCAAATTGGGATATTTGAGTTTTGCATTCTTCAGTGGACAGCTCATGAAAGAAATTGGTCATTTGTCTTCACCCTCTTTCTTCTGCGTGAGGATTCCTACACATGAATGTTCTAAAGCAAATAAGTAGATTTTAAATGGTAGAAGATAATCAGGACTGACCAGGACTAGAGCAGTGGCAATGGATGTCTTGATTTCTTCAAAGGCTTCCTTAGTCGGGGTGCTCCATTTGATTTTAGCATCTTTCTTCAACATGTCATTTAAAGGATGCACTATTTCTGCAAACCAACTGATGAACTTCCTGACGAAGTTGATTTTCCCAAAAAAGGACTTCAATTCCTTCCTGCTATTTGGTGGAGCCAATTTGAGGATAGCTTTGACCCTTTCAGGGTCAATTGAGATGCATGTCTCAGATATGATGTGTCTGAGGAGCTTACCTTGAGTCACCCCAAAGACACACTTCTTAGGATTTAAAGAAATCCCATAATGTTGGCACCTCTTCAAGACTTTTCGTAGATCTTCAATGTGGTCAGTCCGACTCCTGGAGAAAACTGTGAGATCATCCATATAGATAACAATGCATTTGTTAACCAGACCCTTGAATGCCTCATCCATAGCCCGCTGGAAAGTGGCTCCTGCGTTGATCAGACTGAATGGCATACGACGGTAGGCAAATATCCCCCATTTTGTGGTGAAGGTTATCTTCAGGCAATCTTCTTCCTTCACCATGACTTGGTTGTACCCTGAGTAGCCATCTAGAAAGGACATCATTGTGGGAATCATTGACCACTTCTAACACTTCTCCAAGAGAAGGCAAAGGATAGTTGTCCTTTTGAGAGGACCTGTTCAAATTTCTAAAGTCCACGTAGAGCTGAACCTCTTCATTTTTCTTCCTCACAGGGACAAGATTCGCGACCCAAGTTGAATGTCGAATGGGAAAAATTATCTTGGCATCAAGAAACTTCTACACTTCCTTTTGAATCATTGGCTCGATCACAGGGTTCACTGGTCTTTGCCTCTGGTGGAAAGGTTTAGCATCTGGGTTCAACAAAATGTTGTGGACAATAACGCTAGGGTCATAGGTTTTCAAATCCTCATAGCACCATGCTATGATGTCTTTGTATTTAGTGAGTAACTCAACCATTTATTTCTTTTCCTCTGGTGTGCCGACTTTACCTATATGGACTTTCCTAGGTTCAAGTTGCGTACCCAAGTTGTAGAGCTCATAGTCATCTCCGCCCACTACTGGTGTCTTCCCTTTTTCCCAAGCATGCTCATCTTTATCAAAAATCCTCTCTAGAGCCACCATGCCTTTCAAAATGGAGTTTGTCTTCAAGTTGAGAATACCTAAGTCATCTGACTCTTCCATTTCCTCCTCTTCTTCATCAATGTTCTACTTGTCAAAGATCCCCGCATTCATAATGAATTCCAATATTTGTTGATCATCTTGAAATACATGGAGGTTTGATGTTTTCAGGGACAACCAGTATAGCCACTAGTTCCATAAAGAAATTCTTTAATTTGGATTTCTCTAGCGGTTGTAGGGAGCTTGCAGATACTACTAAAGTGTCGGTGACAATATTATTTCTTCTTGGGACACTCTGAATGTTAAAGGCTTCAAAATATTTGATTAGGTCCTAGATGTGATTGCGGTACAAGACCAATTATTTGTCGGTGCAGAAATACTAGCTCTTAATCTTTTGAACTATCAATTGTGAGTCACCTTCCACTACTATTGCTTTCACTTTCTTCTTGTGTGCTAGGAGACCTCGAACTAGAGCCTCGTACTCAGAAACATTGTTAGTGCAGTAGAACTATAATCGGTAGGTAGCATAGTATGAACCCCCATGAGGGTTAACTAATTTGATCCCAGCTCGTGCTCCTAGCTTACACTTGGAGCCATCAAACTGAAGTTTCCATACTGAATGATTTTTGTTGGAAGATGTTTTGACTTGGAGTTATGGGATTGCTTCCGACATAGGTGCCTTAGTCTGGGGTTCTGCAAGGGCCGTGAGTGATGACATGCCTTCTTTACTTGGAGTTTCTAACTTTCCCTTGTCTAAAATTTCTCCTTTTGAAAGTGGAACCCACTTCATCCTTTTCTTTTCCTTGACATTGCACCAAACCTTGTGGGACAGGGGCAGGCAGCCATCATCAGAAGAGCTCCACTCCTCTTGTATAAAGCATTCAGTCATGGGACCCTAAGGTTCTTCACTGAGGGGAGATTCATCCTCACTTGAATGTGTCATTGTATTCTTGGGAGGTGTAGATATGTTTGATATATGGTTCATAACTCAGACCACCGCATCTTGGTAGTCTTGACATGTAAACTCTGAGTGGTTTATCCGATGAAGACCACGGTACCCAGGTAGCATCAGTATGTTGGGATTAACATCTTGGCCTAGATGTCTCATATTCTTTTTCATACCATTTATGAATTTTGTGAGAATCTCTTCATGGATCTAGACATTTATTAACTCCTGAACAGGGCTACTATTTGAGTCTTCTTCTCCCTTGAGCTCAAATGCGAATGCTTTGTCAAAATGGTACACTCCTAGGTCAACTTGTGAGAATAAAATCTCATTCAGGGCATTGTACTCAGTTATCATTTGTTTGAGCTTGGGTTCTGCATCTATCTTAATCTGGTTATTGAGCCCTTTCCATGGCAACCAAAGTTGGGTAAAGTCCATGGAGAACCACCCTCTCAAAGATCGGGTCCATTCTCTGTTGAGTAGCATGCCATAAGTTTTTGGGATGTCCACCACATGTATGTCAATGAAATCTTGGATCCTAGGGTTAGCTATCAATTGTATACATGTATCTTTCAAGACCCCGATGACTTTTACCTCATTTTTATCGAGCTAGATTACCACCCTATTGGTCGGTTGGGGATTCATCCCTAGCTTTTGGCATATGGACAATGGCATCACGTTACACAAAGATCTTGAATCAACTAAACAATTGTGTAAGTTCCTTCCAAATATTTTGAGGCTAAGTAGGAATGGGGGCACTTCCACCCTATCTTTGAACATAGTCGGCATTGCCTCTATGACATTTATGTTAGATACGTTCCTGGTATTATTGTTGGACAAGGCTGATTTGGAAAGATCCAAGGACTTTAGGAGAGCCTCTCTTTGAGTGGGAAAACTCTACAACATATCATACATTGACATATTCATTATAACTTTATTCAGTTCCTCTATTGTGCTATATTTTTCATTGGCCCAGATCGGATTTTTCAACATAGTAGGTTGATGTTGTGTTATCTGAACAATAGTGGCACCGGGCCCCCTCAGGGGCATAGGATTATTACTAGCCTTTGGATCAGGTGGGGTGGGTTGCATACTTGGAGGAATGTCGTATGTTAAAGAGTCTCTTCTGCTCCTCAAGTTATAGGTATTTCTATTATTGTTCTGGAAATCATGGACTTCAGAATACTCCAGTTGGTTTTCTTGATTGAATGGGAAGATGAACTCTTCCTCTACAGCATTATTGATCAGAGCTCCATCTGAAGGATCGTATGACTCAAAAGCCATGGCACTAAAATGGGCCTTGGAACTCTCAGGATCCTGAGTTTGTTGATTGTCAGAATCCCCCCTATATTCATAATCTGGTTGATGCATGCTAGGACCTTGGGCATAGCTGACTTCTGAAGAAATTGGCATTGTCTGCAGGGATACTACCATTATTCAGGCATGTATTCCATGTCCTATTTGTCCATTGTTTCTCAAAATATTTGTCTTGAGAGCCATTCCCGTAACCTCCTCCATTGTTATTATTGTTGTTTTTGTAATTGCCATAATTACGATTCTGATTTTGAGAGTAGGTATTTCGGACAACAGATGGTCGTGGATAGTTTCCCTGATTCAGAGATAGGTTGAGCTTCATCCGGGTGATCTCTCTGGTCAACTGGGACAACCTCTTCTTCATGGCATCTAACTCGTTCATTAGAGCTTGATCTAGTTCATTTGGGACAATGACCTTTTGTTCACACAAGGTAGCCATGTGCATATCATATCCCGGGTATGTGATGGCCAATGGTGGGGCAACAACATACGGAGCCGGTACCGGATTGATTTTTGGGGCTTGTTGTATTGGAAGTTGATTGTTTGTTGTGAATGGACCAATCACAATAGTGTTCCCCAATGTTGGTGGAATGCCATAATTCCCACCCGCTTGTGGGTCCATTTGTTGGGTAAACAAGATAGTTTCATTGCACACTTTCTCCAAAGTGTTAATATCTCCTGGAGGAGGCCTTTTCAAGAATATAAATGTTAATGGGTCTAAGGTGTGCAAGTACACTTGTATGGAAGTGCCAACTGGTATAGTGTATGGAGCTTCAAGATTCTGGTACATCTTGTGAAAATGATGGTTGAACATAGCTATTGATTCGTTGAGGTCTTTTCTCACCGAGATGAACTAGTGATGAAGAGTTGCCGGATCCACATATAATTTGAATTGATTTAGGAACTTTGTCTCAAATTCCCCCTAGGTAGCAATGGATCCTCATGGCAGATTCAAATACCAATTATATCCAAACTCCCCCAGTGTGTAGGAGAAGAGGCGGCACACAACGTCTTAATGATAAATCTCTTTCCGATTGCATAATTCCTTGAATGCGCGAACATGTTCTTCCGCTGTCCTGGATTCTCCATAGATGAAACATGGACAAAAAATTTCTATATTTTTGTTCAGCTGATGGAGCTATCCTTTCAAGTTCAATGGTGAACTTTGAGAATTTTCAAAAAATGCCATTGGGCCTGGTGGTGGAGCAGCAGGCGGGGTAGCAATGGTTGGAATTGGAGGAAGATTCGGATGATCTGAACTATCCTCTCCATGCTTTGTTTTGTTGCTGCGAGGTCTGCGAAACTCTATAAGTTTGAGGAACTCCCCTTTGTTGTGTGAAGATCTAAGGAATAGTTGAAATCTCTCAGGCAAGAACGATCCAATATTTTGGGGTGTCCCTTTTGAGGGCCCTCCTTCTAGTGCCACTTCTGTTGAGTGTCATTTTTACACAAAGACAATGGCTAGGAATTTATGTGGGCAACTTCCCCTGTTGGAAGACTGATGGAATCAATCTCAAGGTTCCTTTTGGCTAGGTCTCAACCGCTTGGATAGCTCAAGGGAAGACATGTGAATTTGTTAACAAGGATGCCTTTGCTGGTTCTTCTGTCAAGGGAAACTGCAAAAAAAAACTTTAGGAAACCAAAAGTTCTCTCATTTTTTATACGATTTTTAGATTTAAGAATGAAAGAAATGCTAATTTAATTAATCTACTAAAAATAACTTGCAAGAAGGGTTAGAAGATGTAGGGTAACAAGAGATTTGAGTGAAATTGCTGAAAAGAAACCTAATGGACATATGCTAGCATCACACCACCATGTGAATTAAATAACCAAGAAGATGAAGAAACCCACAAAAGTAGAGATCAAATCATGTCACAATCTTCAGCTGAATGGATGCAATCATCAATAGAATCGAACAAATACAGACATATGATAAGCCAAAACTCATCAGATCACAAAGCCACCTCAAATGTGCACACACATGAGACAAGCTAATCTTTAAGCACCAAAGAATAATCTTCTCATAAATTCATCACAACACAACAATGCAATGCCAGCAAACACCGAACTAAAAGATTGCAGACTTAAAACCATTAAACAATCGATTGGCTCTTTGAAATAAAAGAATGAGCAATTCATACATTCATAAATTTTGCATAGATAGCAGATAAATCACACCATGAATGAAGCACCAACTATATGTATTGTATTAATGATCAAATCGACCCTCATTACATCATTTTATTACAATTTATAGAGCTGGGCTCTTATTTTCGCAGCTAGGGTTTTGCTGCAACTAAAACTTGAAAGTAAATCTAAACTAAAGCTTGCATTAAAGAAACTACTTCTAAAGCTTAGTTAAACTATCCTAGCATCGATTTAAACCTCGTGCATTACAAATATTTGAATAAATTATGCATTAGATAACTCAAAATAGAGCTGGAGCTCGTGCATACACTTGATAATCTCCATGTTTATGCCCTTGATCCTTGGCTCTGACTTCTCCACGTGGACCCAATTGGAAGAGATCCCAAAATCATGCACAAATGATCCCAAAAAGGAAGCCTAGATGACTAGAAACTACTCTCTAAGATAACTGGAGTTAACTTTCAGACGTGCCAAAAAATGCCTAAATCCTGACAGTTGGTCTAAAAAACTCAAGACCCAAAATTGACTAAGTACCAAGTCCTTCATCTCCAAAATTTTGGACTTCCAGACTTGTTGAAGGCCAAAAAACCCACATGGCCAAAATGTCAAAAATTAGGCTCTGCAAAAATGGCCAAGTGTCAAAACTGGATTTTCTGTTCACAAAATTTGGCAGATCTTGGACTGAAGGCTTACTGGCTGGGAGGCACTTCTGGATGTGCTTTCTTGAACCTATCCACTATCTTCAGCACCTCATCAAAGTTTGGCATCTTAATCCCTTGAAGTATCACTTGTTGCCTATCTCGGAAGTCAATCAATTCTTGTGCAAAAGCTTTTATCTCTTCTTCACGAGACAACACTTTCTGAATTTCCTCGTTCTGGTAAAACATTTGTTGGAGGTCTTCTTTAGTCTTCACCCCTCAAAATATCCCTAAGTACTGATTGATGATGTCATTTACCAAATACATGGTCTTCTCATCATCTTCATCAAACAGATCTAGGTCTAGGCCTTCAAAGAACTCCTGCAACTCCTTTGCAAAAAGCGTACTGTCATCCCTTATCTTGTGTAACCTCTTGAGAACCTTTTCAAATATGGCCAATGTCGTAGCTATCTCTTGGATCCACTCTTCAAAATTATCCAATTTTGATCCTTCATATATCTTCATCAATACCTAGAAGTGCTACTTCCTTATCATTGTCAGCTCATCCAACACCTTTTTCCAATTAAGGATGGTTTCCTCTACACCATTTTCCTCACTCATAATTTCTATTAAGGAAGTTATTCCTGCCAAAATATTTCAAAAGGGCTTCAGAATCCTTTTGAGAGAAAGGCTAGAAAACTGTTCAAAATCAAGCTTCCACTCAGCACAAGCCTGTACAAAAGAATGTGGAACATTCGTATTTATTTCCCCCTTCTTCTCCAAAATTGCCTGTAATGAGGCCTCGGGGTTATCTGGGTCAATTGGACCCATTGTCTTCAAAATGAATCTCTCCATAGCTTCATTCCGCTCTACCAGAGCCTTTATCCTCTCTTCATCCTGTAATACCCTAAAATTGGCACCTATCAATTCAATCAATTTTGGTGCATTTTCCTTGAATTTCTACATCATCAAAGTCCTAGTTTACTAGGCATTTTTTTCTCTCTCCTACCTAACTTAATTCAACTTGATGTCAATTGCAAAAACCCTAAATTGCATTAATCAAATATTATAATTAATGCCTAAAGTCTTTGACTTTTATTAGCTAAATTACCCCTATGATAAACTAATTTAATTCTAAAGTCCTAAGTGCTTTAACTTAAATTAAAATCTACCCCCTCTAGCTAATACCCATAAAAGGAATTAATAAATTACTTGGTTCTTTGAATGGATTATCATATTTGCATTTAATAAATCAAATATTCAAAGAGTCACCCATGTGGCAATAATCCATTTCTTTAATTAACTAATTCTCTAATATTTATCTCTTTCTCCTCCATTGGAAATGAAGAGTCCACCGTTTCGAATCAAGAAACTCTTCGTTCCTCTTCCAAGCTTGTCTATATCTTGAAGCTCATTCTTCATTCGAAGATGATCAATTTTGAGAGCACATAAACTATAGAAAAATTTTGTCTCACTTTTATTCATATCTTTCAAGCTTTTATTACATTATTAGATTAATCTTCATTTAGTGTAATTGCATTCCATAATAGATTAATTTTGCTTATTTGCTCTTAGCTTAGTTTACATCTTTATTTCAAGTTCTTTAGAGTAAATTTGCATTTCATATTTACTTCAAGCTCTTGGATTAAAATCTTCACTCCATTCTAGATTAAAAATTTCATCTCCATCCTAGATTAATTGCACTTTGCTTATCATTCTAGTTTTTCAAATCCTCCATATTAACTCGGTCTCATGGTTGTTGGCTCTCCAATCTAAGAGTAATTAAACACCCTAAATAATTAGGAGACAACAAGTCAATTCACCCTAAATTTGGAATTGAGTAATCCATACTCATTCTTGTAATTCAATTGTGTGAGTAATGACTATGTTGTGTGTGTAGTTGGATTAGAGGTCCACATTCAACCACATACATTTTGGTGCCCACCGTGGGGCAAAAAAGATCAATTTCTGGCCTCTTTCTTGATTTTTTCTGATAGGAAATTTGAGCTCTTTCGTGCGTCCGTACTTCCCTGTGTACAGATTCTCATGTGAGAATCCAAAGCATACCGCATGAAGTTTTTCTCTCAGTAGCACTCTCTCACATGAACTTTTACATCCTCGCGCAGCACCCTGTGTTTTCTCGCGCACAGTAGAGTACTTCCTCGTGTGAGATTTGGTTCCATTTTTAAAAAAATTTCCAGTCTCTGTGTTTTTTTTTGCAAATTTCTAACAGTTTTTGTTTGCTGTTAATTTTCATTTCTCTGTTCTTTTCATAGCATAAAAGTTTTATGCAGGACGTTTGTTGAAGAACATAAAACATGCTAATGGTTTTATTGCAGGATGATAGTCAAAGATCTCAAAAAAAAATGTTGTGTTTGTTTTCTTGCTTTCATTCACATAGTCTAAATAGGGCTCCGTTAAAATTTCTTGAGAATTTTGATAGTGGGCTAGGGAATTTGGCTCTTCATTACATGGAGGTGATGACCATGAATGAACCCGAAAACCCAGTGATCCTACTAATATGATAGATTCTTGGGGAAGTGGAGAAAGGTGGTGAATCTTTAACACTTCTACTTGCTAGGGGATTATGCTCTTCTCTCTCTGAGAGAACCAGAAACACAAAAGCTTGTAGATTCGGTGAAGTGAAGCTAACTCAGTGATGAATTTTCTTGATGTGTTTGGATGAAGTGATGAGGTAGAGAAGTATGCTCTTCTCTCTTTGAGAGAAATAGAAAATCAAACCCTCAAATCTAAGCCAAGTTGTGTCACCTTTAGAGGGCCTGCCGAAAGTTGAACCTCTGGGAATGACCCAAGTGAGTGCGCACCTTTCGCTAGTGATTCCACCTCACTTTAATAAAGAACGCTTTATTGAGTCTAAAGACTCCAAAGCCATATTAGCTTCCTTCTCATGATTTCAACTATTATCTTGAGAAGGCCTTGTTTGTTGTACTAAGCGGCGCCGCTCCTAGCCCTACTTGCAGGGGTGTACGACTTTCAAGTGTCAGTGTGGCTACGAGGCCCTAGCCCTATATCAGGGGCACCAGAGGTTAGTATGAATGGAAGCCTATTAAAAACTTTCCTTAGCTAGTGGCCTACCCGGTTCACCTCCGAAAGGAGGCATAATCTTTGCGCAAGGAGGGGGAAGAATCTCTCTTGTAGATTCCCACCATAGGCATACACCTGGATGCTTGAAGGTGGTATACAACACTAGCCCCTACCACAAGGGTAACCTTTGAACATATACTATTGAGTCCTTGGAAACACCAAAAACATAGGCACCCTCTAGGGCGTGACACGGCTATGTGAGGTGCACGTATGCGCATAAGCAGTGGGGCAAAGGTTTTGTCTTCTCACCATTTTTTTTTGGTAGGGATAGCTATGTGTTTGTTATCGAGCCTTAAACATTGTCCAATCATGATCAAAAAAAGACTCCCCTGATACTATCAAGTTGCTTTGTCCTTGATAGGTCTGTTAATGACTACTTGTATCACAACTGCTTGATCTAAACCTTTGTGTCTTTAAACGAATGCTTGAAACCTCAAAGTGAGATTGTTGACTAAACTGTTCTTCAAACCTGTCAGGAAACTGGATTTTCTATCAGACATCAATTCAGGCTGTATCTCAAAGTTCAACTTTTACCTTGAAAACCATGTCTAACTGTCAGACTTTGGATTTTTCCCATGTGAAGTTTCACTTTTTCAGAGCACTTTCTCACGCGAGACTTTTTTCTTTCACGCGAAGTTTGGTATTTTCTCATGCGACCTAGTATTCTCTCATCCAAAACTATAGCCCAATTTTCAAAAATAGAGACTAAATTCATGTTGATTGCTCAAACTTTTTCTTGATCTGCTTTTTGTTTGAGGTCTATTTTTCTATTTTCCTGTCATTCATTATCAAAAATTGGTTGTCTCAAGTTGGGAATCGATCGATCTTTGCTTTGGCTCGTGTTGTCTCTCGTTGGTTTACCTTATCTCTTTATGCCTTTTGTACCTTATGTTGCAATAGTCTTATCTTGGTTGTTCTAGCCACCTCTTTTGATGATTTGTACCAGGTCCATCTCGCATCTTGGCTATTCTAGCCATTTATCTCCTTTCCGTTATCTTAGAGATAGAGTCTAGCATTATCCCAAGTCTTCTCTCGTCACATCTTCATCTATGACTGTCATGGCTAGAAGTGGAAAAAATTATCCCATTTAGAATACTAGTCAAGGTAGAAGCAAACCTCCTAATTAAGAAATAGATCATCCTGAATCTATTGCAAAATCTAAACTTTGTGAGAGATCCTCGAGTTCCTCATTGAGCACTTCGAAAGATAGTCCGTCTCAACCATTGCCTCTGGTGTTCCAAGAGTATTTTAATCCATTGTTTGAATCGCAACCTAGTTTCTCATTCCAAGAGCAAGACAACTCATTCTTCCAAGACAACTCATTGTTTCATAACTTTGGAAGACCACTCCCTCAAACTGCTCCTAGTATTGAATCTGTTGATACTGATCACGATATCTTCCCGCCTAAATTTGTTAAATCTTTTGACCTTTTTCATTCACCAAAGATTACCTTATCTGTGCCACATCAACATCATTCATATCACTTTACTAAGGCTTCAATCACTGCATAGTCCTACATTAACAAGATGGAAGATCTGTTTGATTTCCAACCGGGCAAGTATAGTCAAACTTATGACCAATCTCAAAACAATCAGTATCATGATCAATCCTCTAATGACCCATGTCATGCTCAACCTCAGAATGAGAAGCCTCATGGTCAATCTCAACATGACCAAAATCAGTCCCACAATGATGATCAATCTTGAAACAAACCTCAAGGTGATCGACAACTCGCATATTTCTATCGCCCTCCTCCATTCAATCAAAACCAAGATGATCAGCAACAAGATCAGATTCTGAGCATTTATGAGATTCTTGGGAATGAAAATGATGTGATAACTCAACATGATATAGATGCTGCTAAAGCTAATAAGAGTCTTATTAAAATGATGGAGATCCTTCTCCTAGAGGAGAAAGAAAAATATTTCCTCGAGTTAGCTAAACAAGGGGCCAAGTTACCCCCAGACTATCAAGTTGAAATGCTCGTAGCCAAGGAAGAATAAATTAAGACCGCAAAGTTGCAAAAGATGGTCTGAGACATGCAAGATCAGATTAGTCAACTTGCAAAGAATAAGGACAAACCCCCTCAACAATTCACAATGGAAAGCATTTTTCCTTTCCCCTTCGATAGAAGTCTTCATATGCCACCTTTTCCTAGAGGTGTAGAACTCCCTAAATATGACAAATACTTGGGTGCAACCAATCCCTAAGATCATTTAAGGGAGTTTGGTGCATTAGCTATGGAATTGATGCATGATCAAACCTATCTTATGTGCTTATTTCCTCGTAGTTTGGGTAGACCATCTATGGAATGGTTTTCTCAATTTCCCACTGGCATTAAGACTTTTGACGAAATGGCTAATCTATTTCTCCAACATTACTCACATAATATTCAACATCTGGTCAACATCCAGGGTCTTTGCAATTTAAAACAACAAGGAGAATCTTTCCTAACATTCCTCCAAAGGTGGAGACAATTATGTACAAGGTGTCCTCACAAGCTACCAGAGTCCGAGAGACTCGACATTTTCTTGGACAATCTTGTCCCAGACTTCAGATACCAAGTGCAATTACAAGGTCCTCTAACTTTTGATAGCATGATCAAACAAGCAATGTGAATAGAGGTCTTTATGATCAAGAAAGGTAAATTGACTTTGAGTAAAGACAACAAGCAGGGATCTTCAAACTCAAATAAGGATGAAGGGAAGTTTGTGAACAAGAATAGAGACATTGTGAATGATGGAGTGGTTGATAATGTGACCCTGAAACCTGCTAAGTCTATTTTTAATCTCTCTTCCACCATACAAGCGGTTAAAGCAGTTGAAAATCCTATGGTGGAAAATCAGCAACCTTTAAGGTTTTCTAGAAACAAACCTTGGGCATCACAACCCAAGCGTGAATTCACTTCCTTGGGAGAACCACTTGATTTGGTCGATAAAACTCTTATGGAGAATCAGATTCTTACTCCTTTGGAGAAGCGTCTCTATGACCCACAACCATGACCTCATTGGTGAAATGACAATGCCTATTGTGACTATCACCAGAATAAGGGTCATAAGACTTATCCTTGTCTTCAACTAAAACATAAGGTCCAAGATCTGATTGATAGTGGTGACATTGTTGTGGATGGCCATAACAAGAATTCAGACCATCAAGCATTTAAGGATCCCTTCCCTCCTCATGAGAAGGGTGAGTCTTCAAACGCTAAGAATACCAATGCTAAAGTCAATTACACATGCACTAATGATGACAGTGTTATTGGTATGATCGAACCTGTTGGAGTAGAGTACTATGATGTGATTACCATTAAAGGAAGTGGCAATGCTCCCAAACCTAAGACTCCTTTCATCTTGTGTAGTTCTATGTCTCATTCATCTAAATCTAAACAACCTCAAGATTGTGCTAATGTGGTTACTCGATCGCGAGGAAGATTTGTTTTGAAAGGTCTCAATACTTCTACATCTGCTCTGAAACAAACTACAGATAAGGGGCCTGATACTTCCACATCTGATCTGAAACAAACTGTGGATAAGACTGTTGTTGGCCCTGCCAACAAGAACATGAAATCTATTCCTACAGCTAGCTCGACCAATTATAGCATCTTAGATCAACTCCAGCGAACCAATGCTCAGATTACCATTTTTGAGTTGTTGAAGATCTCGCCTAATCATAAGTAGATTTTGGATAAAGCCCTCATCGAGGAAAATGTTCCCAAGGATCTCAATCTCAACCCATTCCAATCTATGGTGGGTCATTTGACCTTGCCTCACTATCTATCCTTTTTTGAAGAAGATGATCACTCTTTGAGTCATCCACATAATGCTCCCCTACATATAGAGGTCATGATAGGTCCTAACCACATCTGTCGAGTGCTCATGGACAATGGTGCTGGTCTTAATATCTGTTCTACTAAGCTGCTTACTCAACTAGGTTATGATGAGGATTGTATAGACTCCCACAAAAAGATTACCATCAAAGCTTATGATGAGGAAGAATGCAAGTCCCAAGGCTTAGTTGTGCTACCTATCTATGTAGGACCTGTTGAGAGAGATGTTACTTTTCAAGTTCTTGACATTCCTCTTGCCTACAATATCTTGTTGGGTAGGCCTTGGATTCATGAGATGTAGGTTGTTTCGTCCACATACCATCAATGCATTAAATTTACATTTCATAGGGTGGAAGTCACTGTGTCTGCTAATACCAATTACTCTTGCAACACTCTTGCACAATCCATAGATAGCTTTGTCCCAGCAAATAGAGAATCCACTGAGTTTTATGATGCTAAGCTGAAGGAAATGGAAAAAACTTTGAGACTTAAGGATACAGGCATGGGAGAATATCGAATTGAACCTATGCTATCACTGGCTGCTCTTCCTTTATCTCCATGCTCTTTTGGGAGACCTTCTGAGAATAAAAAACTTTCTAATGCTTCTCCTCAAATAGTTTATGATGGTGCCTTTGTGCAGGCCTCTACGCCTTTAGAAGATGAGGATGAAGAGAGGGCTATCACAGCCTGGATCTATAAAGGAAAAGAGATGGCTGAAAAAACTACTCCACCTCCAAATTTAGAGCAAGAACCATATAGTGAGGCCTTCAAGATCATGAAGCACTTTAGCTATAAGGGGAGTGGTCCTATAGGAAAGAATGATAATGTTTTGTTGAAGCCCATTGAAGCTACAAGTCGTAGCACAAAGGATACTATTGGCTTAGGCTTCAAGAAGATCCCCTTTCATTTAGTGATTAAAAAGTTTGTGTTGGAACCTGAACCTGGACTTGAACAAGAAATTGAAGATGCCACTCCAGAGGTAAATCTAGAGGCCATCTCTGATGAAGACACATTTCCATATTCTATTCCTCTGAAACTTGCTACACTCTTTGCAAAACCTGATGAGCCTATCATACCTGTCCATATGGTAGAGACTAATACTGATACTGATACTGATTCTGATAAAATCTCTTCAGTGCATCAATTCACATATGAGAAATGGAAAGCAACACTAAATGATGATCCCAATTTTCTAGGTGAACAATATAGGCCGCCACATTTTCAAAAATATCTTGAACAAGAACAACTTCGGCAAGTTGTTAATGCCACAAGGAATGAAGATGAGTTAGGTGATATAGCCAGTACTAATGAAATTCCCACATCAAGTACTGACTCACATGAATATGATTTTGACTCTTTGTCTGATGCTACTTATGATGTAGACATAGATATTGTTCATGTGTATGAAAGACTCCTCGAAGTAGGTGAAGGGTCTAGTGTTAGGTCATAAAGATTAGACGCCACCGGTGTTAACTTGTCCTCTACTTCCAGTGTGAGGTCTCATAAGGATTTGAACACTCCTTTGGATGAAATTTCTCTAGGTCTTGACTTGCTCATCAGTGCTTTTGATGGTTATACCATGAACATAATTGAACTAGTCACTACTTCCCTTTCACTACGTCGTCCCGATTTGATAAACTAGAACTCCCCTTCCGCATCCAATGAATTCCTAACATTCTAGAATGATTATGATCTAGCCTATTACCTCCATGCTATTGAACATATGATGTCCTCCACCAGAAAAAGTAGTGTCAGCATGACAGAGGCAGATATCAAGTATCTTAGTCAAAAAATTAAAAGAAGAAAAAATCTATGCTCTGATGGTGAAAACCACATTGTGGCAATATCAGAGCCAAAAATAGTAAAAATAAAAGACATATCCGAGGGTGAAAAAATCTCTGAGGTGCCCAAGGATGAGATACTTGATATGCTTCTGAGCTACTTTCAAGAGAGATCATCACTATTGATTGATCCAACACAACCAGTGAATTTGGGTACAGAGGCTACTCCACAGATTATTCATCTAGCATAATCATTGTCTGCAAAAGACAAAGCAAAGTTCACTAACTTCTTTCAAAGAAAGAAAATAAACTTTGCATGGACTTACTCTGACATGCCTGGGTTAGACCCCAATCTAATCATGCACCATTTGTCCATTGCACTAGGTATTAAACCTATTAAATAGAAGCTGCGAAAGATGCATCCACACGTAGCACTTTTGTTCAAAGCAGAGCAAGAAAAGCTTCTCAAGGTTGGTTTCATAAGAACTATTGATTATGTAGAATGGATTTCAAATATTGTCCGAGTCACCAAACATGATAAATCCATTCACATGTGTACAAACTTCAGGGATCTAAATAAGGCATGTCCAAAAGATGACTTCCCACTGCCTAATATTGACATGATAGTGGACATGACAGCAGGATATGAGATGTATTCCCTGATGGATGGCTTTTCTGGCTATAATCAAATAAAAATTATGCTAGAAGACCAAGAAAAGACCACTTTCACATGTGCTTGGGGCACTTTTTTCTGGAATGTCATGCCTTTTGAGCTTAAGAATGCTGGGGCAACATATCAAAGAGTTGTCACTACTATTTTCCATGATATGATGCATAAAACAATGGAGGATTATGTGGATGATACTTTAGCCAAAAGCATGCAACGAAGAACTCATCTTATAGATTTGGGTCCCATACTTGACCGCATGGAACAATTTAGTCTCAGACTTAATCCCAAAAAATGTGCATTCGATGTCACTTCTGGGAAACTCTTGGGTTATATCATTTCATCTAAAGGCATAGAAGTTGATCCTAAAAAAGCTCAAGCTATTATGGACATGCCTCCACCCAAGAATATTAGTCAAATGAGGGGACTACAAGGAAAGCTACAATCTATCTAGCACTTCATTTCAGAGTTGGCCGACAAGTCACAGCCGTTTACCAAAACCTTGCATAAGGGTGTGACCTATGAATGGAATGAAGAATGCGACAGAGGACTCACTCAGATTAAACAATATCTTGTTAATACACCTATATTGATGCCTCCTATTCATGGGAAGCCACTCATACTATACATCTCAGCAACAAACACATCTTTGGGTGCTCTCCTAGCTCAAGAAGATCAGAACAACAAAGAGAGAGCTATATATTATATCACCAGAACATTGGTGGCTTATGAAATGAATTATTCTATCATTGAGAAAGCTTGTCTAGCAGTAGTGTTTTCTTCTCAGAAGTTGTGACATTATATGCTCACTCATACTACAAGGCTTATTGCAAAAATTGATCCCCTAAAGTATTTATTGAGCAAGGCTGCCCTCACGGGTAGGTTAGCAAAATGGGTGATGATACTTAGTGAATTTGACATTGAGTATGTGGAAAGAAAAGCTATTAAAGGACAAGCAATTGTTGATCAGTTGGAGGAATGTCTCTGAAAGATCACCAACCTTTGAATATTGAATTCCTAAATGAATCCATCATGCTTCTTACACATCAGACTTGGAGCATGTTCTTTGATGGATCATTCACTCAGCAAGGATCAAGTGCAAGCATTCTTTTTATAACACCTCAAAGATACTCATTACCAAAATCTTACAAAATGTTGTTTCCCTGCACAAACAACATAGCTTAATATGAAGCTCTCATCAATGGTATGAAGATAGCCCTTGAATGGCGTGTGGATGAGCTCAAGGTCTTGGGAGACTCTCACTTAATCATCAACCAAGTCAATGATGTCTACCAAATAAAAGATGACAAGCTAGTACCTTACAAAAGAATGGTGGATGATCTCAAATAGTATTTTGTGCACATTTCTTTCCAGCAAATTCCAAGGGTAGACAATAAAGCAATTGATGTTATGGCCCCTCTTGCTTCAATGTTACAGATGCCAGAGAATGATTTTAGACATGAATTCCTGGTGGAGGCATTACACTACCCTGCCTACAATATTCCCAAATCCAGAATGATATGTTCATTCATTGGACATGATCCATCTCGCTACCACCATATCTATTCCTACCTTCATGACCAAATCATTCCAGACACATATACCTAGAATGAAAAGTGTCACCTAATTCATACTGCTTCACAGTATGTCATCATAGCAAACGACTTGTATAGATGAGGTCTAGACGGTACCCTCCTTAGGTGTCTAGAACCTGATGAGTCCAAACATGCGCTAGCTGAGGTACATGAAGGTATCTATGGGTCTCATTTTAGTGGTCTGACATTAGCTCGAAAACTTATTAGAGCTGGTTACTACTGGCTGGACATGGAGAAAGAAGTTGTTCACTATGCCAAGACTTGCAAACAATGCCAATTTCATGAAAATCTAATTCATGCTCCTACTAAAGAGCTTATTCCTTTCATCAATTTCTAGCTATTTTAGCAATGGGCCTTTGACTTGGTGGGTCAAATACATCCTTCTTCTTCAAGAGGACATAAGTTTATCATCACATCTACTGACTATTTTACCAAATGGGTTGAGGCAGTGCCTCTGGCTATAGATGATGGCAAGTCTGTGGCTATGTTTATATTGAACTATATCATCTGTAGATATGGTGTACCCTCATCCATTATCATTGACAATGAGGGACAATTCAAGAACAAGGACCTGAGAGAGTTATGCACCAAATTCATAATCATTCAGCATTGGTCATTCATCTATTATCCTCAGGGTAATGGACAAGTAGAAGCTTCTAATAAGATAATTCTCAAGATCTTACACAGAATAGTTCATAAATCTGGTAGAGATTGGCATCTCCAGATTAATCTAGCATTATGGGCCTATAGAACAAGTATTTGAACACCAATGGGAGCCACACCCTTTGCCTTGGTTTATGGAGCAGATGTAGTATTGCCTATTGAGATCGAGATTCCTACATTGTGAATCTCTCTGAGAGGCCTCATCACTGATGAAGAAAATAGAATATCCCAGCCTCAAGAGCTTGAGTTACTGGATGAACATCGAAAGGTGGTGTTTGATCATCTAAGAGCATACCAAAAGAGGATGTCTAAAGCCTACAATAAGAAAGTCAGACAAAGAGAATTCCAAGTGGGTGATCTTGTCTTGAGAGAGAACCCCAAGAATCAGTAGCAGCGGGTCCAAAAAGGAAAATTTGAACCAAACTAGCTTGGTCTATATGTTATTACTGCAACATTTGGGTCTGGCGCTTATCGACTCTCCACCGCTGAAGGAGAACAGCTCAAAGAGCCTATCAACGCTCTTCACTTGAAGAAATTCTATAGCTGAGGCATTCTCTATGTGCTCATGTACATACTTATTGGTCCTGGAAAAATCCAAAAAAATGGTATATTGCAAAAAATCCTAAAAATTGCAAAATGTCCTAAAAAAATGATCATCTTAGTGAAAACCTAGTAAATAGGCACTTTGATGTATCTATTATCTTGGTGAAAACTTGGTAAACAGGTGCCTTGATAATAATCAAAAAAATTGAAAAATTGAAAAATACAAAAAATCAAAAATATAAAAAAAAATGAAATATTCAAAAATACAAAAAAAAATCAAAAAAGAGAAAAGAGCAAAAAAATTGAAAAAGAAGAAAAATGTGCCATTAATGAAAACCTAGTAAATAGGCGTCATGGTAGCAAAAATAAAATCTCTGCCAAGATGGTGAAAACCTAGTAAACAGGCACCTCTTATTTCCTGAAGCTATATCTCATCTCAGCATTGCTTGCCTCTTAGTTTCCTGCTTTAGTTTGCTTTCCCACTTTCCTACTTTAGTTTGCTTTCTCGCTTTCCTACTTTCGTTTGTTTCCTACTTTAGTCTGTTTCCTGCTTTAGTTTGCCAGCTCATGCACTTGCTTTCAGTTATCTTCAAGATTTTTCTTGACTCTTCATGGATTGGAACTGGTTACACTTGGGGGAATCTTCTTGGTCTAGGGGGCATTGTCCTATCACTTTTGGAATTTTTGTTCATGCATCAGTCACCAGTAATTCTCTCGGCATCTACTTGCTGATGCCTAGCTTTTTTTGAGGTTTCTCTCCTTGAGGATATCTCGTGTATTGGCTTCCAATGGTTCCCACTATGCCTACCTACTAATACCTAGCTCTCATTTGAACCCCTCTCTTTCGGGATCTATTCCTTACATCAGTCACCAGTGGTTCTCACTATGTCCGCCTGTTGATACTTGGTTCATGCTCCAATATCTTATTGAGACTTCATCTCCCATGATAGTCACCAGTGGTTCTCACTACGTCTGCCTACTATCGCTATCCCGTCGAGACTTCAAATTTTGTGCACTTCTGATTTGACTTCAATCCGCTTGAACACAAATTTAAACTAAAACTAAAACTGAATTTGTGTTCCTTTGAAACATGTTGAGCCTTCCTTTCTTTGAGTGCTTGTTTGTTTGCTTTGATCTTTTTTTGTGCTTGCTGATTTAGTTCCAATGATCCAAAGAATCTATCTAAGAGGGGTGTCTATCTGTAAGAGCCTCCTTCTCATATTAGATGGCCATGCATACTTTGACTCCTTTTATATGGACACTTTCGTGAGGTTGGTTCTTCTCCTTGTCTATTTTCAGTGACTTCTTTCTGCTACAAGTAAAATCATGAATGCTCGTCCTACTAAGTAAATGTAAGGGTCACTACGAGCAATCTTTGACAAAAGAAGAAACTCTCACATGGCTGGTGTGTTTGTTCACAAGCAACATTCAAGTCATTCTAGCAATTGTGCTTTGATGCTTATGTTAACCTGCTAAATCAAAAGGAATAGGTGTTCAGGTCATTCTAGCTTTTGTGCCTTAATGCTTACATCTCATTCTGACAAATCTCAGACTTATGTCATATTCATATTCTCATGATTGCAATGTTAGTGAGGATTGTATGGCATCTTGTGATTGTCCCATGCCTAAACAAACTCTATGATGATAAAATAGTGAGTCCAACAACCAAGTCCTAGGAATTGCATCTGCTCATTCTAGGCTTGCATTTAACTTAGGCTTGCATCTTTTCATGCTAAGCTTTCATTTGAGATGATATATTGGTGCTCTTTTGATTGCTTTCTTTTGGATCTGTTCATCGACGGTTCTCCTCTTTCATCTTGGATTCATCTTGGCTACACAAGTGTTTGGTCCTTGTTCTCGATCTTCAAACATCCTTTTTGGTTAGTACCTATCATATATTGCGACAATCCTGCATGAGATGATTAGTACCATATATATTACGTATCCATTATATTTTCATTGCATTGCATTTACATTCATAAACTCATTTTCATCCACACATTTGCATCTACCTGTACATGTGCATCCACTATAAGCATAACTCAAATCATACATTACACATATGCATACATTTTATCCATCTATCACTGCATTTCACATTACATATTCATAAAATAAAACATGTGCATTTCATACATATCTATCCATGCATCTAAGCATCTAGGAAACATCTCATAAAACATAGATATCAAAGCAATATATCAATGAGTACAATGATATCAAAATAGATGATCTCATATATATATCTTGATCAAATGTCATGTACAAAAGAGAAGGGTGCTACTCGAGTATAGTATCAAAAATGGGCTACAATACATAAGTATAATAGGCTAACTGTGTCCCTCACCACCTGGAGGAGGTGGTGGCAATGGTCCTTGTGTTGGTGCCTACTGTGGTGGTCTCTAAGGAGGGGGCATCAGTCTTAGTGGGGGTGCCTATGGTGGTGCCTGTGGAGCTCCAACGTACTCAGAAAATGGCAGCACCTACTCTACTAGATTCGGAATGATTCCATAGTAAGCTACATAATAATAAGCTGCCTAAGCATCCTCATATCTCATCTCGATCCTCAACCATGCTAGCTCCTCCCGTAGCTGCATGATCTTAGCATCTATATCTGCTATGCAGGTCTCCTCTCTAATGACTCGGCTATGGTAGTCATCTCGCTCCCGCTAGACCTACCTCACTCTCTCACAGCTCTTCCTAACAGCCTCCTGCAGCTGTGGTTCCTATGCACCTATCAAAATATCCATCATGTCAGTGTCATCATCTGGAGCATTCTGCTGCGATGAATCTCTTGTTTGCTACTTGGTGGACCTTTGTTGGGCCCCACTACTCCCAGCTCCTACATTTGAGCCCATGGTCCTAGCGAGGATGCCAATCTATCCAGATCTAGGCCTTAGCACTCTCTGTTGCTATCCCTATAGCCCCTGTTGTCTCTATTGCTACTATGTAACCTACTATTGTGTAGGCTATTGAAGTGGTACCTACTGGACTGGTACCTTCTGTTGCTGCGCAAGCTGCTGCTGTGCTCCTATACCAATAGGATCAGTGAATCTAGGATGTGGTCATGCTAACAAATGGTCTTTGTATACAGGTGTCACCCCTGCATTGGTGATGTCCACCATGTAATCTAGTCATGCAGCCAATATGTGTGCATCTATTGTACATCACCTTGGATCAAGTTTCACATGCCACCCCTTCTTCTCCTCATCGGCAAAGTGAGCATAAGGGTAGTACTCCTGAGAGATATCATGTTGTCTCCCAAACTAACGCATAACACATGTGGCAAGAAAGCACTCATAATAGAAACACTACATCTAATCAGTGGACGCAAGACAAACATATGAGAAAGCTCTCAACAAGCATCATCCTAGGGCTTAGTGGCAACCCAAGGTCTCCATACAACAGTTACCATGTCATCTAGTTGTCCTTGCCACTGCTCTACCCAGCAAAGGCTGAGTCATCGGACCTGCATACATGTATATGTAAGGCTCCAGTGTCTGACGTGTATCATGGAATATAGGCCTACAAATAGGGAGATGCTCCCAGGCCCAGATCTGTAAGATAAAGACACCTTTCTCCATCATCCTCACATTCTAATACATGATCTCATGCATCTCATGGTACATGTGGGTGAGCATGCACTCCCCCTATCTAAATCTAATAGCTGGACTCTCCAGCATCCTCTGCAGCATCGTCCCCTAGCCGCACTCTAAACTATGCTGACCTCGATTTGGAACAAGGTAGCAACTCAGGAACATAGCAAGAACACTACCAAATGGATGAGCACCACCATGCCTACTGATCAAATCCTCCCAAGAGATGGCTCGGCCCATCACTAGATCATCTCAAAAGATAGTCCTCAATGCTACTGTACCCTGCCTCGGTTGTGTATCATACTCTACTCGAGTACCATGGATGGGTATCTATAGGATCCTATATATATCCTTAGGAATCACAATCATCTCCCCCATCGGCAAATGGAAGGTGTTCATCTCTGAATGGAAATGCTCTACAACTGTACCAAGAAGACCGTGATTTACTCTAATGTCAGGTAGATCACGCAAGTATCCTAGACCGAGTCCCTCAATGTGAGCACTCTTTACATCTGTCAGTCTCTGAACTAATGTGGTGATCACTGGATGATGTGACTTGAAGGCGACGTCAGGGAAGTCAACCTCCAAAGCAAGCGACGACATTGATCAATATCTCAATATGATGGTTTTCAAAACAACAACAACAAATACAGCAAGGCATATATCCTAGACATAACTCTGTGATGCTCTACTTGGCTGATTTTATGTGAATTTGACAAATTTTGGCAAATATTTTACAAAACTATAGCATCTTCTCATGCAAGGAAATTGTTCCTTCACGCAAGACAGGACTTGTTTTTGCGCGAGCAGAAGAAATTTCGCCCGAGATCAACTTTCAGCTCGCGCGAGCTGAAAGAAAGACACCATGCAAAGGTACCCTAACTGATGCAAGGAAACCACTTCCTCACATGAAAGGCAATCTAGGCTAGCATGAGGAAATTGCTTCCTCACTCAAGATTAGAAGAACATGTCCTAAACTAACCTAGATCTACCCTAAATTGACCTAGAAAGTAGTACAAATCAAAATGCAAGGAGGTTTATCGACTACTTACAAGTGTGTCATACTCTGGTGGCCAAGTGTGTCATTGGGAGCACTCAAGTCAATGCATATGTAGTGGAAGACCCTCCATTTCTCTCTCAGAGCTCAAAATTAGCAAGAAGACGAAGTGAATAATGAATTGAAAATGACCCCTCCAGGCCTTATATAGCTTTTGACCTAATTTTCAAAAGTGCTCCGTTTTGCATGAAAATTGCACCCTTGGCTAAACCGATTGCTCTGAATCCATTTTTTGGATCAAAATTGAAATCTGACATCTCTAGATATCTCAAAATCATGTTTTAAATTCTAAGGACCCTTTGGGATTGAACGCTTGTGCAATCAGCCTTCTGGTGTCATCTTCCTGCCAGATCCTCATCTTTTCGTCATTTTCTTGAGATCTTCAATATTTTCATCAAAGTCAACTCTAGTCAAATTTGGTCAACCATGGTCAAACTTGGTCAACAAGACCCCCTGATCACTCCAAATTTGCTTTTGCAACTTCTCTAATCTAGTCTGGTTGCTTCTACTTTGCAACCTCTTGTTGTTAATCATCCTTCTACTATGTCATCTTTCGATTTCGCTCCTGAGGGGGTAGGATGATTGCATCATTTGAATCTTGTTAAACCAGTCTTGTATCAGTCTGATCTGAATCAAAGTCCTCACTGCTTGAGGCATCTCGTCACTAGGGGCATCTTTGCACCTCACATCTTGCTATCTAGTCATCTATCTTTTAGGTATCTGAGCAATCTAACTCAGATCCTTGAGGATCAAGCTTCATTCTGGAGATGGTTCTAAAAATCTATTAGGTATTGGGGCAATCTAACCCTAATTCCTAGGAGTCAATCTTCATTCTGGAGATAGCTCTCGAAATCTCTTTTAGACTGTTATCTGGGCAATCTAACCTGGGTCTCGGAGGGCTAAGCTTCATATTGGGGCAATCTAACCTTGATTCTAGAGACAGTCATAAATATGCATCTATCATCAATTGGTATTGGGGCAATCTAACCCTGATTCTGGTTCTCTTTTAGACCGTTGTCTTCGCAATCTAACTTAGACTTCAGAAAATCATGCTTTGATCTATTCGGTGTCTTGGCATCCTAACCTTGACCTCCAAAATTTCTTGTCATCTGTCACTTTAGGCTATTCTTTGAATCAACGTGTTGTTTGCACATCAATTCAAAGAGGGGAAAATGTAATACCCCAAAATTGGCACCCATCAATTCAATCAATTTTGGTTTATTTTCCTCGAATTTCTACATCATCAAAGTCCTAGTTTACTAGGCATTTTTTTCTCTCTCCTACCTGACTTAATTCGACTTGATGTCATTTGCAAAAACCCTAAATTACATTAATCAAATATTATAATTAATGCCTAAAGTCTTTGACTTTTATTAGCTAAATTAACCCTATGATAAACTAATTTAATTCTAAAGTCCTAAGTCCTTTAAATTAAATTAAAATCTACCCCCTCTAGCTAATACCCATAAAAGGAATCAATAAATTACTCAGTTATTCGAATGGATTATCATATTTGCATTTAATAAATCAAATATTCAAAGAGTCACCCATGTGGCAATAATCCATTTCTTTAATTAACTAATTCTCTAATATTTGTCTCTTTCTCCTCCATTGGAAATGAAGAGTCCACTGTTTCGAATCAAGAAACTCTTTGTTCCTCTTCCAAGCTTGCCTATATCTTGAACCTCATTCTTCATTCGAAGAAGAGCAATTTTGAGAGCACATAAACTATAGAGAAATTATGTCTCACTTTTATTCATATCTTTCAAGCTTTTATTGCATTATTAGATTAATCTTCATTTAGTGTAATTGCATTTCATAATCGATTAATTTTTCTTATTTTCTTTTAGCTTAGTTTACATATTTATTTCAAGTTCTTTAGAGAAATCTGCATTTCATATTTATTTCAAGCTCTTAGATTAAAATCTACACTCCATTCTAGATTAAAAATTGCATCTCCATCATAGATTAATTGCACTTTGCTTATCATTCTAGTTTTTCAAATCCTCCATATTAACTCAGTCTCATGGTTGTTGGCTCTCCAATCTGAGAGTAATTAAACACCCTGATTAATTAGGAGGCAATAGGTTGCTTCACCATGAATTTCAAATTGAGTAATCCATACTCATTCTCGTAATTCAATTGTGTGAGTAATGACTATGTTGTGTGTGTAGTTGGATTAGAGGTCCACATTCAACCACATACACATCCTTATCCATGAAGCCCAAAGCAAGCTTCAGTCTCAATGTAGCCAAGGTTTTTCTACCTTCTCTAGTGGGCTCCCCCAAGTCTACCTCCTCTAACACATAGTCTTCTGGAGTGATCTCATTCACACTGACATCCATTGTGGGAATAGACACTTGTGCTTTCCACCTTCCCGCTTGGTCTTGTGTCACATAAGACATGGTTCTTGCTCAAGGAACTAATTTTGTTTGGTGGAAGGCACACCCTAATGCAGTCATATCAGCCTCATCATCTGTATACACTTTGACTCTTGGTTTTACCTCTTTAGTGAACCAAGTGGGCTTGGAGAAAGCAGTTATTGGCTCATACAGAGCAGCCAATGTAGAAGAAGTTATCAGGCGCCTGGTCTCTATTTCCTCTTGGCTCTCCTCTTCTTCTCCTGATTCATGTTCATTACCAATTTTTTGTTCATCTTTCTCTCATGTATGTTCCTCCTCGTCCGTCGTCTATTGCTCATCAGCCATTTGTTCCTCTGTATCTGTTTGCTACTTTTCTTCCTTAGTATGTGACTCTTCTTCTGCCTGTGATTCTCCCTTGTCATCTAGCTCCTCAGATCCTGTATGAGCTTCTTCCATCTTCTCTTTGCCAGTGACTTATGCTTCTTTCTCCTGCTCCTGCGAGCTCTGAGGCACTGATTCAATGAGGACCTATGGTGAAGACATAGGGACTTGTGGAGGAATATTGAGTGAGGGAAGCATAGGAGACACAAGGGGAGTGGTTGAATGGGCTGGTGGAGGTGGAGTTGAAAGGGGAACATGGGATGAAGAAGTTTTTTGAGGTAACAAAGTGGAAAGTGGGGTAGTGGGAGGCTCTTGAAATGGAACTGTAGGTGGAGTTGGATGCCAAGGTGGAGGCAGAGATGGAACGAGTGAATCCAATGGGACCTTTGCAACTAAATCTTCTTCAGGAGTGACCCCAATAGAAGAGTCATTTTCTGGCTCTACAGTCTCCTTTTGGGCCTCAGGCATCTCAACATTAACTTTCTCTTGAGATTATCATTCGGTGTCCTCTCCTATGCCACTAAAAAGACTTGTAAACTATATAGGAACTTGCTGCTAGGACTCTTTAAAACCATGTAGCCCTGCAAAATCTATGAGTTCAAACTCATCATCACCGAGAGCATCTAGATTTACTAGCTCATCCTAAGTAGCCCCTCCCTTATTCTCAGGTTCATTGTCCATTATCCTCCTTTTCTTCAAAAATCCTGTAGACTAGGTCCTCCTACTGAGGGGAACTTCATCCAATTCATCTTCATCATATTCCACTAGGGTATCCATTTGTGTGGGCGTTGAGCCTCTCTTTCTCTTGTAGACATGACCCTTGATTACTCTGGACGGCTTGGGTGCTATGATCTTGAACTTTGTTTTCTTGGTCGTGTTGGGAGAATCATGGCTATTGGATGAAGGCAAATCTAGCGGCGTGATGCTCCCTATCATTTTGGTTTTGACCTTTTTGGAGTGCGTAGCTAGACCATATGCAGTGGGGCGATCATGTCGATATATAGTCTCTAGTTTTAGAGGAGCAGCCTCTTTGAACTATGGTTTCAATACCTTTTCTCCCTTCTTCTTCTTTTCTTGAGAGGGCTTCTCTGGGAGTTGTTTCATTGAAACCGGCTACATTTGGAAAGGACGAGCAATCCAAGATTTCATCAATTTAGCCACATGTTAGGCTCTGAAATCCATACTATCATTTTCATCCCGATCTATCTCTGCATTCAAGATAACCCTTGTGAACACCTTATCTATGTTATATATAGAATCCAAAATTTTATTCGAGTCAGCATCTACCACCTTCTGCAAAATCTTCAACGAAAGGGTGCCCTATGCCAGCTCTAGACTCATCCGGCTATAATCACAGACCCTTACTTCATAATCATCAACACAGTTTTCCCAATGGTCTTCCACATGTAGCTCATGCACATAGTGCCTCCCTATTATGTGGTTGTTATAATACCTCAAAAATGGGCTATAGGTTCATTAACCTCCTACATCTTCAAATCGAACGAAATTGACATCAAAGTCCTAACCTAAGGCACATCTGCACATTATTGAATCCTAATTGATTAGCCTAAATTCTGCATTGGAGAATATTCCTAGCAATATTCCTATTTATCATAATGATCTTTAATTTAATGATTATTTGGCGATGAATTCTATTTATCCTAAAGTTTGATTAATTGAATATTTTGAATATTTAATTAAGTAGATTTAATACTACCACTTAATTATTTAATTAAATTTAATTAATTTATTTCTAAATTGTATTGTTTTGACAATAAATCTAAAATCTTATGACTAATTGATTAAATTCTTATTTAATTAATTAAAGTCAATTGTCAATATTTAATAATATAGTTTTTGAATAAAGTTTGATTTAATAATTGATTAACCCATAAATCAATTGTTTCAATTCAAAAATCAGTTAAGTTGAGGATAAATCACTTTATTTATTTAATTAATTCATAATTAATTGTGCACATTCAAAGAGCAGTTAAAATCAAAATCAGGAAATCAATGCAAGTTGTTAACTTTTGGAAACTCAACATTCTATTTTGAGTTCAAAGCTGATCTAAACTTCTGATTTGAGTTAAAAAGTTGTTCTTGCATGATTTTGCATGATTTTTGTGAGTTCATCATCTCTAATTTCTTGATAACTCAAAAATCAACCTGAGTTTATCAAGAGTGATTTATGGCTTTTCTCTTGCATCCTCAAAGCCCTAGATTTCTATAAAATCAAGACTCAACTTTTCATAATTAGGACACTCAAATTTGCATAATTACTTTGGCGAACTGGCGATTGAAGGATTGAGCATTTGCGACAGGCGATTTGTGAGATCTTTCATAGTTGATCATTTAGCTTTTTTACATATTTTCTCATTTATAGTTTAATACTCATTCATAGCATCTTTAGATCAAATCTTCATTCCATTGTCATTCATTCTAGATCAATTTCATACAGTTTTTCATATTATTGCATAGAAAATACAAAAATATAGATTAAATCTGCATTCATATAGTTTTCATTCTTTGCATTCAAATCCTTCGTTTAGGTGTTGCATTATCACTGGTCTTGGTCTGATATGAGAGTATCATACTCGCACCTACTAGAAGGCAGTAAATTGCCTGGTTAGTTTAGTTTCCATTTCATTGCACGATTTTGGTTTTTGGCTAACCTCTAATGTTTTACTGAAGTGTTGTGTCTACAACTAGATACAAAATTCACACACACATTTTTGGCACCCACCGTGGGGCCCTAAAATGGGTTTCCATCATCTTTCTATCAATTTCTATCACTTTCTTGTCATTTTCTAGTTGAAATTGTGATTTTTATTTTCTGTCCATACATTTTTCGTACGAATTTTGTTAGAAAGTCATTTCGGGAGATACCCATTATCGTACGATAGGTTTAGATTTCAAGGCTCGTATCAGAGAGTACACACTATCGTTTGGAAGCCCGATTGTTGTATAAACAAACACCCATAGTCGTACAAGTTTCTAGACTGTCATCTGGGAGGTAACCCACTATCGTACAAGTTTTGACTCCAAAATTCAATTGTCGTTTCAGATTTTTTGATAGTTTTCCAGATTAGATTTTCATATTTGGACTGACAGCTAACCTTAACAATTGAAATCTTCTATTTTTTACTGATACTTATTGAATCTAATTGGGAAAAGTGCAACTAAATTGCTAAAATAGGTAATAATCTACTAAGCGCATTATGAGGAATTCAGGTATTCTTCTCAAGATGATAACATTTCGATTTGGATTAAAACAAACTCTCACATGTCAAGCTTGTGTGATTTTCTTGCTTTCATATCACAGACTTCATTTTGGGCTATAAAATGAACATAGATTTGCTTTCTGCATATCTGTTACACATAGTAAATAGGCCCTATGAACACTATTTTGGATGATCTTGAGAGATTGAGCTTCTTCCACTTATTTATTCATGCAAAGCTCCTCTTGATGAAGGATGCCCTTGTAGGTAGGGAAGGTACTGAGAGAGTCTCATGTTCTACTAGATTCATGTGTCTTCAACTTTTGATTGATACATTCTCTCTCCAAAGAGGTTGATAGATAATAAGTGGTTGATGCCATAGATCTTTATGAGATAATCTTGGTCTTAGCATGTCAGATTAATCTGTCTGCTTTGTTTTGGTTAAAAGTGAAAAGGCTAGAGGACTATGCTCTACTCCCTTTTTGGGTAGTATCAGAAACTCAGATCCTTGAATCTGGAACCAGTCTCCATGTTGTATCTTTTTTGAGTCACCTTTAGAGAGGGTTAACCATAGTGGACATTCACTTAATTGGGTCAACCACGTGGATAGAACCTCAAGCGGTAATAGCTATTTTCATCGTGGTAGTAGCAGCCGCTATATAAATGTCCTTGTGGAGGAAATCTTCACAGGTGTGGTCTCTTGTTGGGTTGTCAGATCTCCCTAGCAGCTCTCGATTGATTAATTTCTCAGACTGTGTCAAAACCTCGATGTGCCTAGATTGGAGTTCACCCTCTTGAGATCATAAAAGTTGCAGAGTCAGACCATTACTACAAACCCTAGTGAGGCCAAATTTTCATTTTTCTAGGAATATGTGCGTTATTGAAATTTTTTTTGGAACTTACACAATTAGCACTCCTAGGGATTAGCACATTCAGTCACTTGAGTTTTCATGCACAGGGTTGCTTTGTCCCCTGTTCATTATTTTTAGATGTGCTTGGAATCACTTGCTTGTTGTTTTGTGTGCTTGTTTATCTATCTGACTACCGAAAATGAAGGATCTCAGAATAATCTTCAAACCTGGATAGAGAAATTTGTGAATAATCTGAAATTGAAAATAAAAAATTTGCAAAATCTAAAGTAATAATCCTTTCTGGAGTCAAAAGTTATCCCATCAGGTTAGAAAGTCGTATGAGTTTTGGCAATTGTCATTTCAAAACCCCTATATTGTCATATGATAGCTTGTATAGTGTCATACGAGTTTTTCCACCAGTCCAAAACAAAAGTAAAAAATCTACTATCAATTGTCATGCAAGTTTTGCAACTATCGTACGAGTTTGTCAATTGTCATTTCACAGCATACCCACTATTGTACAATCTTGCAAAAAGTCATTTGAGAAAAACTGTCAGAAAGTGGTCAAAATTGTCAGAAACTCAATTTTTACAGCCTATTTCCAAAATCTGTTAAACCAATCACTGTGTTAAGAACAAAGCAAAAACTAGAATGAATCCATTCATTTTCCTACAGTGAGCCTTTGAGTCTGATCTTGCCTTCTAGGTTATTGATTTGAGTCTTTTTCATCTAGTGTCAAAACCTTGTCAAAATTATCTTCAAATTCAGTCTTGTTGCTAAAACAGCTAAGTGTTGTGAGCTCATGTCTTCCATTTTTTGGGTGTCTACCCACACTACTATGGCATAGTATCCTTCATTTACATCTGATCTAATCCTTAATCACTTCAATCTTGACAAGGTTGCATCATTCGATCTTCTAGAATCAATTCATTCTTCAGTTGTCTTCATCTTATTCTTTTGCTTCACCTAAGGTTAATGGTGGAAACTAGAGCTTCGTCACACAAGAAATCTGGAGAAGCACTTGACAATGCACCTTTGACTATTCACAAGGGTCCCACTCTTGAACAACTCTATAATTCTGGTCTTTACGAAGACGACGGTCTTGGCAATTTTTTATTAAAAATTGGTTACGTCCCCCCTCCATCAACTCACGGAGGTAATCAACAAACCCCTCCTCAATCTAACCTAAGGAGTCCTAAAACTCCTAACATGTCTCACGAAGGGACACAACACGGGTCTCAAGGACACCATTCTCAACATGTTGTGGATCAAGAACACACACCTTCTAAAATTGTTCGATATCAAAATGATGATGATTTCAAAAGAATGATGAAACATTTCTTGAAGGAAGATAGAGAGGCATATTTTCTAGAGTTGGCTCATCAAGGAGCTAAACTTCCTACCAACTTTAATGTGGAAGATATCATTACACATGAGGAAGAGACTCATATCATGGCTATGATGAAACAGATGCATGCCATGCAAGTCAAACTTAACAAACTTGAAAAAGAAAAGGAACCTAAGGAGTTCTCCATGGAAGCTCTATGCCCTTTTCCATTTGATAAAGACTTGTACATGCCGCCATTCCCTAAAAGAGTGGAGATGCCTAAATATGATAAGTATGATGGAAACTCTAACCCTCAAGATCATGTCAGAGAATTATGTACTCAATCTATGGAGTTTATGCATGAACCAACCTACTTAATGCATCTTTTCCCTCGATCTCTGGGAGGAGCAGCCATTCATTGGTTCTCTAGAATGTCTCCTACTATCAAAAATTTTGAGGAGTTAATCAAACTGTTCTATCAATAATACTCCTACAATATTCAACATCCGGTCACTATGATCGACATCTACAATCTAAAACAATATCCAGGAGAACCATTCCTGACATTTCTCAAGAGGTGGAGGAAGAAATTTTCTCTATATGCTAGACCCATTCCCAAAATTGAGAAGTTGGAAATCTTCATCAACAATCTTGTTTCAGAAATCAACTACCCTTTACAAATGCAAAATCATACATCTTTTGACAAGATGGTAGATAATGCGATCAAAATTGAGAAAGTACTTGTGCAAAAAGGAGACATCACACTTCAAAAAGACAAGTATGAATCTGGATCTAGTTCTAAGGACAAGAACAAATACTGGAACAAGAATAAAGGCATTGTCATAGATGGCATTGTTGATAATATTCATGCCCCATCTAAGGAACCTTCTTTCAATCTTATTGTTGGTACCCAAGCCATCAAGGCTTCCGAAGCTAAAGCCATAGAGTCCAACAAAAAGCCATCTGATTACAAACCTTGGGCTATAGATCCTAATCGCAAATTCATGCCTCTTGGGGAATCCTTGGAATCTACCATGAAAACTTTATTGGCAAAAAAAATCATCTACTTGCCTGAGATGAAATTCTTTGATCTAGAACCTAAACCGAAATGGTGGAGAGAGGATGATTTCTGTGAATTCCATCGCAATAAAGGTCATAAGACTAATAACTATATTCGCTTGAAGCACATTATACAAGACAAAATTGATAATGGTGACATCATGATTGACAATCATAAGAGTAATAATTATCATACAACATTCATAGAACCATTTCCTAAACATGGTAAAGAAGATTCTTCTTCTCAGCCTAATATGGGTGCTAAAGTCAATTATGCCTACTCAGGAAACAATGTTGTTATCAATATGGTTGAACCATGCCTATCTGAGCATTGCAATGTCATCACAATTGTAAGAAGAGATAGAGATAATCAATCAACTAATGTAGTTACTCGATCACAAGCTTAGGCACACCTACAAGGACAAATACCAGATTCATCAAGTGTCCCTAAGGTTCCTTTCAATCTTTCATCTGCTTCTAAATAAAAGGCTACATCTAAATCTTCAAATCCTAAAGACATGAGGCCTACTTCATACAGTATCGTCCAACAACTCCAACACACAAATGTTAAAATCTCCATGTTTGAGTTGCTTCGGATATCTCCAGCTCATAGAGCCATTCTAGACAAAGCTCTACTCGGATCCAATGTTCCTGATGACCTTGATTTAGATAGATTCCAGACTATGGTTGGTCATCTTACGTCTCAACAGTACATTTCATTTTTAGATGAAGATGATAACTTCTTGATTCATCCGCATAACTAGCCCTTGCATATTGAAGTCTTGATCCAAAACTGTCATGTCAAACATGTGTTGATAGATGGAGGCACTGGCCTAAACATTTGTTCTTTCAGCTTGATTACACAATTGGGATTTTCAAAAATGGCCATTAATCCCAGGAAGAAGATAACTATCAAAGCATATGATGAGCAAGAAAGATCTTCTAAAGGAACTATTGTCCTACCTATCAGAGCAGGTCCTATCATCAGAGATACTACATGTCAAGTTCTTGATCTACCTTTGGCTTACAATATCCTCCTAGGAAGACCCTGAATACATGACATGAAAGCCATTCCCTCTACATTCCATCAGTTTTTGAAATTTCCTTATGAAGGAGTTGAGGTGATGATTCCAGCTGATTTGTATACAACTTGCAATGCCTTGAAAGAGAGTGTTGATAAACTTGTTCCCAATAATAGAGAATCTTCCACTAAGTAGCTAGACTTTGCTTCAACATCTAAGATGGAAGACATTGGTAAAGAGGTTCATATCAAAGAAAATGGTATGGGAGAATATACTATAGATCCAATCTTATCTTTGACATCTCTCCCTATCTCTCCTGAGTCTTATGGACAAACTCTAAAATAGTCCAAGCTAGAGTCTAAAGAGCCTCTTGAAGCATATAAAGGAAATTTTGTTGTAGAACAAGTATCTAAATAGGAGTTTGAAGAGGATGAAGTTGTGCTCGCATGGCTATACAAAGAGGAACCTAAATCTCAAGTTGTTCAAAAATGTGATGCTAAAATACCAAATATCCCTTCTAAGTCATATGGCCTAGGGGATAAATTGATCACAAAAATGAGATATAAAGGAAAAGGACCTCTAGGACTACAGGGTAAAGGTCTTATGTCAACCCTTGATCATCATGGTAGAGAAAACAAGAATACAATAGGTCTAGGATACACAAAGAAACCTTTCTATCTTAGAAAGAACTCCCCACACGTCTTAGAACAGATTGAGCCTTCCGTAGCAAATCAACTAAAGGTGGAAATAACTGAACAATCTGATAGTGATGATTCAGACACCACTGATGAGCTCATTCCTTATGAGCATTTGCCTAAAGAAATAAAAGACCTCCTTGAAGTTGAAGATGATCCAATAAAAATAATTAATGTAGTAGAAACACAAGAACCTACTATAGCGCAAGAGATAGTTGCAACACAAGAACCAGCTAATCTCGAAGGCAATCAAATAGACAAAGAGGAAGATGGTAGCTATTCTAAGACAAATTCCCATGAGTATGAATTCAACTTAGAATCTGAGGGAAATCCTTTTTAGGGTATTCATCCTAACTTTACTCATGTTCTCAGATTTCCTAGAGGTCTAGATGAAGAAACAAAAGATGAATCAAATGACTATGAATGGGGAGTCATTCCAAAACCAGATGAATTTATTATAGAAAATCATGTTGATTTTATTCACCAATATGCACCTAAACCCAACGTAAGTCTAATCCACCGATGGCTAAAGTGGATTTCCACAATGACATTGAGCCTATTCATGAATTGAATGTCTCAAGTTGTAATATCATCTTTGAACTCAAGCATCGGGTTAGGACCAATGATGACAGATCCATATCCGTAAACACTCTTTCCCAATCTTTCACCACTTTGACTATCCAATGCCCTGACCTTCTTGGCATAACATCCACAAACTTGAACGAAGGTATTTATACCTTTCCCAATGACTATGCCCTTGCTTGCTACCTAAATGCAGTTGAACCTATGAGGACTTCCATCAGTGAACTGAGCATTAGCATGACGAAGTCAGACATCAAGTATCTTAGTCAAAAAAATAAGAATAAGAATAAAAAGGAAAGGATTTCTGAGGGTGAAAACCACTTTGTGGCAGTCTCATAACCTACAAAAGTAAAAATAAAAGACGTATCTAAAGGTGAAAACCTCTTTGAGGCACCTAAGGATGAGATATTTGATGTCCTTCTGAGTCATTTATAGGATAGATCTCCAGTTCTAATTGAGCCCACTCAATCCATCAACTTGGAAATAGTAGAAGAACCGCAGTTGATCCATGTAGCACAATCCTTATCAAAAGAAGAAAAGAAAAAATTTATAACATTCTTAATAGAGAAAAAGATCAACTTTGCATGGAAATATTCAAATATGTCAGGATTGGATCCTGATCTTATAATGCACCATTTATCTATAGCTCCAAACATTAAACCTATTAAGAAAAAATTGAGAAAGATGCATCCACATGTTGCACTCTTGGTAAAAGTTGAATTAGAGAAGCTCCTAAAAGCTGGATTTATCTGAGTTATTGATTATGCAGAATGGATCTCTAATATTGTACCTATTTCTAAACTAGACAAATCAATAAGAGTATGCACAGATTTTAGAGATGTAAACAAAGCATTCCCTAAGGATGATTTTCCATTACCTAACATTGATATGATAGTGGACATGACTACGGGCTTTGAGATGTATTCTTTAATGGATGGGTTTTCTAGATATAATCAAATAAAAATTGCTCCAGAAGATCAAGAGAAAACTACTTTCACATGTGCATGGGGTACCTTCTGTTGGAATGTCATGCCATTTGGGCTTAAAAATGTTGGTGCTACATATCAAAGGGCTATGACTTCTATTTTTCATGGCATGATGCATAGGACTATGGAGGATTATGTTGATGATACTTTAGCAAAATCTATGATTAGAGATGAACATCTAAATGACTTGAGCAAGATACTAGACATAATGGAAAAATTTAATCACAGACTAAATCTGAAGAAGTGTGCTTTTGGTGTCACTTCTGGAAAGCTCTTAGGATACATAGTTTCAAATAAAGGAATTGAAGTAGATCCAGCTAAAGTTAAAGCTATCATGGAGATGCAACCTCCCAAGAACATTAGCCAAATGAGAACATTACAAGGGAGAGTTTAGTCTATCAGATGCTTCATATCTTAGCTAGCAGACATATCAAAACCTTTTACAAAGACATTACATAAAGGTGTGACATTTGCATGGAGCGAGGAATGTGAAAATAATTTTGATCATATCAAGAAGTATCTATCAAATCCTCCCATCTTGATGCCTCCTATTCAAGGGAAACCATTAATCTTATATGTCTCCACAACAGATACATCACTAGGGGCATTTATTGCACAGCATGATGAGAACAAAAAGGAAAGAGATATATACTATATCAGTCGAACATTGGTGGCATATGAAAAGAACTATTCTATGATTGAAAAGGCTTGTCTAGCTGTGATCTTTGCATCACAAAAACTGAGACATTATATGTTGGCTCATACCACACATTTAGTAGCTAAGATTGATCCACTAAAGTACCTATTAAGCAAAGCTGCCCTCATGGGTAGATTAGCCAAATTGGTCATGCTCTTAAGTGAATTTGACATTGAATATGTGGAAAGAAAAGCTATTAAAGGCCAAGTTATTGCTGATCAATTAGCAGATGCACCTTTGTTTGATGACACACCAATGCAAATGGAATTTCCAGATTCCTCTATTATGAATCTTTCTTTTAGAGAATGGAAACTATTCTTTGATGGCTCCTATACACAGAATGGATCTGGAGTAGGTATCTTATTTATCACTCCTCAAGGATACTCCATCCCTAAGGTATTCAGAATTAAATTTCCTTGTACAAACAATATTACTGAATATGAAGCCCTTTTGAATGGTATGAAAATAGCAATTGAGTGGAGAGTAACAGAATTACACATTCATAGAGACTCACAACTTGTAATACATCAAGTCAATGATGTGTACCAAACAAAGGATGAAAAGCTCATTCCATACAAGAGAATGGTAGATGATTTAAAGAAATCTTTCATATCTATCACGTTTGAGCAAATACATAGAACATAGAATAAGGCTGTCGATGCAATGGCAACATTATCTACTTTATTACAGCAGCCTGAACATGAGCTACGCTACGAGTTCCTGGTGGAAGCACTATCTTATCCTGCATATGACTCCCCTGGTACTTGTATGATTTGCACTATTGTGGGTCATGATTCCTCCTGCTATAAAAACCTATTCTCCTATCTCAAAGACCAAATCATTCTTGATACCTTTAACCATCATGAAAAGAGATACCTTGTCTGTAATGCCTCCCGATATGTCATCATTGGTCATGATTTATACAAATAAGGTCTAGATGGTACGCTACTTAGATGTTTAGAATGGGAAGAGTCTCAATGTACATTAAAGGAAGTACATGATGGTATTTGTGGGTCACACTTGAATGGTTTAACACTAGCTCGAAAACTTATTAGGGCTGGGTACTATTGGCCTAAAATGGAGAAAGAATCTATCAAGTTTGCTAAGAACTGTCAAAAGTGCCAAGTGCATGGCAACTTAATTCATGCTCCAGGGAGAGATCTCATTCCCTTCACTACTCAATAGCCTTTTCATCAATGGGCATTTGATCTTATAGGATCCATACATCCTCATTCTTCTAATGGACATACCCATATAATCACAGCTACACATTATTTCACAAAATGGGTAGAAGCAGTCCCCTTAACACAAGCAACTAGGAAACAAATATCTATGTTCATCTTGAACTACATCATATGCCAGTATGGTATTCCACATTCTATAGTCACAGATAATGGTGGACAATTCAAGAACAAAGACTTGGATGATTTATGTGCCAAATTCAAGATTACACAACATTGGTCATCTATCTACTATCCTCAAGGGAATGGACAAGCAGAGGCTTCTAATAAGAATCTATTGAAAATCTTGCACCGTACAGTTAATAAAATAGGAAGATATTGGCATCTCATGATCAATCCATCTCTCTGGGCCTACAAAACAAGTATCAAAATGCCTACTAGGGCTACACCTTTCGCTTTAGTTTATGGGTCTGAAGTGGTACTGCCTATTGAGGTTGAAATCCCATCACTAAGAATTAGAATGCATGGTCTAGTAACTAATGATGACTACAAAGTGTCTAGGTTGCAAGAACTTGAACTACTATATGAGCGCAAACAAGTAGTATATGATCATCTTAGAGTATATTAGAAGAGAATGTCTAGAGGCTACAACAAGAAAGTCAGACACAGAGAATTTCATGTTGGTGATCTAGTCTTGAGAGAGAATCCTAAAAATCAATCACATAGAGAGCGTAAGGGGAAGTCTGAACCCAACTGGCTGGGTCCCTTTGTTATCACTACTACTTTTGGCTCTAGAGCCTATCAACTCTTAATGACTGAAGGAGAACAGCTCTGAGAACCAATCAACATTCTCCATCTGAAGAAATTCTATGCCTAAGGCATTCAGTGTATGGTAAAATGTCCTGAAAAAATCTTAAAAATTTGAAAAAGTCCTGCAAAAATGAACATCTTAGTGAAAACCTACCAATGGGAACCTTGATAATTGACAAAAAAATATCAAAAAATATCAAAAGTACAAAAAAATTGGAAAAATGAAAAATACAAAAAAAGAAGAAAAATGAAAAAGTGCCTTGGTGAAAACCTGGAAACAGGTGACTTGGTAGCAAAAATAGAATCTCTACCAAGATGGTGAAAACCTGGCAAATGGGCACCACTTGTTCAAAAACGGTCCATCTATCAGCACAATCTTGGTATTTCCTAGCTTTCAATCTTGCTTTAGTTTGTACATATCTCTTGGTTTGTTCCTGCATTCCTGTTTTCAATAAAGTCAGTTTGTACACCAATCAGGTTCAAGCGTCTATATCCTATCAATGTTCCAAACTTGGGGGCAATCCATGTCATATCCTATGGCCTCCAATGTATGTTAGATGTGTCATATCTATTCAAAGTCCTTTGAAGCTTCATTTGAGTCAATTAGTCAGTCTCATCTCCAAAAAGGATTTTGCATCTACAACAATGCAATCAAATATCAAACTGAAAATAATCTATGATTTTTACATGCTATATATCCTTGTATGCTTACTGATTCACATTGAGATTTTTGCATATTGTGTCCTTTTGAGCTCTTCAATGATGTCCTTTATAGGATTTAGAGAGTGATGACTGGGGTCATAATCTTTTATTTATTTTCAGCTTGTATGTGAAAATCTAACAACTTTGGAAATTTTGGATTGAAATGGTGTCCAACTATAAGAGCCTCTATCTCGAATTGGATGGCCATGTGTACCTCGACCATTGATACCCAAAAAATTCAAGGAAGTTTGATCTAACTATTGTCTTTTTGAGTGAGTTCTTTTTCCTACTGTGAAACACGATCTTACCTAAGGATGTGAACGATAAAGGGTCACTACGGGTAATTCACACTGGACTTAGAATGATCTCTTGACTACTTGATGTGTTTGTAATGCAAGGCGTATTCAAGTCATCACAACATTTATGTTCTTATGCTTATACAAATTGCTATATCAAAATGGACATGATATTCAGGTCATCCTAGCATTTGTGCCTTGGTGCTTATATCTAATCCGACATTCTGAAAACAAAATCAATATTCATATGTCCATGGTTGTATGACCAGTGGGTGTTGTATTGATTCTTGAGCATACAAATCAGTATTCGTATGTCCATAGTTTCCTAACTAGTGGGCATTGTATTGATTTATCTGGTTACCTAAAAAACTCAATGATGACAAATGACCAACACATGATCAGTGACTAGGTCCTAGGTCTTAGGTTGCATGTCATTTTACACTTTGCATGATTGCATGATCTCACAAATTGCTTGAAAATCTTCAACAATCCTTCTAAAAACTATACTTAAACTAAAAATGAAGAGTTGAATCTTACACGAAGGTCCATCCAACGAAATAGCAAGTAGAATCCTTTTTTGGGATCAAAATTGAAATCTGAGATTGTTTATATTGTCTAATTGCTTGCATAATCAACCTTCAATCATCAAAGAAATCCAGTATTCAACTTAACTGATTATTTTACATCAAACTATCAAAATTTCAACTTGGTCAACTATGGTCAACTCATAGTTTAACCTAGTCAAACTTGGTCTCCAGGACCTCTAAACGATGCAAAACACATTCTTGAATGTGTATACCACTTCTCAAATCAACTAACATTCTTCTAAACTACAACGCTGACTTTTCTTGTCAGATTTCAATTTTTATCCCGAAGGGGGCATGGTATTACACATCATTCAAGTTTGTAATCTAATTTTGTCAATCAAATCTTTCTTTCAGTAATCAAGACAACAACCACGTCTACTTGCTGATTCATCTAAAGTCCTCGTCACTTGGGGAAAATCTATCATCGCTTGGGGCATATCAGATTCATCGAGATCCATATCAATCTGGTATCCTAAATCTATCTTGTGAATTGTATCATCTTTTCGTAACCATCAGTTCATTAGCGTCATTTCCTTATTTCTTTGTAACTGATGGGTTCAGGATGTGATACCAATATGATTCATATAAGGACATTCAGGTCTGGAATCGATCACTCACTTCTTTGCAATCATAAGGTTCAGAATCAAGTGTTTTGGTACTTTTTCATAATCACTGGTTCATTGTTGATATAGCTAACATCATCTTGATTCCTGGTCATTCTAGGCCTGGGTCAGTATCTCTTTTTCCAATCTTTCAATTGGTTCCTGTCTTGGAATTGGTTAATCTTTCAAATCAAATCAGTTTCATACATCTTTATCACACAGATTATTCTTTGAACCACTGCCCTTCGCATAGTAATTCAAAGAGGGGCAAAATGTAATACCCCAAAAATGGGCTATAGGTTCATTAACCTCCTACATCTTCAAATCGAACGAAATCGACATCAAAGTCCTAACCTAAGGCACATTTGCACATTATTGAATCCTAATTGATTAGCCTAAATTCTGCATTGGGGAATATTTCTAGAAATATTCCTATTTATCATAATTATCTTTAATTTAATGATTATTTGGTGATGAATTCTATTTATCCTAAAGTTTGATTAATTGAATATTTTGAATATTTAATTAAGTAGATTTAATACTACTACTTAATTATTTAATTAAATTAAATTTATTTATTTCTAAATTGTATTGTTTTGACAATAAATCTAAAATCTTATGACTAATTGATTAAATTCTTATTTAATTAATTAAAGTCAATTGTCAATATTTAATAATATAATTTTTTAATAAAGTTTGATTTAAAAATTGATTAACCCATAAATCAATTGTTTTAATTCAAAAATCAGTTAAGTTGAGGATAAATCACTTTATTTATTTAATTAATTCATAATTAATTGTGCACATTCAAAGAGCAGTTAAAATCAAAATCAGGAAATCAATGCAAGTTGTTAACTTTTGGAAACTCAACATTCTATTTTGAGTTCAAAGCTGATCTAAACTTCTGATTTGAGTTAAAAAGTTGTTCTTGCATGATTTTGCATGATTTTTGTGAGTTCATCATCTCTAATTTCTTGATAACTCAAAAATCAACCTGAGTTTATCAAGAGTGATTTATGCCTTTTCTCTTGCATCCTCAAAGCCCTGGATTTCTATAAAATCAAGACTCAGCTCTTCATAATTAGGACACTTGAATTTGCACAATTACTCTAGTGAATTGGCGATTGAAGGATTGAGCATTTGCGACAGGTGATTTGTGAGATCTTTCATAGTTGATCATTTAGCTTTTTTACATAGTTTCTCATTTATAGTTTCATACTCATTCATAGCATCTTTAGATCAAATCTTCATTCCATTGTCATTCATTCTTATAGATCAATTTCATACAGTTTTTCATATTATTGCATAGACAATACAAAAATATAGATTAAATCTGCATTCATATAGTTTTCATTCTTTGCATTCAAATCCTTCATTTAGGTGTTGCATTGTCACTGGTCTCGGTCTGATCTGAGAGTATCATACTCGCACCTATTAGAAGGCAATAAATTGCTTGGTTAGTTTAGTTTCCATTTCATTGCACGATTTTGGTTTTTGGCTAACCTCTAATGTTTTACTGAAGTGTTGTGTCTATAGCTAGATACAAAATTCACACACACAGTTGTATGTACCAATGGGATCAAACTGAGGCCTTACCAGATTGTAGGTTGATAATGGGAATTCATCCCATTCTCCAGTCAGAGACTTACAGACTTTCATGTATGGCACACAGTGGGGGCCGATGGAAATGGGAAAATCCCAACAATGCTTCTTCTTGTGCTTAATGTGTTCGTGTGTGTTAGATAGCTGCCTTGCGATCTCCAGGAGGACTACTCTATCAGAAGGGTACCTTGGTAACTTCTTTGGCACCAGGTTGCTTCCTACCACCCGAATGTAAGTGAAGGTTTGGAATTGTATATAGAATGCTCCCAAGGCCTTTACTTTAGTTGGTGCTTTAGTGGACAGTCTTTTAGCATAGTCTCCCTCAATGGAGCGTATGATCACAAAAATGAAGGCATCATTGACTATTCTGAAGTCCAGGATATTATGCATATAGAAGTCCTTCCTCACCAATTGAGGGTATAGAGTGAATGGCCAGGTGTTCTATTCTCCTATCGTCCCAACTTTGATCAATCTGGGGTAATTTTCTCTAGTGGCTAGTAGGTACACAACATAAGAGTTCATGTAGAAATGAGGTTCTGTCTGAACCAGAACCAATTGCTCATCCAAATTGTCACTTAGAATAGAGGCCCAATTGAACCTTGCTCATCTTTCTCTTATCTTTTGGATCAAGAAAATCATCCATGGCTCCAACTGAGAGGACTTAGGCAACCCGTACATCGTGATGGTCATTGTTATGGCCGTCTGGATATCTTCTTGCATATACCCTCTTCTCATATCAATCCTATCCATTTTGTTCTTGGGTAATGACTGCATCAAGTACTCATTATTGACAATGTTGTGAGCCCTTTGTATGTCTTTATTGTAGAACTCCATCCCCTTGTTGACATTGAAATTAAAGAACTTTTCAACCCCTTTGGGTAGATGAAAAACATCCTCAATGTTGTCGGGCCTCAGGTCCAAGACCACTTCACCAATGTTGTTCTTTACCATGCGCTCATCGAGCACATAGTTGTTGGCCAATGTGTTGATTAGGTCAACCGATTGGGTGGAAATTGGGTGAGCTACCGCATTCACCAGAGAGCAGTGGACTAATGAAGTGTAGTCCTTTAAATGTCCTACTGGCTAGGCACATTTTTTCAAATAGTCATTCCAGTTTACATTCCCAATATCGGTGTCTATTATGCATGCGTGCAAGTTGGTCACTTTGGAAGGTGGATGATAGCCTTTGAATTGATATTTCATTGCTGATGATGCTACTAACTTTTCAGCCATATCTGCAAAGAGGACAAGGCATGAATCAGTAACATAGTAGGAGAAAAGAAACTCAGAAAGCAAAGCCCATTACCAAATTAAATTCAAAAGGGGGCCACAAAAGGTGATTTCAGCCTTTCAGACTTATGGGGGTGTCAGACCTCCAAAAAATTGAAAAGCTCGAAAATGCCAAAAGAGGCTACATTGCTGGTTATACTCTCAGCTCTTTTGGTGAATCAGAGGTGAGGAACCCCCATAGGCCGACAAGGCCGAAAAGGCTGAGGAGGAGTTTCTAGTAGCATCTTGAAGAGTTCGGCGATCCGGGGATCGATATATCTGTAGTGTGTGATAAGGCTGAAAATGTCGAAGGTGCACTTGAGTGCTTTGGGAAATATGGTCTAATTTTGGTGCTTTAGAGGTATGAATTTTTTGTTGTGTGACAACACTGAAACTCCAAAAGGTTCCCTCGACATTTGGAGAATTCCTGTTGTAGTTGCTTGAAAGTTTTAGACCTCGAAGGTCTGAAACTAGGGTTTCTCAGTCAGACTTGAAAATGAGTCTTACGATGAGTTTGACCACAAACTCGTTAAGGGGATGCAAGGTGACCTTGACGAGTCCCAAGGCCCAAAAAGTTGACTCCAAACAACTTAGACCTAAAGACAAGGTTGAAAAGGCCGAAAAGACATGAACCCTAAAACTAAGACAGGCCGAAAAGAAAGGACCCTAAAACTAAGACACAAAAAAACAAACAAATGAAGAGGGAAGAACCACCAACCAAGAAGATGAGAAACTTGAGGATGACCAGCGAAAATGGGAGACCAAGGCAGCAAAAAAGTGATGAACAGTGAAAAAACTAGCTGGAGACGAAAGAGCAAGCGCGAAAGTGAGGTTTAAAAAACCCCTTTTTCCTTATATAGGCCACCCTGGTAGCTGATGTCATCACCCCGAGTGATCATCCTTTCAGCCTTTCAAGGGTGTCGGACCGTCAAAAAGGCTGAAGCTCTAAAAGGCCGACTCTTGTAGGAGTCGAACCTCTGAAACTTCAGACCCCTAACAAGTTCGAAAAGGGAGTCGGTGCCGAGAAGGCTGAAGAAACTGGATGACGCTCATCTTTCGCTCCTCTGACCTTTTGGACTTTTAGATGTCTGAAAATGTGAAAGGCTGACAAGGTCAAAAAGGTCGAAAACTGACAAAAGACAACCAAAGACAAAAAAGCAAAACAAGCAGAAAGCAGAAGGGGGGCCCCTAAGGTTTAAAAAGCCTAGAATGGGGAGTGTGGTTGTGGGACCACAAAAAAACCACTTGCCTTGTTGTAGATACTAACCTGCTTAGACAACACAATACAAGGAAAATTGTGTGCCACAAAGAGTCTTCACATGAACATCCCCAATATGATCACTTACTAATGGAGTAGTGGCTTTAGGATTTAAATTATTAGCATGAGTTCTATCAACAACTTCTAAAGTATCCAAAAAAGGTGGAAACTATGGATGAAGTAGCTTAATATAAAAATAGGATGAATCCCCAAAAATGGTGATATATTTATTTCAAAAGCATTCTCTCCAACCTTCTTGGGAATAGTGTATGGTCCATACCCAGAGGGTGAAGCTTCTTGTGTGGCCCCTAAAGTCTATACTTTTGAAGATGAAGCCAAACTCTGTCACTATAATCGAGGTAATTTGGTATTGTATGACTTACAATAACAATAAGATCTCAACCAAAAGAAGATTATTAAGTAGTTATTATCCCAATATCAAGAAAGAAAGTAAGATAATCCATAAGCATAAACTATTAATCAATATGAAATCATTTCAAGACAATGAATATGAAAACCATGTAGTCCTTCCTTATTGTTCTCCTTCTCTATGTAATGTTGGGCTCTTAGTATCAAGCTCAAAGAGTGCCAGCATAAGAATTCAAAGCGTGTGTGGTTGCAAAATATGAGAAAAGGCTCTCATTATATAGAATTTCAAGGCTCCAATCAAGATTCATTGATTGGTGGGACTGATTGTTTGTGATTGAGGAGTTAAACTCAAAATGAGTGGGAGTTCAACTCAATTGATTGTCTTGTCAAAAGATTTGATTGATTTGTTATGAAAATAGATTGAAGAGTTGACTGATGAGGTGGAATAGAAAACTAAATAGATTAATTAGTCAAGAGAGGGAATTGTGGAGTTAGAAATTTGATTGAATGCTTAGGAAATTTGATCGATTAGTGAACTAGAACTTAGTATGAGTTAGAAAATATGATTAAATAAATAAAATAATTTATTTATTTGAACAAGTGAGGAACACAAATAAATAAATAAACTTATTTATTTATTTAGAGAAATAATTAGTTTAATTAAATAAATATAATTTATTTAATAATGAGATGGAATTTGATTTATTAAATGTGATTATTACATGAGTATAATAATATCAAAGAGGGGATATTAATTAAACAATGTGATTATTTAATTAAGTAAAGTGTTATAGAGAATAATTAAATAATGTTAATTATTTAATTACTTTATAGAGGAATAATTGATGAGATATTGACTTAGATGTTCTATAATTAAGTAATTAATTAAAATCACTTAATTATAAAATTAAAGAGAAATAATGAATTTGAATTCAGAATATAGTAAAAATATGTAAATCAATTAAATAATAAAGATTATTTAATAATTTAAGAGGAAAGTTAGTAAAGATATTGTGTTAAAGCAATTGGTCATTTTTAAGTGTCTACATTTTGCCCCTCTTTGATATAATGTTTTTTAGGCATTGTTTCAAAGAATATTTGATAAAATCATGCCCTAGTATGCCCCTGTGAAATAGTGTCAGTAACTAGTCATTATGGTGCCCCCTCAAGGAAATGAGAGAAAAATAAAATGGAGGGCTCCTTTGTTCGACATTGTGATCAGAATCACAATGCAACTCACGGTTTGGAAAATGGAGGTCATTTGCAAAAGTTATGGACTTGGGAAGGTGAAAAGCATCATGACCAACAGAAATGAAAGGTGTGCATGTCCATTGAGGTGGGGTAGGGGTGTATAATAGGCATTGGAGGTCATATTCAAATCATTTTGCACATTTGTCTTTTGGAAAGCTAGTAGTGGAAGGAGAATTGTCTAAGCAATTCGGGGAGAGATGGTGGAGTACAAAGATGGAGTACACATTGGTAAGCAAGTCAGGATATGTTAGCATCAGGCAGATTTCCCACCTCTGGTGAGTTTCATACTTTTTGCATTTAATTTGCCTCATTTTTCATGTCATTTTCTAGACTAGATTAGGTAGATCTGGGTTAAATAGATGCACTTAGGGGGTGCAATCGCCCCCACATGGGGTAATGAAACAACGCACATACAATGTGTGAATTTGGGTCTCAATGTATAATCGAGTTGCACTCATATTAATTAAACAACACATATAGGATGTACATTCAATGTAAACACTTTGGACAGTCGACACACATATAGTACATGAGCAACACAGATGAATGACAGGTTTTATGCAAATGTTTAAATAGATTGATGCAAAATTCATTGGATTTGGGATTTTATTTTATTTAGATGGAATGAATTTTATTTGAATTAAAATGCATTAATGTAGATGGAATGCAATTTTTGCAATATATGAATGAGTATTTTTTATTTTTCTCTATGTATGGAGTATAATGAATTTGTATTTTGTTTTTCAAATGCAATTTAAATGCATGGTAGAAAAAGGTTGCACTTTTATTATATTTGTACATGTATTGGTTTATAGGCATAGACTAGGTGATGATGACCAGGAGCATTTGGATAGCCCGTGTTTATTGCATGTGACATTGTTGTCCAAGATTAGGGATAATAGGGTCTTGGTGACTGCTTTTATGTGAGGGATGGCACTCAGAGACATCCTCCTTCAACTTGCCAAATGGGGAGTGCACGATCACTTTGGAGGATGTATATGATATTGTGAATTCCTATTCGAGGTGAGAGGGTTGTGTACTCTATCTAGATAGGTAGAGAAGCTTTATGTGACTTTTTTAATTGCAGTCTGGCAGGAGTGTTGGTTCCAGATAGGAGAGGGCATGGGTTCCCTATTGGGTGGAGAGAGATTATGTAGCTGAGGGGGACAATGTTTGCTTGGGGGCCTTGTGTATTGGACATGGTATATCACCAATTACTTGAGATTGTGTATCATGGTAGTTAGAGCTTGGGATGTAGAGTCACACTTTTATAGGTATGGTACTTCAAGCACATAGTTGCATTCCATCTAGTTTTAGACAAACTATTTATACATCTAGGATAACCCTACATTTACTACTATGATGCAGTGATTCATAGACATATGGGTCATCTGAGATACTAGAGACACTATTTAGACACATTAAGGGTCTTCACATGGAGACTCTATATTAGATGTCTCATGTGCTATTATGATGATGATCATCTCCCATTTTTTAGATAGGAGAGATATCTTATTGGTTGTTCTACTTAGTATTCAAGGATTATTGAGGTTTAGCTACCGGATAGGGTATTGAGACAATATGGTGAGAGAGAGGGAGTGTCGATTGGATCAAAATAATTTTCCAGATGTGTGATGGATGTCAAAGGTTGGGTACTAGTGATCCCTATAGAAATGGAAGTGGCAGAGTTTAGTACATTAGCTCCCATGAGATGGTATTGGATATCAATGATGGTGTATGTTGGTATAATATTCCTTATATGGATCTTGGTGTTCCAGTGCTATTAGATATGATCTAATGTGTAAAGGATGATGGGGAAGATGGTGGATATGGCAATGACATGAATGTGGGGGTGTTACAGTTGCAGTTACCCCATTGATTACTCTTTGTGTTATACCATCATTACCCTCAGCAGTAGGAGGTGGTGATGTAGATGTAGATGTGATTGGAAGTATCACAGAGGAGATAGGGAGTAGTAGTGAGGCTAGAAATAGTGGTATTTCTAGATCTTCCAATAGTGATAAGGATATGATAGAGGCGACAAGAGGAGACGATACTACCTTGATAGACGTAGGTAGGGGTGGCAATAAAATTGGACTCATGGATGTAGGGATGGGTGGTTTTGATGAGGTGGCGTTAGATATACATGTGAGATTGGATGTCGAGTTGGGAAGAGATGGTTTTGACATTGATACTCTAAATGTTGACAGTTTGAGACTACATTACAAATATTTATAGAGTAGGTTAGATGGAGCCTAGAGGAGGGTGGCATGTGAAGAGTTCAGGTTTATTGAGGAAGAGGGAGGATAGAGCGAATGCAGAGGGAGATGGATTAGGAGAGGGAGAGAACAAGGGTTTAGATACAGGCTACAGAGTCTAGATATAGATAGGAAGAGACTAAGGTGCAGACATTTATAGATAGTGTACAATGTTTGAGTTTACAGAAGATGATTAACAAGATGTGTTGAGAGGGCAGGGAGGAAAATAGGGAGATACATTACTGGAGAGGTTGCTATGAGAGTGTGGTTCTAGTGGCTTAGAGGGTGCCTATTTATCCACATCTCATCGATCTCAGCCTACGTAGAGATCTCAGGGCAGTGGTGTAGTGATATAGCCTCTTAGAGCTTCCCAAATAGTTACAGATGCAACTACACCATATACTAGGGTAGGACCTTTAACTTATGTTCCACCTATGCCTCCCAGACTAGAGGATGGAGCTAGTACTAGTTGATCTTTATAAACATTTTTGCATATATTTTTCAAGCTTGAGATCTCTCCTTATGACATTATATCATGACACATTTTGAGTTTTGCATATATATGATACATTTTTAAAAGTCCTATATGATTTCTATGTGTTTGATTCCTATGATGCTTACTTTATTATGATTATGATGCATATGATGTTAATGGGATGCAAGATGATATAATATGTTTGTTATGTGATGGATGTATGCATTTTCTATATGATGTGATGCCATGAGGATATTCTATGCACTTTATGTTTTTGCATTTTTACATGCACTTTTTATGATGTGACTAGATATGATGTTGTATTATGGGTGGTCCCACAATACTGTGTCCCACTTTTTGGCCAACTTTGACATAAAGATCAACATTATGAGAAAAAACTTCACTTTTGCATACATGTTGCCGCAAAACTATTAGGAATTTGAAGATGATGTAAACTAGAGTCTTTTAAAATTTTCTTTCTAATTGCTAAATATATATTTTTAAAAAAAAATTTAAATTCATTTTTCCTTCTCCTTCGAAAAGTGGTTTGTGTGAAAAAATTATGTTTTTAAGGAGTTATTGTCACTTGGATCAGCATAACTTTTTTTTAAAGTATGAAAACGATGTAATTCTTGTAAGATTATATTTGTAACTTCAATATCTAAAGGATGCAATTGGTTTCATTCATAGTTTATTAAGTTCTAACGTGACAGTAATTGTAATTTAGACATAAGGTCACTTGGATCGCTCTAACTTGATCTATGTATATCAAAATTCATTTTTATTTTTTTTAATAGAAAGGCAACACAAATAATCTTTTCCTACATATTTTTCAGAATTTTTTTTTTGTAATTTACTATTTTTCCCAAAGTCTTGAAGAGACGGGTTGTTGAATGACCAAACAACCTATGTTTAGTTAAAGTAATATTCAAAAGTGATAATGAACTCAATATGTATTAAATTTATATTCATTAGAAAGCTTGTTCTGAATAGAATCATACTACATAGATAGGTTTTTCAAATGGATTTATTTGATCTGCCAAAACGTAAAGTCGAAGTGATTTTTTGTCAGCATTTTAATAGGTGTGAAGGAGACTTCATTGTAGGTATGAATGAGGAGTATAGATGTTATATCAATGTTTTTTTAATCTAAGAGGCTTTGAGCTAACCATTTGTAATTAATTCCTTCAAATGGAACCTCTCAAGGCTCAAATCATCATATTTTATTAAAAATGTGTTATTTCAGCAAAAGTCAACATGTCTAAAAAAGTGTGACCCACTATTGTGGGGTCACCCTTATGCTAAATGAGTTTGGATGTTCTATACGCATTTCAATGATGGATTGATGCATTTTGATATGTACTTATGACGTATGATTTAATACTTATGTCTACTAACATTTTATGAATATAGGATGTCATATTTTTTTTGTATCATGATACTCTATCACAAGGATTTGTTTTGATTACATAAAAGTAGGTTTTGAAAGGATTCGAAACCTTTTACATCAAGATAGAGAATTTGTTAGGACTGATAGAGAGAATTGTTAGTAATGATAGTTAGAAGATGAGAGAAAAATGAGGATCAATCCTAATTGAAACCTTTTAAATTAAATTAACCACATTCAAATTCCAACTTAATTGAGCAATTCATTTCATCATTGATCCACTTTATTATACCAAAAAATGAATACCATCCTACCAAGATATGAATGATCTAGGTATGATAATCCTCTTGTATTAAAAAAAATCACTTTAGACAAGGAATGTGGGCCAATCCATCTAGTTCAGACATTAAGAGTCAAGGTATGTGTGGCATATCTCAACCAAATCATCTAGTGCAATATTTTTTTCAATTAGATGATGTATGTGGATGTGAATGCTCTTATCACAAATACCCAAAATGCTCTTTTAAGAATTCATAAAAAATATTCCATAGACACCAGACAAAGAAAAATAAGTCATGAACCATCACAACATCTCTAATCACTTGTGGACATCCCAAAGATGCATAATAGCATGACTTGTTAAAATAAAGACATAATAAGACCAACTTGACTCAACAACTTACATCCATAATGATTATGTGTATATTTTTTTATAATAGTTTGGACATTGAATTTTGATGTTTTATTGATGTTGTCTAGTTTCAAGAATTAGGTACCCCATATAAGACTATCCCTTTTGGTTTCAAGTGTTCCCTCCCTTGTCTAAGATAGCATGACATTTTAACAAAAGACTTTACCATGTGACTTGGTTACTAGATAAAAACAATTTTGACATTTTGACTAAGGACATGTTAACTAGTTGACAATTTTGAATTGGTTCCATTGAAGCTCAAACTTTTTGTATGGCATTGTTCAATGCATGTTTGAAATGAAAAAGAATTGGTTTATGTACAAAAGAGTTTTATTGGTTTATCAATTTTTTTGATTATTTTTGATAAAATTTTTAGGACTTTTGCAAAAGAAATTGGTGTTTTCTTAGGATGGTTTTGTGATGTTTTGTTGTTTTGAAGGACTTTTCCCAATCAATAAATTTTTTCAGGACATTTTTCAATGTTTTTGGTATTTTTTCAGTACTTGATGGATCATAACATTGGGGTGCACCCAGTTAGGATAGAGTGGGAAATTCATTGTGGAATGGCCATGGTGGACTGACTTGGTGTGAAATGTGACAGGATATGATAAGACAAAGACAACAAACAAATCTCAAGGAATAATAGAGATGACCACTAGTTTTACTGTGGAAAATGAGGTGTAATAACATGTGATATCAAGTAGGAGCAATGATCCCTACACATGGCATTGGATTTCATATTTTTCACAATTGTACTTTCCTAAGGCTCCATCGAAGTGGTTTTTACCATAGGATGAATTTATTTCTCTTGTATTTCTCTTTTTGTGTCACCGAAGATGCCTGATTGCCAATTTTTTGCCAAAGGTAACATTTTTTCATTTTTTTTTTATATTTTTGAAATAGGTATACTCTGAGAGTAATGAATAGTACTTGCATAGATGCAATTTGTTGATGGGGTCTTATAGATGCTATTCCTTTGATGTGGATATCTAATATTCTCCAAACCCATAGACTGATGTAATGATGTAGGGACCCAACCAGTTTGGTTCAAACTTTCCTATTTTTTCTCTTTCCATTTGATTCTTCTAATTTTCCATTAATACCAAGTCACCAACTTCAAACGATCGTGGTATGAAATTTTTATTGTAACTTCTCCTAAGATATTTTTGATATGCTTGCAAATGTGTCAATGCATTTTGTCTCTTTTCATCAAGCAACTCTAGCTCTTATAGTCAAGATATTTGGTATTCCTCATCTAAAATGATGTGTTAAAGGGATACTTATAGTGCTGGGAGCTAAAATCCTATTGGAAATATTGCTTTGGTATCATATACTAATGAGTATGGAGTGGCTCCTATGGTGGCACAGAAACTAGTGCGGTATGTCCATAAGGTCGAGTTGAGTTGAAGGTGCTAGTCTCAGCCAGCTTCATTAACTATCTTTCTTAAGATTCTTATAATGGTTTTATTTGTAGCCTAAGCTTGGTCATCACTTTGGGGAAAGTAGTGTGATGAATAGTTTTTGTGGATGTGTAATTTTGAACAAATCTCATCTATTTATTTATTTATTTTTAAGGGGGAGCCATTATCGATGATAACAGTTTGTGGGACTTTGTGCCGACTTATGATATAGTTCAAAAGAAAATTGGAATTTTTTTTTCTAGTAGTGATGATATAATTCTCCTCCAATAGTCATATTGTGATGATTTACATATGACTATTGGAGGAGAATAGATGGATCTTTCTAACAAGATCGAACCATCATTACAAGAAAGGCCATAGTAAAGTGAGTGGTTATAGCTCTCGAGCTGGTGCATGGATGAGGTTCCTATGAATCTAATATTTTATACACTTTTGTACAAATAGGTAGGCATGTGTTTCTATTTTGGGCCAATAATACCCAATTCTTAAAAGCTTCTTGGCTAAGGTCAAGCCACTAGAGTGGACACCATAAATACCCTCATGTACTTCTAATATCATTGTTTGTGATTCCTCTGAGTTGATACATCTTAAGAGTGTACCATTTAGATTGCATCTATAGAGTGTATTGGAAATGATAGTGTAACAAGAGGCTTTCCCTATGGGGGAATGATTTGGCTAGTAAGGTAGGCAAAGATATCTTGGTACCATGGAGAATTGGGACCAATAATTTTGCACACAACCTTAGACTTGGGGACTTCAAAGGAAGGGACCATGAGTTGTTCAACCATGAAATCAAAATGTGTTACATCAGGAAACATGACCAATAAAGACGCTATAGTGGCCATGGAATCTACTACCTGGTTCTTGATCATGGGGATTTTCTTGAATGATATATGTTCAAAGTGTATCTTGATGTCTTCTACCATGGCTTTATATGGAACCATTTTTTCATCTTTGGTGTCATAACTACCATTGACTTGGTTAATAATCAGTTGAGAATTCCCATATACATGTAGTTGTCAGATCTTCTACTAGATAATTGTTTTGAGACCTATGAGAAGTATTCATACTCATTAATGTTGTTAGTGCAATCAAAATTCAATTTGTAGGATCTAGGAATGGAGTCTCCTTGAGGAGTGATTAATATCACAGTAACACTTGATCATTTATGCATGTGAGAGCCATCAAAGTGTAACTTCCACTATTTCGGCTCTTCTATAGAAAATATTTCTTTGTCATGGAATTATATCAACATTGGATACCTAGAAGGTAAAGGCACATCTACCAATTGGTCGGTAATGGCTTGACCTTTGATTATTTTGTATCTACATAGTCTATGTCTAACTCACTTATGATCATGACCCAATTGGCTATATGCCCTTTCAATATTTCTTTTCCCAACATATACTTCAATGGGATAATTTTAGAAATTAGGATCATCTTGTGGCTCAACATGTAGTGTTTGAGTTTTTGTGAAGTAAGAAATACAACTAAACATGCTCTTTCAATAGTAGTATAGTTTAGTTCATAATCCATAAGTGTCTGACAGGTGTAGGACATGGCCCTTTCATTTCCTTCTAAGTCATTTTGTGCCAATAATACTCCCAGTGAGTGCTCTATAGTCGAGATGTGTAGTAGTAAGGGTTGATCTAGAATGGGTTGCACTAAGACTAGTGCTAATAGAAGATATTATTTTAGTATTTAGAATGCCTTTTGACAATCTTCTATTGATTCAAATTTTATGTCCTTGTGAAATAAGTACTAGAATGGATGGCACTTGTCTTCCAGTTGTGATATGAACCTTTTGACTTATTTTAATATGTCCTATATACTTCTTAGGTTCTTCAAAGCTATTGGGGGAGGCATTACAAATATGCATTGGACCTTTTTAGGGTCAATCTCTATTCCTGTATGAGAGATAATAAATCCCAACAACTTTCTTGGTGTGACTCCAAAGATACATTTATTTAGGTTTAGCCATACTTTGTATTCTTGAAGCCTATCAAATATTATCTCTAATATAGATAAACGTAGATTCCTTTCCAGGGACTTTTCCAATATGTCTTCAACGTAATTCCATGGTGATATACATCAATCATATCATGAAAAATAGTCATCATTACTCTATGATAAGTAGCATCGACATTTTTTAAATCGAAAGGCATGACACACCAATAATATGTACCACATGCACAAGTGAAAGTTTTTTTGTGTTGATCCTTTGCAGAAATTTTGATCTAATTATACCCAAAGAAACCATCCATGAGTGATAGCATGTCATGTCCCCTTTTCAAATAATTAAAAATAATAACTTTTGCTAAGGCTGGCATGCTCAAAAAGTAAAGTTTCAAGAAAAGGGGCTAATATTTGGAAACCAATGGATTAATAAATGTTAAATATTATTAAAATATGTCTAATTCACCCCTCTTGGTCATGAGTTAGGGTTATTCCCTTTTTTAAAGGGGTTTGGAGGCATTTCGGGCTCATTCTAGAACTTGATTTTTGCTCATTGCTTTGTTGTTCTTCAGAGGTTGCCAAACCTGTGGAGAAGGAGACCCAAAGATGGGATTTTGTAGGTTTCTAGGAGGGATAAGGATGGGAGTTTGATGCCATTCCATGTGCAAGCTCATGCAGAGTTTGCCCCTGTGCTGAACAGTGCGGATTTGTGAGTTTTCGGGTGTATTTGTGTAAGATTTTGGTGTTTTTGGTTGAGTTTTTCATATCAGTTTGGGTTGCTGTTGTATTGAAGCCATTTTTCTATTAAAATAGAGCTGAATATATGTCTTGGTTCATGATTCTACTTCTATGATAGATTGTTAGTGTTTGATGGTGTTTCCAAGCTATTTTGTGTTATTTTCGGGAGCCCGATGAGCATTGTTTTGGTTCTCCATTTTGGAGTTGTTGTGTAAACTCGTTGTAGATCTAGAAATGTCATTTTTTAGGCCATTATGCTAGCAAAATTTCTGTAAAAATGTCTAATTTCAGATTTATCAATAATATGTGAAGCTGTGAAGTTTTTTGGCACTATTTCGAGCATACCCAATTTGGGTTTTATTGAGAAATTGCATAATCTTTCAAAGTGTTGTTTGTTTAATTTAATAATCTGATTAGAAGATGCAAATATGATATAAAAACTAGAAAGGGGACATTTCAGTGGTATCAGAGCTATCATCTTGCCAGCCTGAAGGTTTGTAGAAGTTTGCATGCAACTAAGTGAAAGAGAAAAGAGATATATGATCACAGCTTCACATATTCTTATACCTAGAAGTGAGGTCTATGATCATGTCAATGTTTGGAAAGGGGAAATCATCATTTTGAAATTCCAAATTCAATTCGTGAAAGTCAATACAAATTCTTACAGCTCCACTAGATTTAGAAATGAGCACCAGATTGGAGATCCAATCAACATAGTCTATAGGTTTTATAAATTCTACATCAAGTAGCTTCTTTAATTATACTTTGAGCAAAAATACAGTCTTAGGATGCATCTTGCAAAGTTTTTGTTTATCTAGCTTTGCCCTTGGATTCAATGGTAGATGGTGGACCACTAGTTTTGGATCTAACCCAAACATATCAAAGTATGACTAGGCAAAGTTGATTTGTCTATCTTTGAAGAACTAAATGAATTATTCTCTTTCCTCTAGTGTTAATGACTCCACCAAGTTGATTAGTCTTCATGTTTCTATAGTTCCAGTGTTGATTGTTTGAGTTTTCTCTACCAGAAATGGTGACTACTCCTTTATAATGGGGATTATATCAATCTATCCATCATTTAATTTCTGAAATAACACTTTTTAATTAGTTATGTAGTGTGTTTAATTCCTAAAGTAGCGTGTTTAATAAATCTTATAGCATGTACAACTATTTTCATAAATTTTTAAATCGATAGTAAATAATGTCTTCTCTGTGTTTTTTTGATGAACCATACATTTGGACCATTTTTAGGTGTTTGTGTAGTTCTGAATATCTGTACACTAAAATTGGTACAATCATTGGGCTATTCTTAGAGTTGCATAGATGTTACCAAAAATATCATAGTAGGAGCCTATGATCATGAGGAACGTCCCTCCAAGGATTTCATAAGTCTCCTAATCAATCTAGATCCAAAAACACAAGACACTATATTCTAAGTATTAGACTTAGAGTTGGGTTATAACATGCTCTTAGGGAGACCATGGAGTCATTCCATGTAGGTCATACCATCTACTTATCATCGTTGCCTTAAGTTTCATCATGATGGAGTTGAAATCACCATGCTTGGTGATAGAGATCCCTTTCTATACTGCACAAATCTTAGAGGGGCTATTTCCCATCAGGTACCCAACAATAAAAAAAAATCAACTTTTTCCTCTTCTCAAAACATAGATCCCACAAGTCTTGCAAAATCAACAATGTAACCCACATCAGAATTAAAGATCCAAGCACACGAAAATGGATGTAGAGAATATACCTATGTAGACTCCTTCTGTGTAGGAAAATTACCTGTCGCACCTTTCTCATATGGAAAACCAAGGTAACCTCTAGAGAAGAAATAACAACTGGCAATTTTCTATCCACTAATGGTTTTCATAAGACGGGGTAATATACATAAAGAAATCATTGAGGACAACCTATCTTCTTGGCTATATATAGATAAAGAACCCCACGAGGTCAAAATTATAGTGCATGAATATGGATGAGGTTACACCATTATTCAAAAACAAGGGTATAATGGGTTCTTTATCCTAGGAAGAAATGAACAAGGAATTATGGAGCCAATTGATCCTACCCAAAATCCAAGGCATCATGGTTTAGGTTACACACCACCTACAAATAACATTTCAAATATCTCATTGCCTATTGATATTAATTCGTGTGTTTACAACAAAGTTGAGACATTTGAAGAGTCCCATTTAGACACATATTTGAATGATTATGAGCAGGGTACCCCATGAATGATAGATACCTACATCTTAACACTACCATTGCCCAACTATCCTTACAAGATAGACCCACATATCAAAAGGCATGGATTGAAAAATTCTAGAATAGATCTAAACCTTCATCCTCATCCTCATCTGAAACCTAGGAATCAATAACTAATTTATATATCAATATAATAACCAAACTCCCTATTTCCTCCTTCCAAATCAAAGATAGCATAGTCTTGGTATACCTTGACCTTGTTGATTGGGAACAAAAAAATCTGCCAATTGTAGACATTTTCAAGAATGATGAAGTTATTGCTGAATTATTTGGACTAAGACAAGGCATACCTATGGGAGACCACAAGGAAGGATTGAACATTGAATTGGATAGAACATCATACTTTGGGGGATTTATATCAATCCTCCAATCAGAAAGTTAAAAATAAAGAAAATGCAATGCTCTTAGGTGAAAACTGAAAGACACTTTCTAGGTGCAAAATAGTAAAAAGATAATATGTATCTAAGGGTGGAAACCTCCCCGAGGTTCCCAATGATGGATAGATTGATATAATCCCCATTATAAAGGAGTAGTCACCATTTTTGGCAGAGAAAACTCAAATAATCAACACTAGAACTATATAAACATGAAGACTAATCAACTTGGTGGAGTCATTAACACTAGAGGAAAGCGAATAATTCATTTAGTTCTTCAAAGATAGACAAATCAACTTTGCCTAGTCATACTTTGATATGTCTGGGTTAGATCCAAAACTAGTGGTCCACCATCTGCCATTGAATCCAGGGGCAAAGCCAGATAAACAAAAACTTTGCAAGATGCATCCTAAGACTGCATTGTTGTTCAAAGTAGAATTAAAGAAGCTACTTGATGCAGAGTTTATAAAACCTATAGACTATGTTGATTGGATCTCCAATTTGGTGCTTGTTTCTAAATCTAGTGGAGCTGTAAGAATTTGTACTGACTTTCACGAATTGAATTTGGAATTTCAAAATGATGATTTCCCCTTTCCAAACATTGACATGATCATAGACCTCACTTCTAGGTATAATAATATGTGAAGTTGTGATCTTTCCTCTAGTGTTAATGACTCCACCAAGTTGATTAGTCTTCGTGTTTCTATAGTTCCAGTGTTGATTGTTTGATTTTTCTCTACCAGAAATGGTGACTATTCCTTTATAATGGGGATTATATCAATCTATCCATCATTGGGAGCCTTGGGGAGGTTTCCACCCTTAGATACATATTATCTTTTTACTATTTTGTGCCTAGAAAGTGTCTTTCAATTTTCACCTAAGAGCATTGCATTTTCTTTATTTTTAACTTTCTGACTGGAGGATTGATATAAATCCCCCAAAGTATGATGTTCTGTCCAATTCAATGTTCAATCCTTCCTTGTGGTCTCCCATAGGTATACCTTGTCTTAGTCCAAATAATTTAGCAATAACTTTATCATTCTTGAAAATGTCTACAATTGGCAGATTTTGTTGTTCCCAATCAACAAGGTCAAGGTATACCAAGACTATGCTATCTTTGGTTTGGAAGGAGGAAATAGGGAGTTTGGTTATTATATTGATATATAAATTAGTTATTGATTCCTAGGTTTTAGATGAGGATGAGGATGAAGGTTCAGATCTATTCTATAATTTTTCAATCCATGCCTTTTGATATGTGGGTCTATCTTGTAAGGATAGTTGGGCAATGGTAGTGTTAAGATGTAGGTATCTATCGTTCATGGGGTATCCTGCTCATAATCATTCAAATCTATGTCTAAATGGGACTCTTCAAATGTCTCAACTTTGTTGTAAACACACGAATTAATATCAATAGGCAATGAGATATTTGAAATTTTATTTGTAGGTGGCGTGTAACCTAAACCATGATGCCTTGGATTTTGGGTAGGATCAATTGGCTCCACAATTCCTTGTTCATTTCTTCCTAGGATAAAGAACCCATTATACCCTTGTTTTTGAATAATGGTGTAACCTCATCCATATTCATGCACTATAATTTTGACCTCGGGGGGTTCTTTATCTATATATAGCCAAGAAGATAGGTTGTCCTCAATGATTTCTTTATGTATATCACCTTGTCTTATGAAAACCATTAGTGGATAGAAAATTGCCAGTTGTTATTTCTTCTCTAGAGGTTACCTTGGTTTTCCATATGAGAAAGGCACACCAGGTAATTTTCCTACATAGGTATATTCTCTACATCCATTTTCATGTACTTGGATCTTTAATTCTGATGTGGGTTACATTGTTGATTTTGCAAGACTTGTGGGATCTATGTTTTGAGAAGAGGAAAAAGTTGATTTTTTCTGATTGTTGGGTACCTGATGGGAAATAGCCCCTCTAAGATTTGTGCAGCATAGAAAGGGATCTCTATCACCAAGCATGGTGATTTCAACTCCATCATGATGAAACTTAAGGCAATGATGATAAGTAGATGGTATGACCTACATGGAATGATTCCATGGTCTCCCTAAGAGCATGTTATAACCCAACTCTAAGTCTAATACTTAGAATATAGTGTCTTGTGTTTCTGGATCTAGACTGATTAGGAGACTTATGACACCCTTGGACGGACGTTCCTCATGATCATAGGCTCTTACTATGATATTTTTGGTAACATCTACGCAACTCTTAGAATAGCCCAATGATTGTACCAATTTTAGTGTACAGATATTCAGAACTACACAGACACCTAAAAATGGTTCAAATGTATGGTTAATTAGAAAAACACAAAGAAGACATTATTTACTATTGGATTTAAAAATTTATGAAAATAGTTGTACACGCTATAGGATTTATTAAACACGCTACTTTAGGAATTAAACACACTACATAACTAATTAAAAAGTGCTATTTCAGAAATTAAATGCACTACTCAAATGATTAAATGTCTGTAAATAAAACTTAACACGCACTAATACAAAAATTAAATGCGTTGCAGAGTCAGGATGAAAGCGCTGAAAGAATGATAGACATGAGATAGAATTGATTAAATGTGCTATTTGGCTGCGTAAATGTGTTGAACTTTGTTGTGGATGTGCTATTTTAGATATTAAATGCACTACTTCCTTGCTTTTACGCGCTACTCCAAGTCTTGAATGCACTACTTCACCTACAAAATAGAGAGTTAAAATACAAATTCAAACAATTTAGCAAATAACTCTGAAATTTGATCAAATGAGGCCTTGAGCCCCATGGTGGGCACCATTTTGTGTATAATAAGTACCTTTATATGATTAGTTTATCAATATTTCTATCAAATTGAGCTAAAATATAACAATCAGTAAGTTATTCAATGAAAATAATGACAAGAAGCATCCTATAGATCTCTATTTAGATTTGCTAATGCAAAGCTCTCAACAAGCCTCCATTAGTGACAACTCTAAAACAAGAATGAAGCTAAATAATGATGCAAATTAAGCCTATTTCAATGAAAATTATGCTCAATTATGATAAAATGCTCCTAGCTCAAATTCACTATAGTAATGATGCAATTCAAAGATGTAATTGGATCCTTTTCTCCTTATTTTAGCCCCCTATTTATAGATTTTAGTAAGCACAGGGGGTGGAGTTAATTTGATCATAGTTGAGTTAAGGTTTACTCCATGGTTTCAAATAAAGGGACAATTTAAATATTTTGTCCTCAAAGCTTGGAACAATAAGACAAAATGAGTGGTCAAGATGATCTCTCATTATGAGTGATTGAGATTCAATGTGGCTTTGATCCATGTGAGTCCAATCCTTAATTCCTATTGGTTCAGGTAATTCCTCCCATGTGGTGGGTGAGAGAAATTAGGAATTAATTAATTGAATTTAATTAATTTCTTTAGCCATGTGTACCCCTTGAATGGGTTAAATTTGATTTAAATCTAACTATACAATTAATTTGATTAATTGCACAATTAAATGATTATTTTGATTTATTTAATTCTTTTGGCTTTTGATTTCAATTAATATTGGATTTTAGGCTTGATTGCAATTAATGCTTTGATTTTTCCTTGATTGCTCACTTGATCTGATCTTGACAATTTTTAGGTGTCTACACTAACAAGTGTCTCTTTTTCAGAGGCAGTTTGTAGAAATTATTTATCCTTCACACATTAAGCCCAGAATAGAGCTTACATTGTTGATATGTGATAATCCAACATACCATAATTAAATTGATTTAGATTATATTGAATTAAATTACAACTATAGTTAATTTAAATTTTAAATTATGTATACTTAGTTAAATCACCAATGTCCAACGACAAATCTGTGCCACATGGGTATCAATTGTTGTTGGATGGTGGACCCCATAGGCTATTTGTCCTTGCGATGTCCATGTTATGTTAATGTAACTCAAGCCTTTCATTCATTCAATTTGAAGACTGACACAACACAATGACACATGTCCCTTTTCTGGAAGAAGTTCATGGAAATTTTTATTCGTCAGAACTTTGGCCCAAAATAGAGCTTACATTGTTGATCTGCGATCATCTAGTGGTCATTAAATGGATTTATATCATACTCAATTAAGTATAGTTAATTAAGTATACTTTTTTAAACTACTGATAAATCCATGCCGCATGGGTTAGTTAAATCATAAGTATACTTAGAGTTAGTTAAATTGCAAGTATTCTTAGACTTAGGGTTGGCTAAATCGCAAATGTCCAATTACAAACAAGTGTTATTTGTCACATGGGTATCAATTGAATGGAGGGTCCCGCTCCCATTAATTAATAAATATTATATTCATTATTTTTTATTAATTAATTTTATTTAATATTTAATTAGTAATTACAATAACTGGGCCATTCTAAGTGTTGCAAGTGCATACATCATAGACAGTGCTCCTACCAATCACTCTGACACGTCACACCTACATGTGTCTCTTTTCCAAAGGAAGTTTTAAAAAAATTCCATCCTTAAAAAATTCAGCCTGAAATAAAGCTTATGTTGTTGATCTGCGATCATCCAACAATGATTCATTAATAAATTAATTATAGCTTATTACCACATGGGTATCAGGGATAGTGGGATAGTAGGACCCATAGGTTGTTTATGGTTTAGAATGTCTATGAATTATTAGTTTTGTGCATACAATTGGCTAGGAAATTATTGATTCAACAGAGCTAAGGCAATAAGTGACAACAACTATTAATGATAAAATAAATAGACATTTATTCCTTGATTTTGTTAAGATATGGTGTACTTTTAATGGGGCATAAGGCGGTATGACCTAGGCTTGATGAAATGTTTTAAGATCATGAGGCAAGATTGTATCATTGTTGATCAAGCTAAAGGCTATTGATTAGTCACTAGTGAAGTCTAACGTGTCCACTATCAAATTGATCATTTGCCTATCAATTGGACATTGAGGTGACTCCACCTCATAGTTCATTGTTCAAAACTAAAAGAGTGTTGGAAACACTGAGTAGTGATAGTGAGTCTACGAGACTATGAGTAGGGAGAGATGGACATGCTGATAGTGCTCGAGTCGACAAAAGCATAAGGATCATTTGTGGGGGATGTCATTGATAAGAAGTTAAGTGTTGTAGTTGTGAATGACCATAGTTACATTATGCGTGTGGTTAAGGTAGTGGTGTTTCTAAAGTTTTTAATGGTGTGTCATAGGTATAGGGTCAGCTTGGACATTTTGGCTTTTTTCTTGGTCACGCTCTTATATATGGGGGTTCCCAAGAGATGGGCAAAAAAGCTCACCCAGATGTTATTTAAGCATGCCTATTTGGTTAACATTGATGTTGCACTTGATAATGTGGATGAGGATCCCTCATCCCTTTCCATAGAAGTACTACATTCGGGGACCTCAAATGCAAAAATTCCCAATTATGTAAACAAAAAATGTAGGGTTGTTATAGGGTTGATGGGGTGAGACAAATGACAACATTGATTTTCTACCGTGTGTGATCAAAATCAAGGAACCTGATTTGGATGATTAGCATTGGGACTATATAATAGATCAAGGATTGCTTGATGAATATTTATTCGGTGAAGAAGATGTAGAAGAGATGGTTGGAGAGATGGAGATGGAGACCAGAGAGAAATGAGTTGCTGGAGACAAGTGATACCTGGAGGAGATGGCAAGAGAATAAGCCCATGCCAATTATGGAGCAGATTGTCCGATCATCCATGCAGCCAAGAAAGCCAGGCGGGCCAAGAGAGGTGGGAACAAGGGGATACAAGTGTAGCAAGGAAAACTCATAGGTACTAGTGGGATTAAAAATCTTCCTAAATAATGGGGATACTAGCCTACTACTCTCTAGACTCTAGTCCAAATTTTGTATTTTTGAATTTGGGTTACTGCTTTTCACTTGATAAGAACCCTATTTTTCATTGATAGATAGGTCTAGAGGGTTAGATGTAGGAAATAGTAATAGAATTTCAGGGTCTGTTACTAACAACAATCGACTTGGGGCTATATCATATATTGCAAGGCCTAATATTTATTGTACATCATACAAATTATATTATATTTTAATGCAATTATTGAAGCAAGAAGTAATTTAAAGCTTGATGGTTTGTGGAAAACTAATGCAGTTGGTTTATTTTAAGATTCATAAATTATTAACTTAGTACAATATTGTAATTATAATTTGTTAGCGATTCACAAAATTACACACATAATTTTGTTTGGTTCATTTTAAGATTCATAAATTATTAACTTAGTACTACATTGCAATTTCAATTTGTTAGCGATTCACAAAATCACGCACATAATTTTGTCCATTTCATTTAGAAAATGAAATCTTCTTAGTGCAAAAGAATGGAAGCATTATTTAAATCCATAAAAGGAAAACACAGTTGCAAAAATTTCATTAATATATTCCAAGCATTTTTCTTTGAATATTTACATTGAAGAGTAATTGGTTACTATAAGTACTAAGACTTATGGAACATTGAATTCCCACATAATTTTGATCACACTTTGTAGTTGGAATAGCCCTAATTCTACCAAAAATTTACAAGAATCCCTTCAAAAATTCAAAGCCAGAAGGGGGTAGGTTACTAGGTACTAGGGCAACGGTATCCAAAAAAAACAAAAGAACCCTTAATTTCAAAAAAGCAGGCCATAGGGTCATGACGATGGTGCTCTTCATCCCTTCCTTCTAAGTAGAATTATTCAGAGATGAAAAAATCTATAAATTAAACTTAGAGCCATCTATAGTTTGGCATTTTGTCAATGAGAAACCATTTTTGAAGGTTCAATCCCTACCAATCCGCACCCATTTCCTATGTTGCACCAATTTCTTATCATCCAGGTTCATAATAAATGGTTGCTTTGCCACATTTTGGCCTGACTGGAAGAGCTTGGGTATATCCCTTGGCCATGGGATCCCCATCCCTATTTTTTCTAAGATGACAACTTGAACATGATCCCCCAGGAATTCCTCTTTGAAAACCCGCCTTAACAACAACAAATCCACCTTGTCTCCTCCGAGGTCCAGAAGAGACACCAAAAACTAGGACGTAATTTCTATATTCACTCGGTATCTGTCAAAATTTTCTAGAAACTCATGATCCAACACCATCCTTGCAACCTTGTTTGTATACATTCCAACCTACCTACAGATTGATGCCAACATTGGGTCTAAGATATTGCCCAAAAAGGCCTTTTGATCCTCCACATGTGTACTTGTCAACCAGATAGGATTGTCCATCTTCAGAATATCAGATTATACAGTGTACACCTAGCTACCACAATCACACTATGTGACTGTCTTCCCAAAGATAAATAAAAATAAAAATTGAAAAAGGCCTAAACTAGACTTTTAACCAACAACACCTACTACACTTTGTCTACCCAAGGAGAATTGAAGAAGAAAAAAACATAAATAATCTATAAATAGACCTTGATACTTAATAATTCCTTCTATAACCTTATTAATTCCTTTGTCCTTTAAAAATCTTTAAATCTTTGATATCTCTTTGTAAATCTTTGCCATAAATGGAAGAGTGTGCAAAATTGGGAATATCATCATTTTGTCAGTACCAAATTGGACATTGTGTGTGGATCATAGTTGAGAATGTCACTAACAAGACATTTCTTTATTTTTAATGTCCATCAAAATAGTGCAACATTATCAACTGTTCATGTAACTTACTAACCAGTTGTAATCAACGTTCAAGGTTAGGGTGCGGGGTTAAGATTTAACGCGTATCTTCATTCTACAGACTTTCTGGAGAACCATGTTTGCTTCAAAATTTCGGTCTGATTGATCTAGGATCATCCAACATAAATAATAAATTTATAATGGTGAAATGATGGTTGTTAGGTATGCGTGGATTTGGTCGCACTTATTGATACCATTGTGCAGAGTTTGCAGGTAAGTTGGCAACAAATCAAAGCTTTATTCTCTCGAGATTTGATGTAATTAGATACATTGACATTTGGCATTGGCCCATCACGACGAGTCATAAATCATGGAAATTGGCTATTAATAGAATGTGGATTGAAAAAAATCAACATTCCAATTTTCAAGGGATAAAAAAAAATTGCCCAAAAAATATATTTTCCCATAAATAACGAAAGATTAGCCAATAGTTGTTTAAATATTTTTTCCTTTATAGTAAAACTTTTTGCCAATACACTTAAATATTTTCCCCTTTAAAGGTAGAACATTCGCCTAATATGTTATATATTTTCCCCCATAATAATGTCAAATTCACCAAGCTTTTCTAGAATTTTCATATGATTGAAAAGAAATTGGCAATACAAATTAATATTTTTTCCTTTCAAATTAATTTTTCTGCCAACAATATTAATATCCCCCCCCCAAAAAAATAATAATAATGGAGGATTCGACAGGATTTTACACCGTTGCCTAGGAGGGGTTTCTTAAAGTTATCCATGATATTCTTTGGCTTTAACTAATAATATGTCTCTCTTGAGAAAATTTCCTTAAGTGAGTCACGACTAAATCACATTCTCAAAAGTCTTTTCTCTTCTATGCCCATCAAAAGGTTCCTTATATGTATTGTTGCTTCTCTCCAAATGCTCCTTCACTTGTGTTGCACCTCTTAACATATTGTGTAAAATCCTCTACATCTACACCAATGTCTTATTCCTTAGGACCCTTCAACAATTTTGTGACACCTTCAAGTGATGTCCCCTAAATAATTTGGAAAAGGGTCTTGCTTATATATCGATTCATTGAGTTGTTCAATGCAAATTCAATTTACACCAACAAAGTATTACACTATGTTGGTTTATCTTGTACCAAACTTCTTAAGATATTTCTCAGACTCTTTTTGATACCCATGCATGACCATATGTTTGTGGATGGTATGCAAAACTATTACTTGTCTTCCCAAACTTAATGTACACCAAAGCGGCTTTAGAACTTAACATCCTTCTTTGGGATGATACATAGGGGAAATATTGGAAGAAGACACACATAAGTATGTAATTGGCATATATGCAAATTTTGATGCAATGAGATATTTTAAAGCTTAACATCCAAGTTTTCCTAGAATGATTATTCCTTGTAAGTTAGATAATTATTGTATATTCCTTTTTGTGTTTAACTACACAATTGAATGTCTTTAAACACTAACACATAACTCCAAGTAACACAAATGTGTACCAAATTAGCTCCTAATGACTAGAGTGAAAATGTAGGAAAGACATCCAAGTTTTAAAAATTTGAATTTAGGAGTAATCTTGAACTCCCCTAGATTAAATTTGAGTTCTAAAGGTATTGGGTGAGGACAAGGAAAATGTAAATATCAAGGTCATGACTAAATATATAGAATTTTGGTCTCATAATGAGACAAATGAATGTGAAAATGCAAATGCATTTAAAATAAGCCTAATACATGGAAACATGTGCAAGTAAAAATGAAAAGATATATTGGGGGAATAAGCCAAACTCTATAGGAAGGTACACTACATGTCTACATTTGATTGTATTCAATCATTCCTTCAAAATAGGTTCAAAACTAACGAAAATGGATATAAGTTTACAAATTTCACTCTTATAAAGACAACACTCCTTATAACATGTGATTGTATTCAATCCTTGTTCAAATTAGGTCCAAAACTAATTGAAAATGGTTATGGGTATACAAATTTCACTCTTAAAAAGGGAACATTACTTTTCACTGTGTAATTGTATTGAATCATTCCTTCAAAAGAGGTGCAAAACTAAATAAAAATAGGTATAGGTATATGTAATGGCACACACACACACACACATGTCTACACCCCCCCCTCCCCACACACACACACTTTGTCTATTCTTTTCTTATGAACAAAAAATATAATTACAAATAGCTTATTCTACATTTCAATCTTTATCATCTTATATATTTTACTACTTAATTTTATCCGAAATAGTTTATCATAAAGCTAAAGGGGTGTACCTCAAGTGGCTGAGCACAATTAGTGATGATGATGGAATGAGATATAGAGGCTATTCACCAAGGTTCAAACCTCCAAAGGCATGTTCGGGTCAGGTTTGACCCTTTAGTGAATTTGACGTATTGGATCCCCTTACACTTGGTTGCTTAGCTAAAGGAGACTTGTGGTTTAGATGTAAACGACCCATGTTTCATGAGCACAAGAACCCAAGTAGTGGACATTATAAGTAGTGGTTCACAAGAAACCTATCTCTAATGATAATTAATTAAGTGTTCTTGTCGAATCCTAATAGCAATACCACAATTTGACTTGTCGTGAAAAAATTCTCCCCCTCATCAATTTATAAGTATGCTTACTCAAATGATTGATTAATATGCTATATGATATATAGTTGTAGCTTACACACTCAAATAGTTGTAATCTATTATATAAATCCAAAATACGAACATTGAAAAAAAATACACTTTAATTTCTAGAAAAGAAAACACACTTGTTTTTTCTTCCCTAGAGACCCAAATACCATGGTAGCTGTCCATGTTGTCCCTTGACTCTGAGGCTTCCTCGGGACTACTCGTGACAGTAGTTGTCACCCCAACTGTACTTGCCGAGGTGGGTCTTAAGGCCAGACAGATTACGCCTCTCACAAAAGAAGACAGACCGGTACAAAGCGTAAAACAACACAGTTTCACCTCTGCCAGAAATTACATAAATGGACCTGCCAAACTTTAATAACAACAATAAAATGAACACAGTACTACTGTGGGCATGCAATTAAGTTAATTAAATCCTCAAGATGCGCACCAACAACTGCAGGGCGGCAACAGTAGGATTTCATTTCTCATTGACGGTGGACGTTAAAATTCTGTGTATTCTATTCTATTCTCTTATGCTCTTTTTCTTTGTTGTTTCGTCTGCACACTAAAGATAGATCGGTGTATTTCTTACGGTTGCCGGGAAAATAAGACGGCTGATGTCAAGAGTGTCGGTCGACAGCGACAAATTTGTTTGGTCGTGAATCTTTGAAATGAATAAAAAATGGGCAAGTTTTACAATTGCAGAGAGTGACAAGTCACCCGCTTTGATGGGTCAAAAGCAAAGCAGATGGCGAAAGAGGAGAGTTAGAGTATAAGTCAGCACATATGATTTGGGGTGACCCCACAACCAGCCTGTCGGAATTTAATTTCACACACACTCGGATCTGAAATGCTCATTCAACTGGATTTTATAATCATACCGTGTGCTCACAACCACCGTCTCTGAATTCGCGGTAAAGGTGTAGGTTTTCAAGTAGTCTGCACCGGAGGATGCAACCATCTCGAGTGACATTAAGTTGGAACTCTTGGTCACAGATCTATACACCCATTTGTGTTTTCTGTAGGCCCAAATAATGTTTTTCTCAATGGATTGCCTCAGATCTGGTGTTTTGGGTCTCCTTCTGGTTCTTTTGGTTATAGCCTCGGAGGTTTGTGCAGTGCAGAAGGTTGAGAAATCTTCATCTGGGTTGTCTTCAAATGCACAGGCTTCAGTTGGGTCGTCTTCCTCTTCTCAACCGGCAATCAGCTCCAACTCAGTATTGGTTGCATTGTTGGATTCTCACTATACTGAACTGGCCGAGCTTGTTGAAAAGGCATTGCTTTTGCAGCCTCTGGAAGAGGTTGTGGGCAGCAGCAATATTACAATCTTTGCGCCCCAAAATGCTGTGTTGGAGAGGAAGTTGGATCCTGAATTCAAGCAGTTTTTACATGAGCCCGGGAATCTTAAGTCACTGCAGAAGCTGCTTATGTTCCATGTTGTGCCACGCAGGATTGTTGCAGAGCAATGGGGGAACAAGATTCATCAGACACTGGCCAAGGATGGGCTGAGGTTGTCTGAGAAAGGGGGTAAGAAGAGTGTAGATCTGGCTTCCATATCACACCCCAATGCAGTCATTAGGCCTGATGGTGTTATTCATGGCATTGATAAAATGCTGATACCCAAGTCAGTGCAGGATGATTTTAATCAGTGGAGAAGAGAGGCTTTGGCTGTCATTCCACAGGGGGCCCCTGTTGTGGATCCTAGGAACATTAAGGCCGCCAAAAAAACTTCTAGCAAGAAGGATTACACTCCTGAGCACTCAGTTTTTTATGCCATGGCCCCTGCCCCTTCACTTGCCCCTGCACCTGCTCCTGGACCTGGTTCAGGTCACCATTGGTTTGATGGAGAGGCACAAGTCAAGGACTTTATTCACACATTGGTTCACTATGGTGGTTACAATGAATTGGCTGACATTCTGGTGAATCTCACTTCATTAGCCACCGAGGTGGCCAAGATTGTTTCAGAGGGCTACAGGGTTACTGTACTTGCACCCAATGATGAAGCCCTAAGCAAGCTTACAACAGATCAGCTCAGCGAACCCGGTGCCCCCGAACAGATAGTATACTACCACATTATTCCAGAGTATCAGACTGAGGAGAGCATGTACAATGCTGTAAGAAGGTTTGGGAAGATTAAGTATGATACCCTGAGGTTTCCTCACAAGATATCTGCTACGGAAGCAGATGGGACTGTGTTGTTTGGTGAGGGAGAGCATTCTGCCCATTTGTATGATCATGATATCTACATTGATGGCAGAATCTCTGTTCAGGGGATTGATAAGGTTCTGTACCCAGCTGAAGACGTTCGAAAGACGAAAGGAAGGAAGTTGGAGGAAGAAAATAAAGAGGTTAAAACAACCAACCGCACCAGAGGTATGGCTTTCTTACATATAGTTAGGTTTTGGTTCCAATGTTAATTGTAAGAATGTAGTGGTTCTGTTTTACTGTTTCATTGCGGTAAGATAATGACGTGGGGTAAATTAAATCAAATTAATGTGGCTGGAATTGGTATCAAATTTGCGAGCATCGAAGCATTTCATCTCTTACTATATTCGGTGGAGATGATGCATGCTGGCATTTGTAACTATGTTTTCAAGCTAGCCTCAGCAATCACCTCACCCTTTCTTGTTTCTGCCAGATAGCAGAGAATCTCTTAGATCTCTCTCATATTATTCTCCCAAATAGGGTTTTTAGCCAACAATGTCTGGTTGGGCTATACCGATTCCTGCAATTACAGAAGAAACAACCTAAATCTTTGATTTTGCATTTAGTATATGTACATTGTGGCATTTGTTGATTTACAGTTATGGTTTCAGTGATCTCTGTATTTGAGCGTTGCACGGATGTTTTGTCTATCTGGCATACATTTTTCTGTCATTTGGAATTTCAGTTAGCATATTATTTGCTTCTAACCTTTTTATGTTAACCAAAGGGTGTTCCTGATTTTGATCTAATTGGTGTGGATGTACAGGTCGTGTGCTTGGAGCTGTATGCGGTTTGTTTGAGAGGTTTGGTGGGATTTCACTTGTGTCCAGTTGTCAATAATTGCTTATTATTTAAGTAAGCATCTCTCTCTCTTCCCTCAAGTATTTTTCTTTTTTGTGAAAGTAAGGATCCATGTGAGAAAAGTGTTTTCAGTGGCTTTAGATCATCAGAGTGGTCACTTTGGTTTATTTTTTTTATCTGGCGTGTTTTTAAGTTTGGCTTGGTGGAGTCCACGATTTGTTGTGGGTGTTACAGCAATACATGTTTTCATCCATGAAGTTAAGAAACTGCCTTCATCTACAATAAGGTCAGGTATTTTCATCAGAAGGAAAATAGTTGGTGCGAAGACTCGGTTGCAAACTTCTCTGATTACAAACATCCATGTATCTTTGAATAGTCACCAGATTTGGACTAGGTTCCACCTGTAAAGCAAAAAAATCAAAGTAGATCAGGATTAGACTTGTAGGAGTTCGAACAACCAAAAATGCATATGTTATTGGAATTTTCAAAGGGTTTCTTTGATGAATCTGGTTGAGTCTGCATGGTTAAGAAGGCTTATGCTTTGTAACCTCTGGTCAAATTCAATGTAAGCATTTTGAAACATAAGCACCCAAGAATTGTGCCATTAGAGGTTATATTTTCGAGTCTGTAGGACATATTTGAAACACTGAATCTCTCTTACTACCAAGACAACAGCAGTCTTTGGGTCCCAAAGGCAGAGAGAAGAAAGTGCTTAAGTTCTGAAATCCACTCTAATGTAAAATGTAGGTTGTGCGCCTATTAGCATCACATTTGGCTATACTCATCAGGTGACTTTTTGTGTGCCTGTTATTATTCTGTGTAATATTATTACTGAGTGCCTTGAATCAATACTGTGCATGTAACATCCTGCACTTACTAGTGTTATTCGTTGCGATTATTTCTTCTTTTGTTTCCAGTAATTTGGATCAGAGGATGTTCATATTACTATGGCTTCAAGTTCAAACCACATGATCTGTATATATTTTTGTTTGTAAAATGTCTACTGCCATTCACTTAGAAGCCCATGAAATTTGTGAGGTTGGTATCTAGTTAGTTTTGGAACACATCATCTGATTCTGACTTTTGAAAGCAATATTACTTATGCAAATTTTATGAGCAAAATATCAAAATACGCAAACTGTTGAACTCTAATGGATTTTGGTTTGTTTTACATCTCTAATGAAACTGAAGTTTGTCATTAAATTCCATGTCTTCTTGCCTCAAAGCTGTCGAATATCTCTGTTACTTCATGTTATAAAAAATGCAGGGAAGATCTGGTGTATTGCAATGCTGCTTATTAACAATACAAATTGGATTTTTGCAGGTTTCTCTAGGGAAGATATCTACCACTGGAAAAGATAAAGCATTTGTGAATCTATTATGTCGATATATGTGTAAAACAAGATGATGAGCTCGAGGGCCTGTTGCAGAAAGCCTGAGGACTTGAAAGGATTTATGCATTGTTGATCAAATAGATGTCTAGGACTTTTGCAGTGGGTACCCCATGAGCTACGCAAAATTATTAGTCAGAATATATTAGTAGCAGATGAGGTGTTGTGATTTTTAATTAGTACCAATTGATCTCTAATAGGATGGGCCCAATCATCATTATATGCATATGATTGTTAGAGTCTGTCAGATTTGTTTGATAAGGTGAGTTTTGTTACATAAACAGGATTGTTTCCTGTGGTGAGGAAGAGCTGCATCTTCCTCATCAATAAATGTGCTCTGGACGAAGTAATGAGCACTAAATAAAACAATAATGATTCTTTGAATGTTAATATGTAATTAATCCATTCACATTGATTCTTTTCAAATCTCACTCGTTTCTGATTGATTATTTAACTCTGCTAAAGTGGTTGATTCTAAAACTAATCTAATCCACAAATCCAGAAGTAACTTAAAATTATGGATTGTGGAAATCTGATATCATTAAAGCTAAATTGAATTCACCAAGCTCTCTAAAGCATGTGAGTGGGTATATGATTGAATTGCATTTATTCATTTCCTCACATGTTTATATGATTGGATTGCATTTATTTGCTTCCTCACATGTTTTTGAACTCAATTATCACTTGGAATCTTTAGTCTCCTCGGAGAAACTGCATGATGTGCATGGTCTGTATATGGAAAAATCTTTAATGGATGAATGGGATTTAAAACTTATCTTGTGTTTCATATCAGTCACAATACTCTCCCAACTAACCTCCAGCTCTGATATTCGAAGCTCCAGTCTAGATAAACAAGTAAAAATCTTTACATGGAAATATCTTTAGAGGATGAATGTTGTTTAAAACCTGCCTTGATGTTTAATTAAATATCTGTTACAATACCTGCTTAACTAATATCTAGCTCTGAACTTTGAAGCTCCAGTCTAGCTAAATAAGAAAATTCATACGGAACAGGAGGAAAAAAGATAAAGTAGGGGAAGAGCATCAGTAGCTGCTCACTTGTGATATTGCTATCAGGATTTAACTGTGTATTTTTTTTTTGAGTCAAACTCATTGACCCATGATTCATGAGTAGTGGTTCACCGAACCCATCTCTCATGAGAATGAAATGGAAAGCAGTACTGGGATGGGTGACCTCCCGGGAAGCCCCGGTGCTTCACCTCTGTGAGCATCACCTAGATCCAATGAGTGCTAACTGTTCCATTTCATTCTCATGAGAGATGGGTTCGGTGAACCACTACTCATGAATCATGGGTCAATGAGTTTGACTTGAAAAAAACTACACAGTTAAATCCTGATAGCAATATCACAATTTTTGACTTGCTGTGGAAAATATCTCGTATTTATCAGCTGCTCACTTACCCACAGATCCTAAATAGTACAACAGATTTTGACAATTTTTTTAGTTCGCTGTGTCTTATGAACTTGATAAACTTGATCTGAAGGTTTTTCAGAGATGATTGTATTTGGCTTTCATAAATTACAACAGAGGTGGTTCCATTGTTTACATGCAGAGGTGATTCCTACATGCAAAGGTTATTCCACTGTACTCCTATCATTAAGTGGGCGGAGTGGGATTACCATTTGTTTTTGGTATTAGGTGCACTTCTCATTGGATTCTTATAACAATGACATGGTATTCTCTTACAGCATGCTTTGAATGTGCGCATTAAGTACTTACTTATATCTTTTAAAGGCTCACAAAATATGGGTCAACTATAAACAAACATATTCAATTAAGAAAAACCTCCCAGGAGAAGAGTACGCGTTCTGCATCATAAGAAGGTGGGCCCCTGCCATCACCATCACTATCACTGAGTACCTAATGATTAAAGCACTAGCTATCATGTGATAATGTGTGGTCCAGCCTTTTCCAAATGTGTGACAGCTATGGATTTGACTTTAACGACTTTCTAATGCACAACTGGAACATGATACTATTTCTCTGGCAGAAGTCTAGTTTGGTGTTATGACACCCTGTATGCCAACCTACATCTCATATGGTTCTGGTTTTACCAAGAAATTGTGTTGGATATGAATGATCATAGAAGGCTCAACATGATCAGCTTTCACAACATGATAGCTGTCATAAGCTGATCAGGAAGGACTACTTTATGCTTATTTATTGTCATGATAGATCATGGAGTATGATTCAAATTGTTAATGGTAAAAATTATTCAAGATTTATTATCGTAGATTGTAATTTCACGAATCTAAAAATATTATCCTTGATATCTTAAATTGTAATTTCATGCATCTAAGAAGATTACTTCTATAATGTTGGAACTCCTCTCAAATTCACCACACCCAAAATTGGCCCATCTTTTTCAGGGAAGCTTCAGAGAAAACATAGATGCTTTTTATTGGGAATAATTTAGAGTAATTTGATTCATAGACACGCACGATACTGAGACGGAGAAAGTTTAACTTTTTATAATAAAAATAAAGGGAGTTCTAGCTGTCATTGTGAAAGTTCACAAAGAAGAATATATTTTAGTTTTTTTTTAATTCCTTGGAAACGCTTCAGTCAAGAACAAAATATAAAGAAATGATGGAACAAAAAATAAAGAAATGACTTGAATTGTATTAATTAAACATAAAATGAGTTATAACGTAATCATGAGAAACTTACAACATGATTGTTAAAATGTTTAGTTTTTAATTGAGTTATATATTTTATTAATAGTGAAATTGTTCGTCTTGGATGCTCTCGCTTTGTTTTTGCCCTTTGTTTACTCTTTCCTGCTCGTTGAGGAATAATGCGTATTTTAATTTCATTTACATCTTCAAAGATTGGGTAATGCTTTTTAATTTATTTGTCTCATCTCTACTCCAATATTTAGATGATAAACCGAAATAACTCAGTTTTGGGGGTGTGGAAGTAAATTTAAAAAACAAAAAACAAAAAATGGACCCCTCACCAACTCCTTTAAAAAGAAACTAAAAAATATCCCTCACCAACTCTTTTCAACTAACTTATGTTGAAGTTCTATATATAGACATACTTCAAATTATAACATTATTAATCGAGTGTACAATAGAATGTTAACCATTGCAACATCTTTATGTCAATGTTTTAGGTATTGTATAATATAAAATGAGGATTATGTAAAAGGGCTATTTTCTCCAATTCATATTACACATTGGAATGCAAAATCACCTCAAGACAAATGTGATTTAACACTTTTTGATGAGAAGGATGACAATGCAATATTTAATGTCTTGAAGAGTTTTCATTGCTTTGTTGTTTATGATTTGGGAGAGAGAAAATATATTGATGTAAGCAACTAAACAAGTATAGATATGATCTAATCTAATTGAGAAAATTGATAAAAAGGGGAAGGGAGATGGATTTGAATGCACTTGGAAATAGAATAGAAAAAGTGAAATTTTAGATCCGAATTACTGATTGTCGGAGTGTCGAAATAGTTGTAACTGTTGATTTGAGACTTGGAGGTTGTAAATTAACTTCCTCCCAAATTTTAGTAAAAAATGGCAGGGACATGTTGAAACTCAAATTGTATTCGGGACAAGTCGGTTTTGGCGATATGTTCTTAACACTTTCGGAATAAACTTTCACAAAATCTACAACCGTTTCTTCACCGCCCAGAAAAGATCTTATGGCTTCATAACATGTTCTTGCACAAAAAAAAAAAGGGGAAAAGATTGGGAAAATGGGTTTGCTTTGGTCAAACCCTTGTTTAGGAATTGACCTTGAAATTGAATTGAAATTACATAAGGAAAGATGAAAATAGAAGCTAGATTTAAATTACCTCATGCCTTGATGATGCGATGCTTCTTTGGATGTGATCACAAATATTGATGCAATAGATTAATCTCCACAAAAACCTAATAGGAAATCATGAAACCAAAGCCTTGGTTTGCCATAATGCTTGATGAAGAAGAAGGATTGAAGACTTGGATGCTTGATTGAAGAAGAGATCTTGAACTCCAATTTGCTTGCTTGATCATGAATGCTTGAAATCTTGATATGAAATACCCGCACTTGATTACTTGTTACCAAATGAGGGAAGATGAGGTCCTTTTATACTTGACTGCCTCAATTTGGGATTCAAATTTGATCCAAGCCAACCACAATTGAAAATGTCAAAAGAAGGCCCTAATATCGGGCTTTGAGCAAAATTTGGGCCCAAAACACTAGGGACATGTTAGTTTTGGCGACTTGTCCCAGGTCAAATGGGCTCAAATTTCACTAGGATATTAGGGACTGTAAGTGTGAAAAAAAGTAGAGACAACTCATTTCAGGGTTACAACAGATCATGAAGACCGATAATAAGTGGATAGGTCCTAGATGAGAAAATGAATTATGGGATTGGATGGAAAATAGAGTACACTCAGAAATAAGGGCCAACCTCGAGTTTTGGACAAATTGAATCAATATAGGATTTTTAATGTTAATTTGAAAGTCCCATAAGTGCTAGGAGAACATAAAATCAATGTAGGAACCCATACATACTAAAATGGGGCTAAAATGAGCACCTAAATAAGGGTGCTTACTTTTTAGGACTATAAAGGTATTATTGTATTTGTCAAAAAACTTTAAGTGATTTATGGTCAATTGTTGAGAGTGGGTATCCTCCCTTTTACTTTGAGTGTAACTAATCTATGAGGGTGTTCTAATTATAATTAAAACAAAACATGTTTTAAAATAAAAGTAGAATCTAATGTTTATTTGGTCCCAAAGATTATCACTATACCAATATTAACCCATTGAACATAAAATCTCAATTATGGTGATAAAAACATCATTGTAGAATTGCAAGATGAAGGAATGCAATGCATGATACCTTAGGATGGTGATTCTTTTGACCCACTATAAAATTTTCCTTGAATGAATTGGTTAGTTGTAAGGTGCATAGAAGCTATTTATTTACTCTTAAAATATTGGTGAAAACTAGTTTACAATTTGATTATATGGTTGATCAATAGACTTATATTAGTGATGCCTAATCTATTGGGTTATAAAGTCACAAATTAACAAGAGAAATAACACATATAAATCACAATAGAATATTAGTCACATATATACAACCTAAATAGAAAATAATTGAACATAATAATATCTTTTAAAATTACCAAAAATTAATATGGAAAATAGGAGACCATTACAAAGATTGTAATTGTAAAATTCTTACAATTATCAAATCTTGATCATATCAACAGATGTGACAAGAGAGAATTATAAGTCATAATTGTTGCCACAATTTGTTTGATTGAAATGCCCCTAAAGATCCACAAATGACCAAGGAAGCATTTAATTACAAACACTAGTTAACAAAACAATGACTTCGGGATATAAAAATCAAACTATTATGTATGTATATGATACTTTGTTTGTCATTCCATTGCTTATGATAATTTGATAAAAACATATAGATATTAAATGTAGCATGTAAGAGAAGTGAAATCCCACACAATCCATGAGATGAAAGATCTAAAAGAGGGATGTATATCAACAATTGGAATTCAACCACCACATTCATTAGTGAATTGGAACATTTTTTTATCATCTAGTGTTAAAAAAACATATAGATCCATGGTCACAAGATGAACAATAATGTTTAGGCAAGAAAATACTCTTGCAACAATTGTAGCTGTAATATTTGATGATTAATGGCAATCTAGAACAAATACAAAAATTGATGTGGAAAGAGAGATCGGAACTAGAGATGTGATGTTTTGTGTTGGGATAGGATGTTAAGACAAGACACATGGATGCAAGTATTAAAGTCCACTAAAACTTTACAAATGGGAGAAAATGAATGAGTGTAGGATGTGGGAAAACATACAGGGAACTGAAGTAGAAGTAGAGGTAGAAACATCATTCCACAAGAAAAGATGAAAGGAGTGGTAAGCCCATTGGAAAAATTTGCGGGAATATGATGTAGAATTGATGCTCTAGATGAAAGGCTACATTGAAAGATTAAAAGTCTATTGAAACTCTGCAAAAGAAAGAATTAAGCAACAAAAGCATTTGGGAGGAATGCAATATCTTGATCTAGAGCTAGAGGTTATGATAGGATGTTTTGATGTCTATTGAAAGTCTATAAGAAAAAAATTAGAGAGATGGTGTAGGAGCACCTGGGCGAATTGGTGATCAACACCACCCAAAAATATTTTTTGATTATCTTTTAAGTTTTCTTTTGTCTCAATCTTGGACATCTCTCAACACAATGGGGACTTAGTTGTGCAATCAAACTTGTCAATTTGAATTTTTTGTCAATTCCTAATTTAAGGCTTTGTAGGTAGTTTAAAAAAAATATTTCTAGAAAATTCACAAGAGCTCAAGTAAAATCGTTTTGCATGGAAATCTTGAAGGTACTACGTGGAATCCAAAAAATGAATCAAAGTTGTATCTTATCCAGTTTGGGGGATTTTAATATTGGAAGTTTGTCAATCTCTACAATTTATGGAAAGATTTAATATTTTAAAATTCTAGAATGCTGGGGCAAAATCCTTCTGCATTTTAGTAGGTTGTGTTTTCCTAACATATGAGTAGTGTGTTATGTTGTAGGATTGCTTGGAGTGAGGATCTATTTGAGCTATATATTGTATCTATGTGCCTTCATAAAAATAATCTTGTACATTATGATTGAAAGTAGATTATTTTCTAGGTTTTTTTTCAAATTGGCTTTCTACATGGCAAGTCACATGTTTTATTTTAATGAATGTTATTATATTATTTATTTATGTTTTTTTCTTTTTGAACTAAGGACACCTAAATAAAACACATACTTTCATTTGCACATAGAAAATATACTATACACTTATTATATAACATTACAAAATGAATCTTCAAACTCTTGTCTCTTTCCCTAAAAATGTCATCAACAACTACTGTCATATCTTGCCTTTCTAGTTTGAAATTGTCTGTTGCAATTGTGCTATTGTGGTCTTCCCAGGCTTTCGATCATGGTTTGGAACTCATGTGCATTCCATTGAAGCCTGTGATGGATCACTACTAGGTGCTATGACTCATGTGGGTGTTGTTGAAGCTTGTGCTAGCTTGTTGCTATGTGCTACTTCAATGGTGGTTGGGTACTTTATTCTACCTCATCTAGCTACTATTGGTGAGTGTGGGTTTGGTACTTCTATGCCTATGGGTTTAGAAGGTGTTCCTATCTTAGGAATTGACATTAGTGCTACTTCTAATGTGGGGGTTTCTGTCGAGGTGGTGCTTTCTATTTCTAGTGCTTTTGCACCTATTCTCACCAGGAACTCTTTTGGGAGACCTATTCCTAGGTCTACTAATATTGTGAGTATTGGGGTTCCCTCCTAAAGCCTCTTTCTATTGTTGATGGGTGAAATGTTTCTCATGTTGCCAGATCTTCTACTGCTCTTCCTCCCAAGGGGAAATCTTGACCTCTTGCTTGGGCCAAGACCTCCCTTGTTGTGTTTTGTGGCTATGTTGTGGTGGATAATGTGGACTTCTACCAATATTGCAAGTTGGTGTATAGATTTTTTGGTCTTTGTCCTTCTCTTCTGAATCTTCATTAATGAGTGATAGATTCTTGGAAATCGTTTGTTTCTGGTAACATTGAGATTTTCTCTTGTGCTAAGGGGTGTTTTGTTTTTTGTTTTATTTCCTCTAATGACCAAGAATCAATGTTCAGAAAGTTGTGGGCTTGGGGGTTCACTCCCTTTTGGTCAAAACGTGGACAATATCCTCAACCCTCTTACTAAACCACTTAGTGTGCGTGCACTGTGGATTCAACCTCCCAATCCTCCCATTCATTTTTGAGAGAATTATTATTTTGAGGCCATCAACAATCCTATCAACCATTTATTGAAGGTGGATAATACCACCACCTCCATGGGTCTCTTTACCTTTGCTCACATATTTGTTGATATTGACATCTCCATACCTCTTCTTGGAGATGTGGTTCTCATGGTTGGGGATAGGCCATGGACTCAATTATTAGACTATGAGAGTCTCCTCTTTCTATGCCATAGTTTCTTCTCCACTGGCCACTTGGCCACATACAATTCTCTCTCATTACATAGAGGGGTTCTTCCACTAATGAATCTTCATAGGCTAGTGATGACTCATCCCAAGATGGTGCTCTTGATGCTGGTTTGACACTCTCAAGCCTTGTAGATCCTACTCTATTTCTTGTTGCTGGTATGGCTCTCTCTAGATGCACGGATCCTTCTCTACTTTTTGTTCATGTTCTACTCTAATATTTGGCAGATGACGTTTAACCTTGTCAACATTGTGCCCCTTGTGCTAACACTCCACAAAAGAGGATTTCCCCACTTGCTCCTGCTTGTGGTGGGGATCCTAATGATAGTATTACCTAGATTGTAGTTCGTCAGCATAGGAAAGATCATTCTTCATCATATTCTCATTCTCTTCCCCAGCTTGTTTTTGTCTATCCACTCTTGATGTTGGTTACTAGCTATCTTGCTAGTGTGTTGTTAATGGTCTATTCTAGCCTTTGTTGTTTGAGACATGTTCTCGATCAAGTTATAAATAGCCTCTTTGGTTCGTCTTTGTAATGGTTAGCACCCTTATTTTGCTACTGCTAATATCAATCACATTAAAATTTGAAAATAGAATGCAACCTTCAATTTCAACAATCTTTGAGATGTGATGGAATTTTTTTTCAGACTATAAATGAGCCCTATCACTCCACCCATAAGATAAAATAATCCATAGTAGATTTATTTAAATCCCCAAGGATAACTACATTGGCTGAAAAAAAAAACATTAAAATATCTCCTGTGTAAAGATGTAGATCATGATTTTGATTTGTGTTAAAAGGAAAAGATTTGGCTGTCCTTACGTGTCATACATATGATGAATCAACTTAGCTCTGAAAATTATCCATTGTGCTTCATTCCATATAACGTTTCTGATCTCATGTGAAAATTATCACTAATATTATCTCTTACAATATTTGAGGTAGTAACTTTCACCTAGAGACTTAATGCGATGTGACTTTGTCTGAAAGTGAAAAAATTAAATATGTAAAAATACTTTATTATTATTATTATTATTTTACAAAGATGTATTTATAGTTTGTTAATTATTCAATTGTAATTAAATTTTTATTTGGAAGTGTATATGAAAGGAGAAAAAACATAAAATTTTTCAAACACAATGAAATGATTCATTATCTTGATTTTCCTATATCTCTATTTCAAAGAGTAAAGAGGATGAGCTCCATTAATCCCCCCTGTTACTTTTATGTGTGTGGTTACACAAGTCTTGATGTTTTAAAGACAATATTATGGAATGTAGGTGTTGTAAAAATAACAACATAATAATAACATTCACAGACTTTTGTTGAAAATGGTCTTAAAGAGGTCTTATTTATAGATTTTGAGGGTTTGGGTCAAGGTTGGAGATTTAATTTCAAGATCAATGGTTAGATATTGATGTGAAATTTGGAGGAAGGAGAGGCTTTCAATGAAACCTTGTGATAGGTGTACATAGGTGGGTGGAAAAATGATTTGATTTAAATGGCTAAGATTTTTATAATGAGATCAAATGGCTTGGATTGCATCTTCTCGCACATTGCAAAAAGATTAATGGGGATGGGAGGTTTTGACAAGTATCCTCTCACACATATGCGAGGATACCGAAGGAAGGGAAACTATGACCTATGTGGGAGATAACACATGGGAGTGTGAATGGTGTAGATTTTCTAGAATAAATTGGAGGGCTAAGATCTCACAAAAGGATTTAATGGGTACAAGAACTTAGATGTGACCAATGATTAAATTAAGTATCACATTTTGACTTTGTGAAAATGATTAATAACTTGGTTAATTGAAAATAGGAAATTAAATTAAAAAATATAATGAAATAAATGACCATTTATTTAATTTTTCTATGATGTTGCATAACAAACTTACTAAATAAACTAAGTTGTAACCTTAGAAAGAAGATGGATTAATTGGATAAAAAAGAAATATGAGAAGAAATAGGCGGAGCTCCGTGTTGTCTGCGTTTGGGGGGGCTAGGGTTTCCTCCCTTCAGCCCAAATCTGTTCTTCCTCTCTTCAAGTTCAGGTCAAGAATTCGACTTAGGCGGTGGGTTCTCGGCGGGAGCTGGGGTATGTGGACGCAAAGTCTACGAAAGGGCTCCCTGGCTTCGGTGAGGACTCCTCCCTTACTGATGGCCTGCGGATGGACATGACCCTAAAATCGGCAGCAACCCATACTACTTCTGTAGCGATGGAACAAAGTGCAATCACCATGGTTGGCGACCTAGTTAAGGATAGGGACAATATCTATCCTCCTCTATTATCATGAAGCATTATTAATTAATATTGACGACAATTATTAAGATGACATTATATATATATATATATATATATCCTCTTCTATTATCATGAAGCATTATTAATTAATATTGATGACAATTATTAAGATGACATTATATATATATATATATATATATATATATATATATATATATATATATATATATATATATATATATATATATATATATATATAATGATGATGATAACATACTAAACAAGATTTCATGTGTGACATTGACTATAATGTTGATTATGAGAATCAACTTAATAATCAATGAAATCAATAATAAACGTAAATGCAAGAATCAATAAAGGCATAGTCGGTATCAACTATGATGATCAAAATCAGCATGGACTGTGGTTATCACCGTCGATAACCACTATCGGCCAATGCACATTATTGGTATCAATATATATTATGAGCATCAATATTGGTATCAATTGTGATGATCATAGTCGGTATCGATTGTAGTTATCATAGTTAATACTCGTATCGACTGCCGTTATCATTTATTATATGTGAGTCGATTATTATATCAACTATCTTGCATCATCTTAACTAAGTTGTAAATTGATCATTATCGATCAGTTCAATGGTATATATTATCGGTAACAAATGAATGATTAAAATAATGATCAAGAGACATGTCTCATGTAGAGACATGTGAACAAAGTTCATGTAGAGGCATGTCCCTACGGGAGGCTTGTCCATATACACATTGAAAGAGTGACTTGGAAAATACAGAAATCTACAAGTATTATTACAAGTTACAATAGAGATCCATATCAAGTATTCTCAAATAAATAAGTATATCATTATTGTATTTGAAGTTCATAGTTTTCTCTTAGATCTACATTATTATTATATAGGCAATCTCATAGAAGTCAGAATATTATTCTAACACTAGTACACTATAGTTTCACTATACATACATCAAAGAAATAAGATACAAAAATTAAAATTTCCTCTATTCCAAATATGATCACATCTTAACAGTTGGGTTCAGATTTACCTTGCTGCTAAAGGGTTCTTTATTGACGTTTTTGAAAAGATTCAAGACAGAAATACGATTTTGGGTGACTAGGTTTGGTGTTGGGAAGAGAAGTATGTGCTAATCCTGAAGCTGTGGCATCCCGATTTTAGTCCAAGTACATAAACTAACAAAATTCCAATATGGGTAAGGCTTCCAAACCTTCATCTTCATCTTTAGTTTGACTCTTGTCTATAAGCAATTAGGGATTCGCTGGGGAATTTTTCAACAGTTGATGCAAATTCCTCAAACTTGTATCATTCTACATAAGCACGTATTTTAGTGGAAATGAATACTGTTGAAGGGCTTCATACAACAATCAAGATCAATACCTCTAAAGGCTGCTGGGTACAAACATTGGATTATGAAGGTATATCCTTTAGATGCGGAATTTGCTTCCAAACTGGTCATATGGCTACGAAATGTGACAAACTAAAATCACAAAAGGATGCTTCTTGGTGGAAAGATGCTACCCAAGAACACTACACAGTAGAAAAGAAAGGAGAGAAACAAAAGAGCTTCTCACAGGTTGTTATGGGGGAGCAGAAACAATCTACTATTTCTACTTCACAGGAGGTGCAACCAACATCACATAGCAAAACTACTATGTTGATGGGGGTGGATATGGAGCCACAACCGAGTACTAGTCTCGGTACTTCTGAGGGAGATGAAAAGCATAAGCCATTGGGGTCACATGTGTCCGAGAAAGTGGCAAAAAAGGTTGATTTGGCCCTACATGATGTTTATGAGATTGAAGATTATGAGCATTGTCAAGACAATAGATCTGTTGGTTGGGAGTATGATACTGCCCGAGTTGAAGATGGGTGATAAATAGTGAAAATAAAAAAGGTGAGGATGCCAAATGACACATTGTAATACCCCTCCATAATTTTCTTTTCAATTTGACTAGCCAAACTCTTTTAGGCCACTTTTCATATGTGTATTAAATCTTCAGATAGACCTGATGTTATGTATATGGTATATCTTTATAATTAATTAATGCATACATAATTCTACGTCATGGAACCCTTGAGATTTGTAATCTGTAAATGAGTTACATTTGTAAGTGTGTATTGTCTTATGTTATATTGCTTTCACATTGTTATTGATTATTGATTGTAAATTCTTAAGAAAAAAAATCATTTTGTAAACTTAGTGATATGTTTTAGGTTAATTTCTCTTGGGTTTTCTAGGGGTATTACACATATCCTTCGAAATGATCCTTCAATCTCATACAAATGCTTGGGACATAGTTTAGTTTCATTTGATTTTTTCTCATATTTTTGTGATCGGTTAATAGATCTTAATGACTCAGTTTCTACAGGAATGGTGGTACTCTTGTTGTTACTACCCTTGGACCGAGCCAAGCTTTCCCTTATTAATTATTAATAATAAAATCAAACTTATCACCGACTAAAAAAAATTGTTGTGCTAACTATAACTATATTACAAACTAATGTGATTAAATTATTTAAATATCACTTTTAAAAATCTATTATTTTATATAATTTGAAATTAATTTTTGATTGTAATTTTATTTTAATCTTTAACTTATTCTTTATATAATTCCAATTTGATTGAAAATTTTGATTTAATATTAAAATTTTAAAAAATGAATAATATACACTAATTTTTTTTTATAATAATTTGAATTGAAATCACCTAATTCAGACGTCAGTAATAACTCAATTTAAATTTGACCAAATAAGAACCTTATAATTATATTAACCATCAAAATCTAAATTCACTCGAATGCAATCTTAAAATATACATATTCCTCCTTTTAAAAAATATTCAACCAGTTAAAGTAAATAGTAGATGGCTAAAAAAGCAAGTAGGTATCGTACGTGGATGTAAAGCACAACCTTTTAACATCATTTCAGCTAAAGTTGAAACCTTCTCTCCAAGTAGATGAGTACCCTCATTTTGAATGTGATTTTTCTTTTGTTTTTTATTTTTAATATATTTATATGATTTTTTAAAAGATGCATAAGATTTAATTATTTTACTTATAAAACATATGTATGTTATATTTTTAAAATACAAGTAAAGGATACTATTATTTTAAATGTGAGGCAAAATGACAAAATTTAGAATAATTTTAGAAATAAGTTCTAAAATATATATTAGTTGTAGATAAAATTAGCAATTATATCTTAGTATGCAATGGGTATGTCTTAGAAGTGTGAAAGGTCAATTAAAATATATTTTTATCCAAAAAACATAATAATAAAAGATAGATTTTTTTCTTTCATACATATTTCTAATTAATAATATTAAAATATATTTTTTAGTTTTTTATTATAAACTTTATAATTAATAATATTTTTTTAATTTTTTATTATAATTTTTTTAAAAAAAATTAATATAAATATAAATTTTATCCTTCTCTTCAATTCTAAACTATTGACCATTGTAAGAATATCTACCATAAAAATTAAACTTCAAGAATAATAAATTTATAGATAATTAATCATATTTTTAAAATTAAAATTTTTAATAGTCAAATTTTGATGGATGTTAACTTCTTTGTACAACTAAAAAAAATTAAAATGAAATATATATTATAAATAATATAACAAACCAAATTATTCAATAAGATAAAGGAAAGTAAAATCTAAAGTTAATTGAAAAAAATTCAACAACCATGATAAGAATGATGGTATATTCTTGATTGTCTTTATCCATGAAGCAAATTAAATTCTAGTTATAGTGACGCAATTGACAAGAAAAGAACAGTGAGACCATTTCAGAGATGTTGTGTGCATCATTAAAGAAAAAGCATTAAAAAAGAGGTTGGAGGGATATTTAGATGTGTTTGAGAGAGGAGTTGTGAGTATCTTTTTGGCAGATTTGTTCAGTTAGCAGACTGCCAAACGAGTGGCCGGCAGCGTCTTTTCCTTTAAGAGTGTGAACATCTTTTCTTTATTTTTGGTAGGTGTAATTCAACTTTGCCAGGAAATAATTGAGTAATTTATTAATTGAGTATAATTTTTAGTTGTAGTTTGAAAGAAACAAAATTTTTTTTTAGTAATTTATTTGTTATTAATTACTTAAATAAAATTTTAAATAAGGTTTAGCACATGGTGTGTTGGTTAAACAATACATACACTAGTAATATTTCTAGTTGTAGTTTGAAAGAAACAAAAAATTATTTAGTAATTCTCTAGTTTAATAATTTATTTGTTATTAATTACTTAAATAGAATTTTAAATAAGGTTTAGCACATGGTGTGTTGGTTAAATGGTGGTTGCATTGTTGTGCCAATCAAAGTTCAAATCCCTCTCGAGCCATTGTGATTGTAGACTTATGCCTTCATCCCAAGTAAACATAATTTTGACAATAATTTTTAAAAATATAATAAATATATTAGGTTAGAGTTCAATTTGAGTTAATGCCCAACTAGCTTCATAGTTAGGGTTTTGGTTTGTTTTAGTGTCAGGGTTTAATTTAATTTCAGGGCAGGGTTCACTTTAGTTTAGTGCTGGTGTTAGAGATCAATTTGGTTTAGGGTTTAGATTCAATTTTCTTTAGGGTTGGGGTTCGACTTGGTTTCTAGTGTTCAAATAAATTTAGGATTGGGGTTTACTATTAGGGACAATATTTTATTGGGTTTGTGATTGAGGGTAAATTGGTTTAGTGTTAAATTAGTTTTAGCATTAGAGTTCAACTTGGTTTATTAATTTTATCAGGTTTAGAGTTAGGGATTAATTTGGTTCAATATTAGGATTAGAATTCAATTTGACTTTATTTTTAATTAGATTTAAGGTTATAGTTCAATTTGGTTAAGGGTTATGATTCAATTTAGTCTAGTTTGGTGGTTATTATTCTATTTTGTTTAGGGTTACTATTCAATTTGTCTTAGTTTTCAATTAGGTTTAGGGTTATGATTCAATTTGCTTTAGTATTTAGTTAGGTTTAGAATTAGAATTCAATTTGTTTTAGGATTATAATTTGATTTATATTCTTTTTAAATTTGGTATAAGGTTAGGGTTCTCTTTATGATATCATTCAATTAGGATTAAGGTTTGGATATAATTTGGATTAGTGTTAGGGTAAGGTTATTTTAGATTCATGACTAGGTTTAATTTGGCTTAGTGTTAGTGATAACATTAAATTTGGTTTAATGTTCAATTATATTTAGGGATACAATCAATTTATTTTATTGTTAGGGTTAGCTGTAATGCCCCCGCCAGGGAACCCAGGAGATAATAACCTAAAACATGATACTAAGTTTGTAGAATATTTTTTTTATAAAAATGTTTACAAACAATGATGAATAAACAAGCAGAAGTAAAACATGAAGTCCATACAAACATAAGCATACATCATAAATATAATCTCCAATGGTAGATTACACATCTCAAGGGTTCCTTGATGTAGAAACTACGAATACAATAACAACTCAGAATCTACATAATACATGTCATAAGATACATCTGATTAATAAAGTACACATACTCATCAAACATCCACTGCACATGTCGTAGGGTATGTGATTACAATAAATTACAATTACAAAAGAGAAATGTAAGATCAAGAATAAAACTCCAAGAAGATAGGAAAGGAAGTAACTACAACCAAGATCATCTAGCACTGGTATGAGGATGTTGGAGTCTCAAATGGTAAAAGAATCACTACCACCCGACCTTGTAAAAACCTGTGGTTCCACTCTCACCGTGCTGAGGAGATAACATCAAATCCCAAATGAATAACAATACCAAATAATTAGGTAGACTAAGCAATGATCCTAGAAGCTCCTATCTCAAGGTACAACCCATAAGTACAAGGTAGATATAATAATCCTAGAGGCAACCAACACATGTAAGAAACCTAGAATGAAATCAGGGAAGTTTCATCACGTGAGTCAACTCTAAAGTCACCTGGTAGCCTCACTGGACTCCAGCCCCTAGTGACTCTATGCAGATCAATATTCCTCTCATGTAGACAAGGAACAACTAACTATGCTAGACTTACCATCACTACTGGATGAGCAAGCATCTTCTCCCACTCCCATCCTTAGCCTACACTAGCACTCAAGGAATGGGCGAGGTGTAATCACCTAAAATTGGGCTAATAGAACCTAAGGCCCTATTTGCCCTAATTTGGGATAAAATACTAATTATGTTAATTTGATCTTTGATTATTAACATAATTCCTTAAATTCAATAAAATCATTAAATATCCTAATTCAAGCATTTATCATCAAAGTATCAAGCAAAATCAATTTAATTACCTCTATGCCTAATTAATTAAATCAATCCCATTAAATTCATGGCTAGAGTAATTAATTAAAAGAAATGAATAAATCCTGAAAATGACATGTCACCTTAAAGGGGACAACAAACACACTTTGAGCCAATGAGAGGTAATCACATGGATCACTCACATGGATCAAGCTTAGAATCATCTCAACCACTCCTCATGGATGCATCTTAACCATCCAAAATCTCAAGATTCTATAAAAGAGGAACTTTCAAATCTCAAACAAGGTTGAAGAAGTTAATTTTGAATTCATACATACATGCATGCTGTTATTTTGATTTCATATGTTCATAGCTAATTAAAAAAAACTTCAATTTGGTTAATAGTAAATGAATTCATGTTCTAATGGATAATTTGAATGAATTTCATAGTTTTAGCTTCATTTTTGCATAATAATCTTGAATCTCTCATTTTAGCATTTCATTGTCACTGTTTAGGATTAAATCTAAGAGTAATTTACAATCCTTTTCATACTTGTGCTAATTAGAGAGAAATAGGATGCTTTCAATTGTTTTCTTTCTTTTCTTATTTGATCTTTCTAACAATTGATATAATGTCCTATTGAAGTGTTTTGTTACAGATTTGCAGGTCAATAATTCACACACATTTTTGGAACCCACCGTGGGGCCCAAGCCCCAGATTTCTACTGACTTTTACCGTATTTCATCTTGTAGAAAATTGCATCTCGGGCTTTGGATCGCATTTGGGAAGAACAGTCACATCCTAAATTTCCTAGATCACATCCAAGATTTCCTGGATCGTATCCAGTTAGGTATCGCATCTGTTCAAATTATGGATTGCATTTAGTTTCCTTTGTCACATTTCAAAAATTGAATCGTATTCAGGAAAGGGTATCACATTTATTCAAATTTAGGATCACATCTAGGGTTATTTTCTTGATTTTTGGATTTTCTAACCCCTAATGGATTGATTTGATGTTTTATGTGGTTTTTAACAGCTTAATAGTGGTTTGCAGAATGAAATGACAGAGAATCAATTATGAGAAACTACTAATGATTATGTGTAGGTTGCCTAAAGGAAATCAACCAAACTTCATGCTTGTTTTTCTAGGAATATTAATACAATTTGAAATCAATTTGTAAACTAATTAGAGGATTATGCTCTTTTCCTTTGAGGAAAATCAGAAACTCAAATATTAGCTTGCAATTTGGGGTCAAATTGGGGTAATTTGGTTAAATTTGCATGATGTGTCTTGGAGAGGTGATTTGAGATAGGAGATTATGCTCTTCTCCTTCATGGAGAATTAGAAATCTAGACCTCACAATCATTGATCTATTTTCCTTATTTACATTACCTTTAGAGGGCCTGTTGGTTGAGGAAAAAAGCTCTTAGGAATGACCCAAGTGGGGACAAGTCTTAAGCTGACTCTTCCACCCCACTATAAAATTTGATGATTCCTTGAGGTGAAAACTTTGGAAGACATAATTCATCTTGTCTTGGAAGATTGATGATCAATTCCAATGACAGACTTGGATCTTGTGTAGAGAGGATCCACTTAAATCTCTCTTGCGAGACTACACATTTTCAGGTTCCTATAGGGCTTATGGTCTTAATCCTACTTGCGGGACTATGGGAGATGGTTATGAATGAATACCTTCATTAAAATCCTTAAGATAGATGCTACCCAGATCATCCCCGAAAGGTTGTTATCACTTGTGTGAGGCAAATCATTATTTCCCCAAGACATTCACCATATCGAGCCCTCATTGACATTACTACTCAGCTAACATGGGCTCCAATATCCATTGCGTGTTATTGGACTGCAATAGTTTGAGGAGTCTTTGAGTGTGTTCTTAAGTTAGTGAACAACTGATGCAGAAGCATCTTGGGTCCTTGGCAATCATGTGTCACCAAAAACATGTTTGTGTTTTCCTGTGTTGCTCGGTTCCTTCTTTGATCGAGTTGGTTCAGTGTTGCTCGATTTTCTTTGTTTACCGATGTTGGTCAGTTCTCTCTGGCACTCGGTGATGCTTGTCTAGCACTCGGTTATCCTTGCTTACCGAGTTGTTTGTTTTGAATTTCTGTTGAGGATGACTTATGTAATTAATTTTGGTCATAGATTTAATGATGGTATATATCATTGGGAAGCTTGTGGACCTAGATCTAGTCATTCCTTCCGTTGATGGTGGATCTAAAGGCTGACTTGATTCAGTAGCCTCTTGTATAAATGTAGTTATTTGGGTAGAGTTTAGGGAGTCAGTTTTTGGTAAGAAGATAGAAGCTAGAATATTAGAGATTATTGGCATATCCTCGCATGTTTGAGGACTTCTATACTTGATTGTAATATCTGGCCGTGTGTTATCTTTGCAAGGTGGATTTGGTTTGGGTGTGCCTTTGGCCCCTCTCCCCATTCTCCCTTGCATCAGGTGGTATCAGAGCGAGGTGAGATCTGGATCTAGGTTTGTTAATCTAGGTTTGAGGGTTCCTTCTTGTCAAACCCTAGTTGATTTGTTGTGGGGTAGCAAATTATGATCTGGCCTGCAATTGCAGAGGGTTTCAAGATGGTTTGTGGGAGGTGAGATTCAGATCCAAGATTGGAAGACATGTTGAGACAACTTGCTGCTAGATCAGAAGCTATTGAAACAACCTAGAGAAGAGGAAGACATCTTGAAGGTGTTAGTGATGACGAAATTGAGGAAGAACAAGGTGATGTAGAAACTGGACCTGTGATGGATCAAGGTGAGGAAATATTGTTAGAGGCTTTGACAAATCTGAAGTCTACACCACACTTTAATCCTCCCGAGTATAGTGGAAAATTGGATTCTGATGAATTGGTGGACTGGATCACCGAGATGGAAAAGTACTTTGAATATGAAAATGTACTCGAGGAAAAGGTGGAAATTGCAAGCACAAAGTTGAAAAGTCACACATCCTTGTGGTGGGAACATCTGCAATTAGATAGAAAGAGGAAAGGTAAAGACACAATTAAGGTATGGAATAAAATGGTGAATAAATTGAAAGGAAAGTTCTTACCTTGTGATTATCAGATTAACCTAGTTAGGTGAATGCAAAGTTTGAGGCAGAAAGATAGCTCAGTAAAAGAATATACTGAGGAATTATATAGATTAGATATCACATCTAGACATGATGAAGATGATGTGGAAAGGATTGCTAGGTACCTAAATGGTTTGAGAGTTTCCATCCAAGAAGAAATCAGTTTGGTTAAATTGGAGAACATTGAAGAGGCTTATCAATTTGCATTGAAGGCTGAGGATAAATTGAACAAGAAACATGAACAAAGACAAAGAGGCAGAGGTGGTAGATTCCCTAAAGGAAGAGGTAGATCTTATGATGAAAATAGTGGATTTGAACTTGAAAAGACAAATCTGGATAAAGGCAAGACCGAGTGGAAAGGTGAAAGTTCATCTAGAGGCAAAGGTGGTAACTACCCAGGTGGTTATAACAGAGGTGGTTTCCAAGGAACTTGTTAAAATTTTGGAGAAGGATATAGATCATTTGAGTGTACACATGCAAGTAAGAAGGTCAGTAACAGTAGAAATGATTTGGTGCAGGAAGAGTCACCGAATGAACCTGAGAAGGAAAATAACTTGATGGTAAGGAGAGCACTTTGGAGTGAAAGTAATAAGGAAGATCTGGTAAGGAAAAGTTTGTTCAAGACTAGCTGTAGAGTTTCTGATGAAGTTTAGAAGGTAATCATTGACAGTGGTAGCTCGGAGAATCTAGCATCTGAGGAAATGGTCACAAAGTTGCAGTTGAAAAGGTTGGAACATCCGAAGCCCTATCAGATTTCATGGATCAAAGATGAGCATACTCTTGGTAAGTGAACAATGTTATGTGAATTTGAAAATTGGAAAGTACTATGATAAGGTGTTATGTGATATCATGCCTATGGATTGTTGTCATATTTTTTTGGGTAGACCTTGGCAATATGATAGACATGCTATATATGATGGGAGATTGCATAAATATACTATTTGGGCTGATGGAAGAAGACAAGTCTTGTTACCTTTGATTGAAGAACCTGTTACTAATGTTTGCACATCTGTGAAATTTTTCTTGATGGAAGGAAGAAATTTTGTTAAGGATTTGAAGAAGAATGATGTATGTTTTGCTGTGATTCCTAACAAATCGAGTAAGAAAATAGAGGATAGTGTCCCTAAGGAGATTGATAAGTTACTCACTGAGTACAACAAGATCATTTCTGATAATGTACCTAATGGTTTTCCACTGAAGAGAAGCATTGATCATTGCATGGATCTAATCCCTGGAGCTAGTTTATCGAATAAGGCACCACATCGATTGACACCTACCGAGAATCAAGAATTGAACCGACAGATTCAAGAATTATTGCAAAAAGGTTTGATCAGAGAAAGTTTGAGTCCTTGTGCAATACCTACTATATTGGAACCTAAGAAGAATGGAGAATGGAGAATGTGTACTGATTCTAGAGCAATTAACAAGATAACAGTGAAATATAGGTTTCCTATACCGAGAATGGATGATATAATGGATAGTTTGATTGGAGCAAAGTATTTTACCAAAATTGATTTGAAAAGTGGGTATCATCAGATTAGAATCAGAGAATATGATGAGTGGAAGACTGCTTTCAAGACAAAAGAAGGTTTGTATGAGTGGTTGGTTATGCCTTTTGGTTTAAATAATGCACCAAGTACTTTTAGGAGGTTGATGAATGAAGTTTTGAAGAAATGATTGGGTAAGTTTGTGATTGTATACCTTGATGATATTCTGATATTCAGTAAGACCAGAGAAGAACATTTGTTGCATGTTAAACAAATATTGCAGATGTTGAAAGAAGAAAAGTTGCTGATAAATTTGAAAAAGTGTTCATTCATGAAAGAGGAGATTGTGTATTTGGGATTTGTGATTTCAGCTGATGGTTTGAAGATGGATCCTGAAAAGGTTGAAGCTATTTTGAATTGGCCTACACCTGAGAATGCTAGTGAGGTAAGATCATTTCATGGTTTGGCAAGTTTTTCCTAAAAGTTCATTAGGAATTTCAGTTCAATTTGTAATGCTATGGCTGAGACCATGAGAGGAGATAAAAGAGAATTCAAGTGGACACATGGAGCTGATAAAATTTTTGAGACTTTGAAGTAGAAGGTTGCTGAATTGCCTGTTTTGGCATTGCCTAATTTCAACAAGGTATTTCAAGTGGAATGTGATGCAAGTGGAAGTGCAATAGGAGTTGTGTTGAGTCAAGAAGGTAAACCTGTTGCTTTCTTTAGTGAAAAGTTGAATGATGCAAAAAGGAAATACTCTGTGTATGATCAAGAATTCTATGCTATTGTTCAAGCACTGAAGAAATAGAGACATTATTTGATACCGAGTGAATTTGTGTTGTATATCGATCATAAGGCTTTACAGTATTTGGGTAGTCAGAATAAGTTGAATCAAAGACATATGAAATGGGTTGAGTATTTGTAGAGTTATACATTTGTGATAAAGCTTAAGAGTGGAGTTACTACCCAAGTTGCTAATGCATTGAGTAGAAGATCTCTGATGACCGAGATGAAAATTGAAGTTTTTGGCTTTGATGACATGAGAGATTCTTATGAATTTGATCCTGATTTTTCTGAGCCATGGAGAAAGTGCAGAGCTCCTATTCAAGATCAACTGAGTACTAAATGGGAAGAATATTTCATTCAAGAAGGCATGTTATTTAAATGTATTCAGTTGTGTATACCGAGAGGACCAATGAGAACTAATTTGATAAAAGAGAAACACAATAATGGTTTGGCTGGACATTTTGGTATTGACAAGATATTAAATTTTCTTAAGGAGAAATACTTTTGGCCACAGTTGTATAAAGATGTTCAGAAATTTGTGAAAAGTTGTGGAATTTGTCAAGTTGAAAAAGGAGTAAGTCAGAATATTGGATTTTATACACCTATTTCTGTTCCTGAGAAACCTTGGATTGATATCAGTATGGATTTTGTTCTTTGCTTACCAAAGACAGTAAGAGGTAATGATTCCATATTTGTTGTTGTGGATATATTTTCTAAAATGACACATTTTATACCTTGTAGAAAGACATCAGATGCAATACATATAGTAGATCTTTTCTTTACATAAATTGTCAGATTACATGGATTACCGAGGAGTATTATCTCTGACCAAGATAGTAAATTTGTTGGATACTTTTGGAAGACCCTTTGGAGAAATTTTGGTACAGAGTTGAAATATAGTTCTACATTTCATTCACCCACAGGCCGATGGACAAACATAAGTTGCAAATAGAAGTTTGAGAAATCTTTTGAGATGTTTAGTTGGAGACACACCAAGTAATTGGGATTCTGTGTTGGCACAAGTAGAGTTTGCATACAATAATTTAGTGAATAGGAGTACTGGAAAAACACCTTTTGAGATTGTAAATGGCATACAACCAAGAGGTATATCAGATTTGAGGGATATTATTGATGAAAGAAAGAGAAGTGCTAAAGGAGTAAAGTTTGATGAATACATGAAGACATTGCATGAAGATGTGAAACATAAGCTAGAAATGAGTAATCAGAAGTACAAAGACAGAGTTGATAGATCAAGAAGACATAAGACTTTTCCAGTCGGTGATGAAGTAATGGTTCATTTGAAGAAAGGAAGATTTCCTATTGGAACATATGGTAAGATGAAAATGAAGAAGTTTGGACCTTGCAAGATACTGAAGCAATTTGACAATGGAAATCCTTATGAGATTGAGTTACTTGATGACATGGATATATCACCTATTTTCAACATTTTTGATTTGTATGAGTACCACGAGCCGGATGAAGAAATGACAGTACTGAATGATTATCCTAAGAAATAGAAAGAAGAAGTTGAGCATATTTTGGAGAAAAGAGAAGTACAAGAGGAAAATAGTATATGGAATATCTGGTAAAGTATAAGAATAGACCGATTGAAGACAGTTCATGGATTTCATAATCTGAGTTGGATGCATCTTAGATTGTACCTATTTCATGATTCAGAGAATCATTTTCAAATAACCCCAAGTGTCTGATTCAGGAGCATCTTGGGTCCTTGGCAATCCCGTGTCACCAAAAACATGTTTATGTTTTCATGTGTTACTCAACTCCTTCTTTGACAGAGTTGGTTTGGTGTTGCTCAGTTTCCTTTGTTTACCGGTGTTGGTCGATTATCTCTTTGGCACTCAGTGAATTTCCTTGGCGCTCGGTGATGCTTGTCTGGCGCTTGGTTATCCTTGCTTACCGAGTTGTTTGTTTTGAATCTCTGTTGAGGCTGACTTGTGTAATTAATTTTGGTCATAGATTTAATGATGGTATCTATCATTGGGAAGCGTGTGGACCTAGATCTGGTTGTTCCTTATGTTGATTATGGATTTGAAGGCTGACTTGATTCAGTAGCCTCTTGTATAAATGTAGTTGTTTGGTTAGAGTTTAGGAAGTCAGGTTTTGGTAAGAAGATAGAAGCTAGAAGATTAGAGATTATTGGTAGATCCTTGCATGTTGGAGGACTTCTGTACTTGATTGTAATATCTAGCCTAAACCAGGAAGGCCTTAAAACCCGACATGTATGAATCAAATTGAAGATAATATATGAAAGTGATCTGCATTCTCTCTTTCACTATTGTGTTGTTGCTTCCGCATGTGATCTCTGCAAGGTGGATTTGGTTTGGGTGTGCCTTTGGCCCTTCTCCCCATCCTCCCTTGCATCAACAAGTGGTATCAATCTCTACCTAGAATAGGGAAGGATAGGTGTGTCTTTTTAATGCGATTGCTTGATGTGTTTTAAATACAAATTTTAGATAAATCCCCCCCCCCCCCCAAATAAACAAACACAGAGAATTTACAAACACCTACAAGTCACTAGAATCCGACAGAGAAGACCCATTTTTTGAAAATTCACTAAAACTTCCAATTGACAGACATCATAAGATCACATCTGGTAATCCTGAATCACACCAACATTCTATTTCACATTTGGTTAATCTTGAGTCACATTTTGTGTTTACCACATTTCTTGGGTCACATCTGGTGACCACTGCATATCCTGTGTCGCATCCTGTATTTCCTGGGTCACATCTGGGGCAAAAAATTTGCCAATCACCTGTAAAGTGTCGCATCTGGGACAAAGAGCATTTTCATACTTGCCATAATACATTTTTTTACGTTTCCAAATACCCATTTTGGCCATTAGTAAGATTATTTTGTCAAAACACATGCATCTGATAGCCCGAGAGAGTCATTTCTAAGAAAGTTTTGTCACCTTGCATGGTCTAAACTGCATTTGTCCAAATTATGGAGTCACCTTATCCTATCAACTAAGATCAAGTTCCCAGCACACTATCAGGGACTTCTAACACACTTTGATGTTGGAGCTTCCAAAAATAATCAAAAACACTTTTTTTGATTCCCAACTCATAAACAAGACACTCTAACACCCTTTGATGTTGGATCCATAAGACATTCAAACCAACTTTTGCATCTTTGGAATCACAATTAGACATTTGCAAACGTTCAAACCCACTTAAATAAAAGATCACTCTAAAATTTCTTAATCCAAGCTTTCATGGTTAACACAAGACACAAATCTTATAATTTTGAAAGGAATCCATTCTCAAATGAAGTACCATTGATCATATTTAAAAAAGGAGAAACTTCAAGACAAAATCCACTATTTGGAACTACTCCTAGCACGACTTATACAAAAACACCTGGAGTGAAAAACATGAATATCCAAGAAGACTTCCGTTGGGATGAGAGACAAGACAAACAAAATAACCAAGATGAACATGATAACCAAGAAGGAGCATGACACCGAGAAGTGTACCATGATTCTGATGATGATGAAGATCCTACAGAACTTGAATACCAAAGGGCTTTAAGAAGCAAATGATTCAATAAAATCCTTGAGAGAACTTTGGAAGAAAACAAGGAAAAATACTTCCTAGAACTCACCTCTCAAGGTGTGAAACTACCAAAGGACTATGATGTGAATCAACTTAAGCAAAAAGAGGATCTTAGTCCTATGTCTATTTTGACAAGACAACTACTTTCCATGCAAGATGAAATCAAAGAACTCAAGAAAGAGAAAGACAAACCAACAAAATAGTATTCCTTGGAGCACATTTGTCCTTTCCCTTTTGACAAGGGACTAAAGATGATTCCATTTCCTAAAAATGTCACAATTCTGAAATATGACAAATACACTGGAAATTTTGGCCCTCAAGATCATGTAAGGAAATTTTGCACATCCAGTATGGAATTCATGCATGAACAAATGTATCTCATGAGATTATTTCCACGAAGCTTAGGTGGACAACTATGGATTGTTTCTCAAAACTACCTATGGGAATCAAGATATTTGATGAACTAGTCAAAATTTTATACAACAATACTCCTATAACATCCAACACAGTGAAAATGTTGGATTTGTGAAATACCAAACAAAAAATGAGAGAATCATTCTTGAATTTCCTACAAAGATGGAGGAAAATATTTGCACAATATGCTAGGCAGAAACCCAAAAACAAAAAAATGGACATCTTCATTAACAACTTGGTTCCTGAAATGAATTTTCCAATACAATTGCAAGGACCACCAAGTTTTGATAAGATGATAGATAGTGCCATCAAGATTTAAGAGGTCGTGATCAAGAAAGGGGAAATCACTATCAACAAGGAAAATAAAGACAAGTACTATCCCACCAAAGATAAGTACAAATATAGAAACAAGAACAAGAATGTCATTAACGATGGAGTGGTTGATACTCCTAACACAAAACCAAAATCAGATGTCTTCAATCTTATGATGAGCCTTCAAGCAAGTAAGAATTTGAATTCTATAGTGACACCAATGGCTAACAAGAATTTCAATAAACCTCCTACTCGAACAGAGCCTTGGGTAGCAAGACCTAAGAGAACATTTACACCATTGGGAGATACATTGGAAGTGTTCTTGAAGTCACTATTGGACAATAAAATCATTACAATTCCTAACTCCAAACCTTGGGAACCAGAAGTAAAACCCAAGTGGTGGAATGATAACGATTACTACAATTTTCATCGCAATAAAGGACACAAAAAGAGCAATCGTATGAAATTAAGACATGTTATTGAAGACCTAATTGAAGAAGGAAAAGTTAAGGTGGATGGAAATCATACAAAAAATGATCATAAAGCATTGCAAACTCCATTACCTAGCTATGAAAAAGGAGAATCTTCCAAGAGTAACAAGATTAACTATGCATACATTGATAATGATAATGTAATCCATATGGTGGAACCATGCAAACCTTCCATCAATGTGATAAATCTAAAAGGAGTCCAAAGTAAAACTGAGTCTTCTAATGCTGTAACAAGAAATCAAGATAATCTCACTCTCAAAGGAGCTTCAACATAAATTACACCAGTTACAACAACAACAGCTAAACAACTGGCATTACCTCCAAAGTTTAATCTAGTGGACTAGTTGCAGTGTACGCCAACTCAAATATCTATTCTAGAGCTATTAAAAATCTCTCCTAGTCATAGGGAAGTTCTTGATCAAGCCTTTCTTAATACTAGTGTGTCAAAAGATCTAGATGTGGATAGATTCCAAACTATGGTTGGTCACATGAATTCCCCACATTACCTATCTTTCTCCGAGGAAGATGACAAATTATTGAACTAGCCACATAACCAACCATTGCATCTAGAGGTCCTTATTCATAAACACTATGTCAAGCATGTCTTGATAGATGGAGGTGCTGGTTTGAACATCTGCACGTACAACTTGGTAAAACAATTGGGATTTTTAGAACATGCAATTGATCCTAGAAGAAAAATAACAATCAAGGCCTATGATGAAGAAGAAAGATCCTCCAAATGTTTTAGTTTTTTTACCTATCAGAGTGGGACTAGTAGAACAAGATATCATATGTCAAGTTCTTGATTTACCACTTGCATACAACATTCTTCTTGGAAGGCCGTGGATACACTCAATGCAAGCTGTGCCTTCTACTTACCACCAATGCATAAAATTTCCTCATAATAGAGTGGAGGTGACAATTCCACCAGACACAACATATCCTTGTAACAGTATAAAACAAATAGAGAGCATGGTTCCACACAATAAAGAAAGCTCTAATAAGGTGGAGACATCCAAAGAAATGGTTTTGAGAAGCTTTGCTAAAAAGGTCAACATTCAAGAAACAAGTATGGGTGAATACAAGATAGATCCTGCCATATCTCTAACTGATCTTCCCATATCTCCTTGATCTCAAGGAAGACCTTCATTCAAATTTACACCTTCCAATGGTAAATCTCTAACAATCCATGAGGGAACCAGAATGGTCAAAGAAAAAGTATCCCTTGAAGAAGAAAAAGAGGAAAAAGCTGTCTTGCAATGGCTTTATAAAGAAAATGAAGAAGATCGAAATATCAAACATGTTGAGATAGCTAAAAACAAATATGGAAAAGGATATGAGATAATGAAATAGATGGGTTACAAAGGAAAAAGGACCCTTGGGAAAAAACAAACAAGGACTTGTGGAACCTATACATATGGATTTCAGGAATCCTAAAGACAAGATTGGATTAGGCTTCAAGGAAGAAATATCTCATCCTATTACAGAAAGTGGTCCTTTATTTGAAAAATTAGGGGACTCAGATGATGAAGAAGAGGTAGAAGGACAACTCATTTCATATGAAAGGTTGCTGCTCTTACAAGGAGAACCATTATTATAAATTGGTACAAATCTTGAACAAGAATCAAAAGAAAGACAAGCAGAAGAACCTGAAGAAGAAAAAGAACAAGAACTTCCTATTTTTGACACACGTTACTTTGATGAGGAACCAAAGATGATAATTGAAAAAGAACCATTGCAAGAACAAGAGAACAATGCTAATGAGGAAGAGAGAGTACCTATGACTATTGCCCACTTCTTGGGGGTTTTAGATGATAGTCAGGTAGACTCACACAAATATGAATGAGATGCTCTTTTTGATGCTACTATGGATATAGAAGTGGATGTAATACACAAATTTTATCCTAGAGTCTTGATTGAAGAAGGAGAGAGTTCTAATGCTAGATCACTAGAGTTAGGTTTTCATAACACTAACATGAACTCTAATAATAATGAAAATGACTCTAATAATCCTAACACTTATTTAGAAGCATACTTAATGGAAAACATCTTGCAAGTTAACAACATTGATAATAACGCGGTGCTATCTCTTGAACCTACTGAATCTTTGTCCTTATTACATCCTGAATTGATAGACTAGAATGAGCCTACGTCCACAAGCCTATTATCTTTTGACAATGACTATTCCTTAGCCTGTTATCTTTATGCTTGTGAATCCTTCTTTTCTTCCACCGATGTAAAGAGCGAAACCATGAATGAGGAGGATATCAAGTTTCTCAGTCTCAAAATGAAAAACAAAAAGAATAAGAGATCTGATGGTGAAAACCACCTAGTGGCAGTGTCAGATCTTAAAAGAGAAAAAGAAAAAAATGTATCCGACGGTGAAAACCTCCTAGAGGCACCAAAGGATGGGATTCTTGATATCCTCCCAGATCACTTTCAAGAAAGATCCTTAGTTCTGATTGAACCTACACAACCCATTAACTTGGGAACAACAAAAGCTCCTCAGCTAGTTCACGTTGCTCAACCATTGATATAAAAAGAAAAGATCCAATTCACCAATTTCTTCAAGGAAAAGAAGATAAATTTTGCTTGGTATTATTTAGACATGCCTGGATTGGATACAGATTTGATTATGCATCACTTGTCTATCTCACCTAATGTGAAACTAGTATAGAAAAAACTCAGGCAAATGATTCCACATGTGGCATTTCTAGTAAAAGCAGAATTAGAAAAACTATTGAAAGCTGGATTCATTAGAGCTATTGATTATGCAGACTGGATTTCACACATAGTTTATGTTTCTAAGGTGAAAAAATCCATTAGAGTTTTCAAAGACTTTAGGGATCTAAAAAAAGCTTTCCCAAAGGATGACTTTCCACTTCCCAACATAGACATGATTGTAGACTTGACAACATGCTATGAGATGTACTCATTGATAGATGGATTTTCTAGATATAATCAAATAAAAATCACCCCTGAAGATCAAGAGAAGACCGCATTCACATGCGCATGGGGAACATACTATTGGAATGTGATTCCATTTGGTCTCAAAAATTTAGGTGTAACTTATCAAAGAGCAATGACCACAATATTCCATGACATGATGCATAGAAACATGGAAGACTATGTAGATGATAAATTGGCAAAGTCAAAGATAAGAACTATACATATAGAATACCTAAGGAAAATCTTTGACAGAATGGAACAGTTTAAATTAAGGATTAATTCCAAGAAGTGTGCATTTGGGGTGTCATCGGGAAAAAATATTAGGATTCATAGTCTTAACAAAAGGAATTGAGGTGGATCTAGCAAAGGTGAAAGCTGTTCTTGAAATGAAATCACCTAGAAACATTAGTCAAATGAGGATGTTGCAAGGAAAGCTACAATCCATAAGAAGATTTATTTCTCAATTGGTAGATAAGGCACAACCTTTCAAAAAGTTGATGTGTAAAGGAACTACATTCACTTGGGATGAGCAATGTGAAGAAAATTTTTCCCAAGTCAAGAAATATCTAATGAATCCTCCAATCCTAATGGCACTAATCTATGGAAAACCTCTATTGCTATACATATCAACTACATATACATCATTAGGAGTATTTCTTGCACAAGAAGATGAAACTAAGAAAGAAAGAGCTATATACTATATCAACAGAAATTTGGTTACATATGTGTTGAACTAATCCATGATTGAGAACGCATGCTTAGCAGTGGTATTTGCATCCCAAAAGCTTAGGCATTACATGTCGGAACACAAGGTGAAACTAGTGGCTAATATTGATCCACTCAAATATCTATTGAGTAAGGCAATGCTAACAGGAAGACTAGCAAAGTGGGTCCTAATTCTAAGTGAATTTGACATTGAATATGTTGATAGAAAAGCCATTAAAGGACAAGTGATTGCTGATCAACTTGCAGAAACACCACTAATAGATGATAAGCCATTACATATGGAGTTCCCAAATGAATCTATTATGCACTTGACAGAGCATCCTTGGAAAATTTATTTTGATGGCTCCTTTACACAACAAGGATCAGGAGCTGGATGCTTATTCATTACACCACAAGGATATAAGAACCTAAAAGTATATAAAATGATATTTCCATGTGCAAATAGCACAGTAGAGTATGAATCTCTTGTGAATGGACTCAAGCTTGCACTAGAGTGGAAAATTATTGAATTACACATCTATGGAGATTCACAACTCATTATCAATCAGGTGAATGGTGACTACTAGACAAAAGATGATAAGCTTATGCCTTACAAAAGAATGGTGGATGACTTGAAGAAATATTTTGTCTTTATAACATTTGAGAAAATTCCAAGATCAGAGAATATAGCAGCTAATGCGATGGCTACTTTAGCATCCATGTTACAACTTGAAGAACATCAATTTCGCTATGATTTCCTGGTGGAAGAACTCCCATTTCCCACCTACGACTCACCTGAATCCTAAATTGTTTGCACCATTGAAACCCAAGTTTTATCTAGATATGCCCATATCTATTCCTATCTTAAAGACCAAACAATCCCTGAAGGCTATTCCATAAATGAAAAGAGATCCCTCATAAGAGAGACATGACATTATATAATCATCACTAATGACTTGTATAGACGTAGTCTAGATGGTACGCTTCTTAGGTGTTTAGAAAATGAAGAGTCTAATCATGAATTAAAGGAAGTTCATGAAGGTGTGTGTGGGTCACACTCAAATGATTTTTCATTAGCCAAGAAACTCTTAAGAGTTGGATATTATTGGCCCACAATGGAAAAATATGCTATCCATTTTTAAAAAACATGCAAGAAATGCCAAATCCATGGTAACCTGATACATGCTCCAGCTGGAGAGATAATTCCTTTCATAACACATTGGCCATTTCAGCAATGGGCCTTTGATCTAGTTGGTCAGATTTACCCAAATTCATCAAATGGACATAAATACATCATTACTACAACTGATTATTTCACAAAATGGGTGGAAGCTATCCCATTGTCTAATACAACTGGAAAACAAATCTCAATGTTCATCTTGAATTATATCATCTGCCATTATGTCATACCTTCGTCGATTGTGACTGACAATGGGGGTCAATTCTGAAATAAAGACATGGATGAGTTGTGTCTTCAATTCAAAATCACTCAGCACTATTCCTCGATCTATTACCCTCAAGGTAACGGATAGGCTGAAGCATCAAACAAAACTATTTTGAAAATCTTGCATAGGACAGTGAACAAATCAGGAAGGGATTGGCATTTACAAATCAATCTAGCATTATGGGATTATAGAACAAGCATCAAAACACCAACTAGCACAAATCCTTTTGCACTAGTTTATGAATTAGAGCCAGTCTTACCAGTTGAAGTAGAGATTCCATTACTGAGGGTATCATTGAAACATCTAGTCACTGATGAGGACTAAAAAATCTCTAGACTGCAAGAGCTAGAATTGCTAGATGAGCGTAGACAACATGCGTTTGACCATCTTAAAGCTTATCAAAAGTGAATGTCAAGACTAGGATACAACAAGAAAGAGAAACCAAGAAGTTTTCAAGTAGGAGATCTAGTTCTAAGAGAGAATCCTAAAAATCAATTGAATCAAGAACAAAAGGGAAAATTTGAGCCCAACTGGCTGGGTCCCTTTGTCATTACAAAAACATTTGGACCAGAAGCCTATCAACTGGCTACACCTGAAGGAGATGTTTTACTAGATCCAATAAATACTCTACATCTGAAAAGGTTTTATGCCTGACATTCTTGAGATAGCTTCTGTATAGTGAAAAGAGTCCTGGAAAAAGTACAAAAAAATTAGAAAAAGTTCTTGAAGAAAATAAAAAATAGCAAATATGGATCTTGAGAAAAATAAAAAACAATGGAAAAAGTCCTGAAAAAATTGACCATCCCAGTGAAAACCTAGCAAATAGGCGCCTTGGTGAGTCCAAAAAAAAATAGAAAAGAGAAAAAGTACAAAAAAAAATGGAAAAGAGAAAAAGTGTCTTGGTGAAAACTTGGTAAACAAGCGCCATGATAGCAAAAATAGAAAAGTTTGGCCAAGTGGTGAAAACCTGGTAAACAAGCACTACTTGTAATCAATGCTCTATCTATCAAGGCAATGCTTGCACCTTTGGCCGATGTAAATTTTAGTTTGTATATATCTTTGAGTCACTTTTGTGACAAGCCAAATCTTGAGATGAACTATCATAAAATTGTACCTTCCTAAGGATGGAATCTGTCCACATTAAGGTCCTAGGTAAATTGTTTTTCCTAGGGGGAAATGATCAAGGTCACACATGTTGCTAAGTTGCTGTAAGGACTTTTTGCTAGGGTTTTGAGTCCACAATAGAAATTAAACTATGAACAAAGGTATTTATCAATACCACCTGAGTCCACAATAGAAATTACACTACGAACAAAGGTATTTCTCAATACCACCCGATTTTGTAATAGACATTAAACTATGGACAAAGGTATTTCTCAATACCACCCTAGTCCATAATAGACGTTAAACTACAAACAAAGGTATTTCTTAGTGCCAACCATAAAAAGTAGTTCTAAACTACTAGGACCTAAAAGTGTTCCTAAACACTATTTCATGACGATAAGAGTGTTCCTAAACACTAAACAGGTGAACCACTTATTGATGAAGGATAAATTGATAATTGATAATAATTCCTATGCATGTTTGCAAAATTAATCAACAATGCTCCTAAACACTCCAATCACAACTGTCTATTTTAAAGAAAATACATTGATTATCTTAAAAAGAATAATGAACTTTTTTCTTATTATCAATTTTTGATTGTTATGTTTCCTTGAGTGACTCGATGATGTCTATGGACTAGAGGAACAAGGACTGGGGGCATAACGTTTTCTTTATCTTTTGTTTGTGGTGATAAATCCAATGATCTAGAGTGATCATGGGGAATGGGTATCTACTATAAGTGTCTCCATCATGATTAGAATGCCATGTATAACTTGACCTATTTCCTATGAAAGTTTTAGTGAGGTTGGATTTATTTCCTTTCCTGTTTTAAACTTAGGTGAAAAACTACTTCCTAGTAAGGTACATAGTAAATTAGATTATACCCAAGGATATGAAAAATAAGATGAAAGGTCATTGCGGGTACATATTTACACATTATGCACCAGAAAAGAAATGAGTTTATATCAAACATGAAGTAACTGACATAACATTCTAGCCTATATGTTTTAATGTTTAGGTTATCATTCGACATGACGAATGAGAGGGAAGTATTCATATTTTCATGATTGCTAAATCTATCAGTGAAAATTGTACTAACCTAATGAGGTCCCATTACAAACACTCCATGATGATAATTAATTCACTTTGAATAAACTTTGACTGTCCTAGGTGTCTTAGTCTAGGTGCATTTTATTTTGGTTAATTGCATTAAGGTTCATTTTTAGTTGCATATCATATTAAATTGCATTAGATTCATTTAGATGCATTTCATGTTTTTAGTTGCATTGAAATTCATTTTAATATAGTTGCTTTCATTTTAAGTTGCATCAGTATGAATGCATGAATTCAATTATCTAAAGCATTAATGTGAGCTAAAAATTCTAAAACATTAATCATTTTCCATGTTAGACCAAGTACATCATGAAATCATAAGCAACTGAAATGAAATGACTAAGTATATATCACTGATATTCATTTGCATTCATAATCTATTTCATATCATAAACTGTTTGCATAATGAATCCATAAACATTCATACATAAATACAAGTGAGATGTCCATACATCGTATTGCAATACATTTCATACATATCCATATGCATACATAAAATAAAGATCCCATACATTGCATTAAACCATCACATGAGTTTGCATCCATACAAATATAAAGCTTTGAAATACAAAAACATAAGCATATATGAGTGAAATATATCATGATGTCATCATATTATCATCATCTAATCTAATCATGACCAAGTATGACCATCGCATCAATATCCTAAGCATGAGACGCATATAAAATATATCACATGTGTAGAATCAGAAAGTATCATATGAAATAAGATGAAGCAGATAAGACATCCATATCAGAACCATCAATTAATTAGAAGCATCAATATATCATCAATATGTGAGTATCAAAATGTCATAATAGTATATCAGAGGATGTATCAAACAAGTATCAGAGTATTAGAACATAGCGCAATGTATCAACAATAAACAATCCATAGGACATAAGAGACTGTATCGATAAAAAATGTTACAAATACATGATAGATCCAATGTGGTACAAATATACCATAGATACAAAATATCAAGCCTCTTCTCCCACTACTAGATGAGCAAGCATCTTCTCCCACTCCCATCCTTAGCCTATACTAGCACTCAAGGCATGGGCGATGAACCATTATTTTATTAATTCATTTTAATCCCCATACAATTTAATGTTATCACTTGATTAAGTAACTTACTAAGGATACCTAGGTTGCCACTTCTGAGCTCCGACACCTCAAAAGTAAGCTACTTCCCTTATAACACCTAGATAACCTACCCTAGGTTTAACAGTCTCAAATCATGACTCTAAGTCAATAAAGTCTCGAAAGCTCAACAACTGGTTCCAAGAAGTGATATGAACACAAATATACAAAAACCATCATAATATAATTCTTCACAAAGGGTTGAGTTTCATTGATCAATTCCATCCATGCATACAAAATAAACATACAAAAAATAATAATCCCATAATATAATTTAATTTGATAAACCAATTTGTAATATCCATTATGAAAATTAATTTATCTGATAATTACTAATAGACTATAATTATACAAAAGACATTAAATTCTAACCCTAAAATTCAATTTATAACATCCACAAAATTAATTGAATTTAGACATTAAAATTACTAACTCAATATAATCTTACAGTCCAAAATACATCCACATTGATTTAATTCACAAAAGCAACCACAATATAAAAAACACTAAAATTCAGCCAATAAATTTAATTAAAATAATCAATATCCTTGCACAACTAAATTGCCCAACCAAAATCCCATTCAAATAAAGCATAATTGTTTTTCCCATTAACACATGCAAAAAAATAATTTTCTTATCAAACATGTAAAAAACATAAATATCCCATTAATTCAAATGCATGTGAACTTATTATATTTACATGACAAAAGAATATAAACAACATTTTAAATTTCCAATTGAAATCAACACACACACACACACACACACACACACACACACACACATGTATGCATATTTTCTTTTAAATAAAATAAAATAAAACTATATTCAACATATACATTTAATTCTAAAAAGTAAAAAAAAACTAAATTTATTTATTTTTTAAAATAAAAAAATAAAAAATGGGATTAGCTGATGTGGGGAGGGGCCCACTGTATCCTTTCCCCACACTTGCGAGGCGTACCCAAGGTACTGCCGTGACAGTCCTTGTTGGGGCTGTGCACGACAGACCCAAAGGTACCGTGTGCTAGTCCCCACGGGATTGCGCATGACCCTAGGGCTGCATGCCATAAAGTTTGATCCTTTTTTTTTATATAATTTTTTTTAAACAAAAAATATTATTTTTAATAATATTTATTATCAATTTATTTTTAAAAGCTATCTACTTTAAACAAGAAATACATACATACACACACACACACACACACACACACACACACACACACACACACACACACACACACACACACACACACACACACACACACACACACACACACACACACACACACACACACACACATAACTGTAAATTAATCTTCAACATCAATTAACTTTCTGAATGTAAAAACAACAAGGCAAGGGAACAATATATATTTTATTTTTTTTATAATAAAAGTAAGAATTAAATTCCCAATTGAAATTGAAATCTTATAAATGAATCTAATCGGGTAATTTATCTAAATCACACCTTAGGGTTTTATTTGATCTTCTATTTTCTTTTAAAATAACAATTTAATTTTCTCATAATTAAACCCATCATTTTTTAAATCAAGGGTTTTTAGACAACCAATATTAATTTCAACTAATATTAATTCTTATCATAATATCACAATTAAAAAACCTAATGAAATTTAATCAACAATTCATAAACAAGAATTGGAAGCAACAAGGGTCTCTTAAGACTGATTTCAGAATTCCAGAAAAGAGAAAATTCATGAAAGAAAATTCTAGACATGCAAATCTGATAGGCACAAAGAATACACTTCCTTCAAAATTGCACATCACAATCACAAGGATAGACGATTCCTGCCTCAAAAACCAAATAATATAAAACCAACGATGACCAGAATGAAGGCAAAACCAAGCTATCCGAAAATTGCTCCAAATTGAAAGCCTTCACCCAAAAATATCCAAAACCTATGTGTTGAGAATAATGGCCAAACCCTCAATATATAGGAAGTTCCATTCCTCATGCAAGAGTTGGAACTCAACTCCACAAAAAGCTTTGTTTTAATCAATTCCTAATTTTAGTTGAATTGAAGTCAAATTTCTAATTAGCTCTTGTTGAAAACACTTAACTCAAAATTAACTAATTCCTTTAATTTAATTTAACCAATTTTGATTGTGCAACTTAATGAATTCTAAGAAATTAAAATAAAACATCTAGTCTACAATAATTCCACATGCTAAATTAATTCCTAAAATAATAAATACCTTTTAATTGAAAAAGGTTAAATTTACAATTAAATAATTCTAAGGTGAATGTATTTAATTAATTCTCATTAATTAAATAATTCTACCATACAATAAATCTTTTAAACATTAAATTAAATTTAATAATTGCATTTAATTAATTTTTAATTAATTAAGTAATCTCTCATATAAATAGCTAAAAATAGGAAAATTCTAATTTATTTAAATTACACAATTTAATCTAAATAAATTATTCAATTATAGAAATCACACCAGTAGCCAAAATCAAAAGGACCTAAAGAACCACATTCATATTCAAGAAAAAGGGGATATAAACTCACATCAATTGGATGAGTTTAGAAGGTTAGAATATCATAATCTTGTCCACTATTTCAGGAGAATAGTATGGCTTAGGTTAGGTTTTGGATCTGAATATTATCTCCCCTCTTTCACCATTGAGACTAGTGATAGGGCACGCTCATCCTAACAATTCAGGGAAGTCAATGCCCAGTACTTGCAAACTTTCATACAAGACCCACATGTACATACATATATAAATAAAGCAAGCAATGGTGGGGATTGAGACATCATGTGGATCCCGTAGGAAGGTAACTACGAATCCATTCCTTAGCCATATCAAACATATCATACAAGAAAATAAAAGCATACATGAACACCATACACATGCAAGTATGGGGTAACTATAATCATGATCATAAACATCATTTCGAAACATGTAAAATATCATCATAACTAACAACATATAACTGCATCAATATAACCACCATAATCATCCATTTATTAAAATTCATCATGTAGTGTCATACATCCAATATCATAATAAAACTTAAATATCAACGCACACATGAAAGTGGCCTAAGAGAGTTTGGCAATATAAAACTGAAAAGAAAAATATGGGTTGGCACTACATCCACCCCCCTTAGAATTAGGCTTACTCCCAAAAGCCTACAAACAAATAGGGATATAATTCTTGTAATCTCGCTGTATCCTCCCAAGTCATTGATGACTCATCAGTAGGGTCCCATTGGACCCTTGCCTGCTCAATGCTGCAATCCCTAAGGGTCAAATTTCACCGTTGAAGAATGCAAATGGGATCCAAAGCCAGCTACCCATCATCTAGCTACAAAGCATTCCAATCAAGTACATGTGCAACATCTGGTATATATTGTCTAAGAACTGAAACATGAAAACATCATGGATGCGAGATAAGCTGGGCAGAAAAGCAAGACGGTAAGCAACTGGTCCTATCCTCTCAAGAATCTCAAAAGGTACAACAAAGCAAGGCCCCAAATTTGAACCCTTTCCATAATGGATCAGACTCTTCCATGGATGCAATCTCAAGAACACCCTTACACCAACAACAAACTGCTTGTCCACTCAGTGAGCATTTGCATACTTCTTCTACCTATCTTGATCTATGGTTACATGCTCATGAATGCGCTCCACCTGTTGCTCCATATCTCAAAGCATCTTAGGACCTAGTAGAATATGATCCTCAAGTCTATCCCAACTCAAAGGTGTACGACAGGGATGGCCGTACAAAGCCCGAAAAGGCAACATGCCAATAGAGCTATGATAACCATTATTGTAGGAAAAATTGACCAAATACAAATAGTCCTCCCAATGAGTCTATCTATCCATGAAATACATCCTAAGCATATACTCAAGCACTTGATTAACTCTCTTAGTCTGACCATCAGTCTCAGGGTGATAAGCTGAACTGAAGATCAACTATGCTCCAAGATCATGCTACAAGGTGGTCCAAAATGAAGATGTGAATATTGGATCCCTATCTAATATAATCCTACATGGAATACCATGTAACCTCACAATATACTGCATAAAGATCCTAGCTATTGAAGCTTCTGTATAGGATGCTCTCATAGGAGAGAAGTGTGCCACCTTGGTTAACCGATCAATGGTAACCATAATGATATCATGTCTATGGGGTGTCATAGGAAAATCCATAATGAAATCCATCGAAATGATATCCCACTTCCATGAAGGAATGAGATTGGGTTGTAAAAGACCCACTAGATGCTGGTGATCTGCCTTAACCCTTTGACACTCTAGATATCTGGCCATAAAATCTGCAATATCATGCTTCATACCAGACCCATGGTACAACTTTTAGAGGTTCACATGCATCTTCTTGACACCTGGATGTGCCGAGTAAGGTGCACGATGAGCCAAAGATAAGATCAAGGAGTGAAGATCATTTGATGGGGGTACATATATCTAGCTCATGTAACGCAAAAGGCCATCTGACTCCAAAATGTACCTTGAAAATCTTCCCTCCAAAGATCTCTCTGACTCAATCTTAGCTCTCACTTCCTTGTACCAAGTATTTGAAGGAAGTGCCTAGAGTATATGACTTCAAATATCTACACCAAGATTCAATGCTGATATCTCATGTCTCCTGCAACTCAAGACATCATCTACCACATTTTCCTTACCTTGGATGTACTTGACCTCAAATTCATATTCACATAGAAATTCCATCCATCCCCTTTGTCTAGCATTCAGATTAGGCTGAGTAAAGATATACTAAAGACTACGATGATCACTATGAGGCTCAAATTGGTGTCCTAATAGAAAATGTCTCCATTGAACCAATGCATGGACCACCACTACCAACTCAAGGTCACGTGTAGGATAATTCAACTCATTCTCCTTGAGTTTGGAAGATTCATAAGCAATCACCCATCCTTCCTACATAAGGACTACATGTAAACCTTCCAAAGAAGCATCATCACACACCAAAAAATCACCTATAGGATCTAGAATCGCTAAAATAGGTGCCTTGTTCAGAAACTTCTTGAGGTTCTGAAAAGCCTCCTCATAATTCTCTATTCATACATACTTCTTCCCTTTCCTTTGGAGAGAAGTAATCTAGTAAGCAACTCTAGAGAAGTCCTTGACAAACCTGTGATAGTATCCTACCAAGCCCATGAAATTACAAACTTAAGATACATTGGTGGGGGTTGGCCAATCAACTATAGCCTGAATCTTGGAAGAATCCACTGAAATACCCTCACTTGAGATTACATGACCCAAATACTAAACCTATGACTTAAAGAAGTCACACTTCACTGCATTTGCATACAACTGATTGTCACGAAGACACTGCAAAACCAGTCATAGATGTTCCTCATGTTATTCCATATTTTTAGAATATATCAATATATCATCTAGGAAGACAAGAATAAAGTGGTCAAGGTAAGAATGAAATACTCCATTCATTAAGCACATGAATACAGATGGAGCATTTGTCAAACCAAAAATAACAACTGTGAACTCATAATGTCCATAGCAAGTCTAGAATACTGTCTTGTGAATATCTGCATCATGAATGTACAACTAATGGTATCCTGACTTAAGATCAATCTTGGAGAATACCTTAGCCCCTTTAATTTGATCAAAGATATCATCGATCCTTGGTAAAGGGTACCTGCTCTTGATCGTTACCTTGTTCAACTATCTGTAGTCAATACACAAGTGTAAGGATCCATCTTTCTTCTTAACAAAGAGTATAGGTGCTCCCCAAGGAGAAACACTCAGATGAATGTTTCCCTTTGCCAAAAGATCCTCTAACAAAAGCTTAAGCTCACTCAACTCCTGAGTGGTCATCTGGTAAGGACCTCTAGATATAGATTTTTCTCCTAGAACAAGATCAATGTGAAAGTCTATGTCATGCTTGGGTGGCATACCCAAAATCTCACTAGGAAAGACATCAATGAATTCTTGCAGTATGCGATGATCAAGAGTCTTCTCCTTTGTTTCCATGTCACCCAACTCATTCATAGTTACTGAAAATACTTGACATCCCTTTTGCATGTTTCACTTGAGTTGCATAGCGAAAATCATACGAAAGGATATAGGGTGTTGAATCCCCACTATCTCACAATCATTGCCAACATCATCTTTGCATTTGATTAAATTTTGTCTACAATCAATGCTGGCTCTATGATAACTTAACCAATCCATCCCAAGAATAATTTCATATGATCCTAAAGGAATCACACAAAGGTCAACTATGGTGGTGAATGGACCTAGGTCTAATTCACACTTATGGACTAGAGAGTCTGTTGAAATTCTTGCCCCAGAGGCCAACTCTACTTACTAACCAATGTCTTTCTTTACTGCCACTAGCCCACATCTCTCTATTATAAAAGGTGATATAAAATAATATGTAGCTCCTGAGTCAAATAAAATAGAAAGAGAAATAACTCTAGTGGCTCCAGAAGTCTCTACTATAGTATCCTGATGCTCTACCTGACGATGGTCCACTGTAGAAAATACCCTATGAGATCTGCTGACATCTCCTACAGTAGGCTCAGAAGCTACATGTCTCTGTCTTGAAAATTTTGGTGCACGCTGAGGATAATTTACTGCAATGTGACCATGTTGCCCACATGAGAAGCAACCACTGCCTCTACCATGACCTCTCGCAGTGGAGGGTGCAGTAAACTGTTGATAGCTACCTCTGTGCAACTGAATGTGTACTCTGTGTAGGATGGTTGTTCTGATTGCACCAATTGCATGAAAAGATACAAGAGTTCTTTGAATGAGAACCACTACTCTGAGTTGGAGGATTAGTGCCCTTTTGTTGCTGACTGGAAAAATAGGGAGGGGGTTTCTTGAAGTTTCTTTCACCTTGATTTTGATTTTCTTTAAAGCTCGAAGATGAAGGAACTCCTATCTAAACCCCTATCTATCCACCTTGTCTTGAGGCCAAATTCACCTCTATTAAAGTAGCCTTAATCACCACTTCCTTGAGAGTCTTGGGTTCAAAAACCAAAACTCCTCCAACAATACGACCATTAATTCCTCTGATAAAATGCTACAACAAGAGTGGTGACTGATCACTGTATCCTACATAGGGCTTAAGCTTAAAGAAATGTCACCCATACTCCTGGATAGACATAGACATCTAATGTAGATTATTGAACTTGTCCATGCGTTGTCACTGCCACTTTGATAGAAAATTTTCATCGACATTTTCAAGGAAAATCTCCCAAGTAACAGTCTCCATAGCGAGTCCAAGTTTCTGCTCTTCTATTTTCCACCATGAAGCTGCATAGCCCTCAAGGCTCATAATGACACATCTTGCCTTAACATTTGTGTCAAGCTGCTGCATGGTGAAACAATGATCCAAAGAAATGAGCCAAGTCTCTACCTCAAAACTAGTTCCAAGACCATTAAATGGAGGTGGTCATGCTCTCAGAAGGTCTCTCATTTGATTAGCCTTTACGGATCCTTGATTGAGGTTAGTGTCTCTATTTTTTCAGGCTCCAAGATCTTTGTCTCTCCTCATTATTATAATAATGAGATTCCTCTCATTCGACCCTAGTCTACATAGGTAAGCACTCTAAAATGGTATGGAGAATTTTCATGGCATTAAGTTCTCCTGAGTCACCATGCTGTACTCTACCAATCTCTTCCCTGCTCTCCTAAGCTCTCTGGCTAACAAGAGGGCTAGGAGGTCTGCCCCTTCTACATCCCTTGCTACAACCTCTACTTCAGCTTCTAGCCATAGATCTAGTCTCAGTGACCATCCTTCATGCAACATAAAATCAAGAAGGATAGGATAAATCAAATATGGAAAGATTGCAAAAATAATAGTTTGAAATACAAGCATGTTATATGTCTAAGTTTAGTTTTCAAGTTTTGACCACTAGACACACATGGGCGTACAAAATTTGGAGAGCTCCCAGTGTTTGAAACATGTGCTCTGATACCAATTGTAATGTAACCGCTAGGGAACCTAGGAGATAATAACCTAAAACATGATACTAAGTTTGCACAATAATTTTTTAAATTTTTTTACAAATAATGATGAATAAATAAGTGGAAGTAAAACATGAATTACATACGAACATAAACATACATCATAAATATAATCTCCAATGGTAGATTACACATCGAGCAAGGGTTCCTTGATGTAGAAACTACGAATACAATAACAACTAAGAATCTAAATAATACATCATAAGATACATCTGATTAATAACATACACATACTCATCAAACATCCACTGTAGATGTCATAGGGTATGTGATTAGAATAAATTACAATTACAAAAGAGAAATGTAAGATCAAGAATAGAACTCCAAGAAGATAGGAAAGGAAGTAACTGCAACCAGGATCATCCAACATTGGTATGAGGATGCCAGAGTCTCAAATGGTAAAAGAATCACTACCACCCGACCTCATGAAAAGCTATGGTTCCACTTCCACTGTGCTGAGGAGATAACATCAAATACAAAACAAATAACAATACCAAATAATTAGGTAGATTGAGAAAGGATCCTAGAAGATCCTATCTCAAGGTACAACCCATAAGTACAAGGTACACATAATAATCCCAAAGGAAACCAACACATGTAAGAAACCTAGAATGAAATCGGGGAAGTGTCATCACATGAGTCAACTCTAAGGTCACTTGGTAGCCTCACTGGACTTTGGCCCCTAGTGACTCTATGCGGATCAATAGTCCTCTCATGTAGACAAGGAACAACTAACTATGCTAGACTCACCATCACTATTGGATGGGAAAAATCTTCTCCCACTCCCATCCTTAGCCTATACTAGCACTCAAGGCATGGGCGAGGAACCATTATCTTATTAATTCATTTTAATCCCCATTTAAATTAATGTTATCAATTGATTAAGTAACTTACTAAGGATACCCAAGTATCCACTTCTGGATATGACGCCTCCAAAGTAAGCCACTTCTCTTCTAACACCTAGATAACCTACCCTAGGTTTAACAGTCTCAAATCATGACTCTAAGTCAACAAAGTCTCGAAAGCTCAACAAATGGTTCCAAGAAGTGATAGGAACACAAATATACAGAAACCATCATAATATAATTCTTCACAAAGGGTTGAGTTTCATTGATCAATTCCATCCATGCATACAAAAGAAACATACATAAAATTATAATTTCTAATTCCTGCCTTTGGTAACAGTCCTACTGGGATGACATACTACATACTAAACCCCTTTAAACCCCAAATCACATAAGGAAATAAAAGACATAATATAATTTAATTTGATAAACCAATTTGTAATATCCATCATGAAAATTTATTTATTTGATAATTACTAATAGACTATAATTATACAAAAGATAATTAAATTCTAACCCTAAAATTTAATTTATAACATCCACGAATTTAATTGAATTTAGGCATTAAAATTACTAACTCAATATAATCTTATAGTCCAAAATACACCCACATTGATTTAATTCACAAAAGCAACCACAATATAAAAGTCACTAAAATTCGGCCAATAAATTTAATTAAAAAAAATCAATATCCTTGCACGACTAAATTACCCAACCAAAATTTCATTCAAATAAAACATAATTATTTTTTCCAATAACACATGCAACAAAATAATTTTCTTATAAAACATGCAAAAAACATAAATATCCCATTAATTCAAATGCATGTGAACTTATTATATTTACATGACAAAATACTATAAACATCATTTTAAATTTTCAATTGAAATCAATATATATATTTTCTTTTCAATAAAATAAAACAAAACTATATTCAACATGTAAATTTAATTCTCAAAATTAAAAAAAAACTAAATTTAATTTTTTTTAAAATAAAATAAATAAATAAATAAGGGGATTAGCTGATGTGGGGAGGGGCCTATTGTACCCTTTCCCCACACCTGCCAGGCGTACCCAAGGTACTACTATGGCAGTCCCTTTTGGGGCTATGCACGACAGTCCCTAGGCTGCCGTGGTAGTCCCTCTTAGGGCTGCGCACGACAGTCCCTAGACTGCCATGACAGTTCTTGTTGGGGCTGCGCATGACAGTCCCTGGGCTGCCATGGTAGTTCCTGTTGGGGCTGCACATGACAGTCCTTGGGCTGCCATGGCAGTCCCTTTAAGGGGTTGACGACATACCCTTGGGATGCTGTGCCAGTCCCCTTGGGGGCTGCACGCGATATACCCAAGGGTACCGTGCACCAGTCCCCACGGGACTACACATGAACCTAGGGTTGTGTGCTAAAAAGTTTCTTCCTTTTTTATATATAATTATTTAAAAAATAAATAAATATCATTTTTAATAATATTTATTATTAATTTATTTTTAAAAGCTATCTAATTTAAACAAGCAATACATATATATAATATATTTAACTGTAAATTAATCTTCAACAATAATTAACTTTTTGAATGTAAAAATAGAAAGGTAGGGGAAAAATATATATTTTAAATAAAAGTAAGAATTAAATTGCCAGTTGAAATTGAAATCTTATGAATGAATCTAATCGGGTAATTTATCTAAATCACACCTTAGGGTTTTATCTGATCTTCTATTTTCTTTTAAAATAACAATTGAGTTTTCTCATAATTAAACCCATCATTTTCTAAATCAAGGGTTTTTAGACAAACAATATTAATTCCAACTAATATTAATTCTTACCATAATTTCACAATTTCAAACCCTAATGAAATTTAATCAACAATTCATAAACAAGAATTGGAAGCAATAAGGGTCTCTTAAGACTCATTTCAGAATTCTAGAAAAGAGAAAATTCATGAAAGAAAATTCTAGACATGCAAATTGGACAGGCACGAAGAATACAGTTCCTTCAAAATTGCAAACCACAATCACAAAGATAAATGATTCCTACCTCAAACACCAAATAATAAAACCGATGATGACCAGAACGAAGGCAAAACCAAGCTATCAGAAAATTACTCAAAATTGAAAGCCTTCACCCAAAAATCTCCAAAACCTATGTGTTGAGAATAATGGCCAAACCCTCAACATATAGGAAGTTCCATTCGTCATGCAAGGGTTGGAACTCAACTCCACAAAAAGCTTTGTTTTAATCAATTCCTAATTTTCAGTTTAATTTCAGTTGAACTGAAGTCAAATTTCTAATTAGCTCTTGTTGAAAACACTTAACTCAAAATTAAGTAATTCCTTTAATTTAATTTAACCAATTTTGATTGTGCAACTTAATGCATTCTAAGAATTTAAAATAAAATATCTAGTCTACAATAATTGCACATGCTAAATTAATTCATAAAATAGTAAATACCTTTTAATTGAAAAAGGTTAAGTTTACAATTGAATAATTCTAAGGTGAATGTATTTAATTAATTCTACCATACAATAAATCTTTTAAATAATAAATTAAATTTAATAATTACATTAAATTAATTAAATAATATCTCATATAAATAGCTAAAAATAGGAAAAATTTAATTTATTTAAATTACACAATTTAATCTAAATAAATTATCCAATTATAAAAATCACACTAATAGTGAAAATCAAAAGGACCTAAAGAACCACATTCATACTCAAGAAAAAAGGGATTTAAACTCACATCAACTGGATGAGTTTAAAAGGGTAGAATATCCGAATCTTGTCCACTATTTCAAGACAATTGTATGGCTTAGGTTAGGATTTGGATCTGAAAATTATCTCCCCTCTTTTACCATTGAGACTAGTGATATGGCACGCTAATCTTGACAATTCAGGGAAGTCGATGCCCGATACCTGCAAACCTGCATACAAGACCCGCATGTACATACATATGGGTAAAAGCACAAAGTTGTGTCACGTTTCAGGCTAACTTATCAACACAGCTGGATTTGAGTATTTCTAACTAAAATTAATTTTCGTCAAACATATGGTCTAGCTATATTCATTCTAGCTAAGTTAGATAAGTTCTTTAACTTTTCCAATTGGAAATATCTATTAAATGCATGTTTTATACCAATTACTAAAGAAATAAAATTATTTCAAAAAAATGATGTTTCAATAACTCCTACTCTTTTTAATGATATTTTTTTACAAATATAAAAATACCCTTTTTTAGAGCTGAGAGTCAAGATTATCATCATATAATTTTTTTAGTATTTTGATTAGATCTAATATATTATATTTTCAAAATACTACAAGTAGGTATTTTAACATTTGAGAACAAGTTGCTTCAAAAATAGAAAAAAAATAGTAAAGTTTATAAAAAAATTTGACATTTTATATTTAACACTAGAGGAGAGAGGTCTCTTCAAGAATGTGTAATTTTTTTTCTAAATGGTGTAGATTTGATAGGCAAAATTTGGTGGAAGATGAAAACTGTCGATTTCAGGTATGTTCAACTTTGAGTAGTTATAATGGGGAAAATATACATTGAAAACCAATTTTTTTTCTTTTTTGCACCAGCTATATATTTCATCTATAACATATTTTGAAATCAAAGGAAAAATGATTATTTGCATATACTTTTTTGGTGGGAACAAGACCCTCATTTTTCAGCAAGTAAAAAATGGACTTCAAAAATAAAAAAACTATATGAATTATTGTTCAATTTTTTTATAAAAAAATTATAAGCATAAACTTCATCCACTTTTACACATTTCATTAGTTTACATCATCTTCAAATTCTAAACATAAATGCCACTTTTATGTCGTTAAAGTTAAAAAGTTTGTGTGTTGTTGACCTTTTCCTTTATAAAAGTGACATAGGTTTTTACTTTTACCCATATATAAATAAAGCAAGCAATGGTGGGGATCAAGACATCGTGTGGATCCCGTAAGCAGGTAACTGGTACTCTGTCCCTCAGCCATATCAAACACATCGTACAGGAAAATAAAAGAATACATAAACACCATACACATGCAAGTATGGGGTAAGTATAATCATGATCATAAGCATCATTTTAAAACATGTAAAACATCATCATAACTAACAACATATAACTTCATCAATATAACCACCATAATCATCCATTTATTAAAATTAATAATGTAGTGTCATACATCCAATATCATAATAAAAGTGAAATATCAACACACACACGAAAGTGGCCTAAAAGAGTTTGGCAATATAAAACTGAAAAGAAAACTATGAGTGGGCACTAAATTAACATTCAATTTGGTTTACTGTTAGTTTTAGGGTATAATTTGGTTTAGAATAATGGTTCAATTTGGTTTAGTGTTAGTTTTATGGTATATTTTGGTTTATGAAAGGGTTCAATTTGGTTTAATATTCTTGATTTTGGGTTATAGTTCAATTTAGTTGTGTTATAGTTTGGGTTCAATTTTATTTAGGACTTCAATTTAATTTAGTTTAGATTAAGGGTTCAATTTGGTTTAGCCATACATATCAACTTGGTTTATTTACCAAAAAGTTTTGGGGGCAGTGTTTAATTTATTTTAGTTTTAGGGTTTAATTTGATTTCATGTTAGGGTTAAATCTAGTTTAGTGTTAGTGTTAGTGGTCACATTGATTTGGTTTTAGTTTTTTATAGGGTTGGGGTTGAACCTAGTATCCAACGTTTAATTAAATTTTGGATTGGGGTTTAATTTGGTTTAATATTATGAACAATATTTTATTGAGTTTGTGATAAAGGGTAAATTGGTTTAGTATTGAATTAGTTTTAACATAAGACTCAATTTGGTTTAGTGTTAGGCTTAAAGATAAATTTGATATAGGATTGAGGTTCAAATTAGTTTTTACTTAGGGTTCAAATTGATTTGAAAAGAGTTAGGGTTACAATTCAATATGGCTTAGTGTTTGATTTCGTAGGGGGTTAGGGTTATGATTCAATTTGGTTAGGGTTATAATTTTATTTAATAACATAAATAATGTTATTTAGAAAACTTAACATCAACTTATATATTTTAATAAATTTTAATTAACAAACATTAATTTGAATAGATATTTGAAACATCAATTGGGTTTTGGGCTAGGGTTCAAGGTAGTTTAATACTTAATTAGGCTTAGGTTTAGAGTTTAATATATTTTAGTGCTAGGGAGTAAGAAGGTGAAGTAGATGATTATGGCAGCTCAAATGGGGAGCCTCCTTCTCGAGTGATTTTATTAGATGGGAGAGAATCAACCCCTAGGTTTATGGGGATGAAGGTTCCACAAATGGAGAATCAGATAGTGAAGTAGATGATGATAGTGGCTCAGCTAGGGAGCCCCTCCTATGGGTGCTTTTGCAGCATGGGGCATTTTGGAGCCCTCTTTTTAGAGATGGATTATTTTTGGAGGTCGACAACCCCTTTTGTTAGGAGATGATTTTGCTTCTCCTGAAGGTTCATGTTTTGTTGAGAGTATTTTTTTTATTTTGTGTGTGTGTAGATTTTCGCTATAATGCTAGACGAGAGGCTCCCTTTTATTCTAATGATTTACCCATTTTGGGGCCTTGGGGTTTCCCCTGTCAATGTTGTTGTAAAATGTTTTCCTGTGCTTTGTGGCATGTCTCTATGGGGTGGTATTTTATGGCTGATTGCAAATGCAAATTTCTTGGAGTCATTTGGTTTTGGTATTCTCCTTTGGTCTTTATTACAGTTCCTTTGTGGGGTGTACTAGTGTGGCCTTTCTATGGGTATAACATCCAAGGCCTTATCATATGATAGTGCCTTTGCCTTGTTTGTACTTTGTATCTGCATTGAGGGATTGAACTATCTCTTAGGAAAGGTGCTATTTGGTTTAGCCTTGGTCTTTCTATTTCAGGCTCTTATTTTAGAGATTATTAAGGGAGATGCCATGATTTTCACTATTGTCTTGGAGGAAGCCTTAGATGATGATTGGTACATGATTTTTATGGATAATCAATGGTTCCTTTTGATAGGATAGGATCCTATGGATGATATTCAACATGGTATGGCTTGGGCCTTTTTCTTTAGACTTTACTTTGCTATTTTTTTGGATTCTTCTAGGCTAAAGGCCTCTTTCTTTGATTATAGTGGCTCCTTGTGCATAAAGTTTTTAAGTCCCTCTAGTGTATTTTTTGAGGGTTGTGTGTTGTTGGAAGACATAGTTTTGTGTGTGTTTGGTTTCTTGGGTGTGTAGTTGATGGAGTTGTTTGGGGTTGAATATATTAAGAGGGAGATATTTTACAATTTTAGCCCCATAATTTTCATATTGCTATGCTCGTTCTCGTTTACCTTGATTCCTATGTTCCTTGGTGTAGGGTTTTGGGTGTTCATAATGAAAATGATAATAGTAGTTGTTGGGTGTGATTGTCTCAAGAAGTGGTGTTTTAATGTACTCTTCCCTTCTTCCCACTTCCTCTATTTTGGTTTTTGTCTTCCTTAATGTTGTATTTTCTTGTAGCTGTTGTTTGGGTCTTGGATATTAGAGTGGTGGGTGTGGATGGGTATGATATTTTTAAGAGGATGGAATTTGATGTTCTCACACATGTCCCCTTCCTCTCTCTTTGTTGGGCACCTTGTTCCACTGTCTTAATCTTTAACAAGTCTTGGATCTTGGTTATAGGGATGTTGGTATTGGTTAGATGTGAGTGTTTTCAAAGGGTGTACTTTATTGTTCTCATTGCCTGATGAATCCTCTCCCTTTTTTGGGAGGACTTTTCCTTTTCTCCCTATTCTAGTACATAGAAAGTGGTTGGTTCTTGGTTGTTGTGTTTGTGGTGATTTTTGGGTGCGAGTGTTTTAAGTGGTTGAACAGTGATATGCCTATTCTATCTTCTAACCTTTTTCTTTGCTAGACCACCTCTACTCTATTGGTTTCTTCTTTCTTGGCTATTTTTCCTCTTAAATAGGAGGGAGCTCCTATGAAGGTGGAGTTCTATTTGGCCAAGAAGATGTGGCTGCCCCTTGAGTTTTATTCTCATGTGATGGATTCTTTTGAGGAGTTTTGTGGTGCCAATGATGATTTTCCTAGAAGTGGTATTTGCTAAAGGTTGGACGAGCATTTCAAAACCATTTTTATGTAATTGGTTATCTTATGACGGATATATTTGTTTTTGGTTATGGGATCCATGTAAAACCTAGGTATTAGGTTATGGGAGCTTGCCAAAACCCTTCCAAGGTTGAGGGAGCCTTTCAAAACCCTATGTAGTGTTGTGTGTCTTCGACTTGTAGTTAGTGCAACTAGAGTTTTCTCTTTTATTTATTGTTTAGGTTACTAATGTTTATCTAATGGAAGGACTATTATTGTTTGATGACTTATTCTTTTTAGTTATTGGAATGTGGGTTTTGGGTCTTGCCAAAATTTATTTGTAAAGAGTTTCTAGGCCCTTTCAAAATCTGATTGTTCCTTAACAAAAAAAACTTTAAATTTAGGGTTAGGTTTCAATTTAATTTTGTGTTAGTTTTCAATATAGTTTGAAATTATTTTTTAATTTTGGTTTACTATTTTTCTTAAAGTTCAATTTTTTTAGGGTTAGAGTTCATTGTGGTTTAATATGAATTCATCGTATGGGTTGATTTAGTTTAGGGTTACAATTTAATTTGATTAATTTTAGATTTAGTAGATATTAGTTTAGGTTTAGATTTAGTGTTTAATTTGGTTTAATATTCAAATATGATTAGAGTGAGGGTTCAATTTTTTCAAGGTTTTGGTACAAATCACTTTGGTTTATGATTAGAGTCTCATTTGTTATAAAATTTTGTTCATTTTTTAGTATTCAATTTAATTTAGAGTTATGATTTTAATTTTTTATACTTTGGGTTGAATTTGTTGTAGGTTTAGGGTTGAATTCAGTGTAGGGTTAAAACTAATCCAATTTAGGGTTTAATTAGGTTTATAGTCAATGCTCAATTTTCTTTAGTGCATGGTTAAATATGATTTAGTATTAGGGTTTATTTTAGTATTAGAGCTAAATTTATTTTAGGTTGATTTTTGTTTAATGTTCAATTAGTTCTAGGGTTAGTGTTCGATTTGATTTAGGGTTTAGGATCGATTTGGTATAGGGTTTAGGATCGATTTGGTATAGGGTTTAAGTCTTAAATTAGTATAAGGATTCAAGTTAGTTTAATGTTAGGGTTGAATTTGGTTTAATTTAAATCTTATAGTTGCATATGGTAAATGTTTAAATTAGTTTTGTGTTAGGATTCAATTTTCTTTGATTAGGGTTAGATCTAGGGTTGGGTTTAAGGTTTAATGTGGTTTATGATGAGAGTTGAATTTAGTTAGGGTCTAATTAGATTTTGGGTTTAATTAGGGATAAATTTTGTTTGGGTTATGAGTAAATATTTTTGATATTAAAAGAAACCAAAAACTCAGGGGGCTATCCCTTAGATACAACACCTAGAGGTGATAAAAAGCATATAGAACATTGTCACCACACTAACAAAAACCAAAAGATAGAATAATAGAATATAAACTACTTAATACCAAAAAAAATACCCAAAATTAGGTGTTAGCAGCAAAAAAATTACTCCATAGCTAACACCTTCAAAGATATAAAACACATAACCATAGAAATATAAACTAAGATATCAACAGACACCATTAAAGTCTTAACCATAATAAAATAGCTATAAAAGCTTTTGTTTATCTGCTACGTGGGGATAATCTAGTAGAGAACCAAAAACCTACAAAAATAGCATAGCTATAAACCAAAAAGGACCAGAGATGCTACTAACACAACTAGAAAAAAAAATAGTACCAAACATGACCTAGAAGATTAAGCTATCTTTTTCAACACACTAGACTTGGAAAGCATCATCTAAGCCCAATCCTCAGTGAGAAATTTGAATAGCCCCTAGGAGGTATTGTTCTTTGAGTCCTTCTCTCTAGTATTTTCCTCCTACAATAAAAAAGGGTGGTGGTAGAGGAATGCATAACCTTGAGAGTAAATTTTGATAGCTCCAGAAACCTATTCTGTAGACTTTTAATATCATTTTTTATTTTACAAACTTTCCCCCATATAGGCCCACAATTATCACACTCCCCACCCATGGTAGCCTTGTCATTCTCAGGGGTGATTTGAATAGGGGAGGTTGCATAAATTGGGGAGTTAACCCTACCACCTGCCTTAGTTTTCATAGTGAGGTCCAAAGATCCTATCTTAATACTCTCAAAGATGTGTAAAACTACTACTGGTCTATAGGGATTCCTTTCTAGTAAATTTTTCCTCATGCATTTTTGACTCACTAGAGTTTTCCTCCTTGACAAAATCCTCTTTTAGGGTTTTTCCCTTCTCTTGGGGTTTAGTAGAAATCCATGTGGAGTGACAAGGAGTGCTAGTTTCCTCCATAATTTACAAATATGAGTCAATGTGTTGGATATTGAATTTGGCCTTTTTAGTAGTCTTAGACTTTGATTAAGTAGGTGGGTCATTTCTCTTTTATCTAGGATCTTCATAGGGGACTCATATTTTGGGGATATATGAGGAGACGTATGAGGGGTTTTAGGTATTTTTATGCACTTTTTATTACTGTTTCTTGGGACATCCATACTAATTCCAGGTGGTGCAAATGAGGAAGGTGAGGCATCTTGAACAAAAATGCATGGGGAGGGCACAAGGATAGGTATAAATGGTATAGCCTCAGCATAAGAACTTGGTTTAAAATGGTGTACTTATTACCTTATTTCTTATAGTCACGAACATCCTTAATAATAAATTCTAGACAGAGAAACAAATAGAATGGGAAAAAAAATCAAATCATGGTTATAGAAGTGATTGAGGAAGGGCATATGATAATAATAATAATAAACCCAAAAATCTACCCTCCAAAGTGAAACATTTCATTATCATGGTACACACCTCATCCCATGAAAGTGACAACTTATCTCTTTCAAAACCTCTATGGAGCTTCACCAAATGTTTAGCGGCATGAAAAAACCAATTAAGGCTAGCTTCATCAACAAAAAAAATTATCTTTTTCTATTTGTGACCATCAGTAGGAAGACCCGTGGCTTGCATGATGACATCTTTCTTAATTTCAGATGAAATTCCACCCGTGGTGACTCTCCACTTTTCCTAAGATGAAATGAACTGGTGTGAAAGACTTACATCATAACCAGTCATATTCTCCATAAAAAAGTGATTAACCCCTTCAAAAAACTATGCCACATCGTAGGGTTGTTTTAGATAACATCGTTAGCTTTATTAGGCTCCACATAGATCCTATTTCCTCCTAATTTAGCAATACTGGTAGATGAGATAAAACAAATAAAATGCTTATAGGAACTATAATAATTATAATAAACATGTCTATCCAACGCCAGCACACCGATGACAGTAAATCTGTATGGACAATCCTTTATTATAAGTGAAATGTTGTGAGAAATAATTAGGAGCCAAAGATAAAATATGGAAAGATCCATTGAGGCCATTTTAAAATAAATATCATTATCTTCAAAAATCCCACCTTTCTGAATATTCATGCCTTGTAGTCATCACCAATAATCCTCATAATTAGGCATGTGGTAACATAGAGTACTCAAGTACAGTCTACTTGGCATAGTGTAGAGATGCATAGAGTAGAAAGTAATGATATGGGAATCCAAATTCAAATTTATATTTGAATTATAATCTGCCTTACCTAAAGTAGCCCAAATAACCCCAAAAAGAGTCCAATCAATTATCATAACAACCTGAATTTAGACCTATTTGGAATTATTCCTTGCCTAAAAGGGATATGATGGTATCTGGTAAGGAAGAGCACCATCTCCAATAGCACAGGTCTTTATTTTATAACCCCATAGCCATTATAGAATTTGCAACAACATTCCCCTCTCTATAGATATACTATAGGGTAAAATCATCCAAGCCACACAATAAAGGTCTAATGTCCTTGGGAATTTCTTGCACTTTCCAACCCGCCTTCATAGTTCCCATAGTGGCCTCAACAATTAATTTCAAATCCCCTTCATTTTGCAACATTTTTAAACCTATGGGATGGGAAAATTTAAGACTCCATAAGAGGACCATTCCTTCCACTTGATTGCTAGTAAAGGTACCCAAATTTCCAGTGTATGCAGCCACCAGATCACCTTTATGATCCTTGATTATCCCCCCTCTAGAAATAATTCCCAATTTGGCTGCCCCATCAAAATTTAATTTAAACCAAGGGGAATTAGGGGCCTTCCAAAAATCATTTCTCTCAAATTCTCTCTTAGAGTTTTCATACCTATAAAATATCCTTGGGAGTTTCCATTGTTCAACCAGTTTACAATCTTGAGATAAAGGAGGTTTAGTGGGGATTTTCCAGTTGTTGACATACATGTTTTAGAGAAGGAGCTTATTGGGGATTGTTAGTGCATTATCAAATGAGTTTTCAACATCCCTAAAAATTTGATTATTTCTCTCCTTCCACAAACACCAACAAACGTTTGGAGGGATTTTCCTCTAGAGTTTCTTAATGGGGGGTGCTTTGAAGAACATCTTCAATTGAAAATAAACTTATGTAGGTTTTCATTAAAGACCCATTGAATGTTAACCCTATGCATGATATCATTCAAAATAAGAGATGCAAATGGGTAGTGAATAAATAGATGCTATATAGTCTCTTATTGCCTTTTACATAGGACATAGTGATTAACCAACTAAAATCATCATTTTGTAAGATTTTATTGGGTGAGGATTTTACCATGCATAGTTTTCCACTATAAAAAGTTGATCTTTGGGAGTAGCTAAGAATTCCACACCCTCTTCCAACTATCCATGTCAGTAACGCTTCTAACCAAGAACATGTAAGCAGATTTAACCAAGAAGGAAACATACAGATTTTTAGTCCAATTGAACTTGTCATTGCTAGGGAACAAGAGAGTTCTAACTTAAGCTAACAATATTGGTAACTCCTTATCCCAGGGGATAAGTGTAGGGGAATAAAAAATATCTTCCTTAAGATAGTTACACTTATCAGATGGGGAAATATAATCATCAATGTATGATATGACAATAAGGACTTGTAGCCAAAGGTTTGTCTCCAAGACAAAAATCTTCCCAAAATTTGATGGTACATCTATTGCCAATATTCCATTTCAAATCTTCTTCGATAATGGTTTGAATCTTAAGAATACTAGCCCATATCTTAGATCTTGAAGGGAGGTCATGAGAATCTATAAATCTATGAGAGTAATCATTGTTAAGGTACTTCACTTGCATAGTTTTTCACCAATCATCAACACCCAAAACTAGGTTCTAGCCTACTTTAGAAATCAAGGCTCTATTTAAATTAGTCAACTTCCTAACTCCAAACCACCAAATATTTTTGGTTTGAAAATAATATCCCAACTGACAAGAGCCATTCTCTCTTTTTTCTTTCATTCCTATCCATAGGAAAGATCATTGTATTCTTTCCATATTTTTGGCCATCAACTTTAATATTTTAAAGAGGGACAAGATGTAAATAGGGAAACCTTTTAAAGAATTTGAAATAAGTTGGATTTTACCCACACTTCTTAACATATTGTCTTTCCACCCGACAAGATTTCTTTGAATTCTTTCAAGGATGATGTTCCAAAAACTGGGAGTAACTTCCTTAACTGTAACGGGTAGACCTAGGTAAGTACCCAAAAAGTCAAAAAACTAGCACACTAGGATATCCCTAATTTAAACTTGGAGGTCCTACCAAGTATTGAAGAAATAAATGCTACTTTTCCCATAGTTTATATATTTCCCTAAAGCATTGGTGTAATCCCTGAGAAGGCTCTTCCATTGCTTTTCCTCTATAACAAAGGATTTACTAAAGAGAAATGTATCATCAACAAACTACAATAGAAATTTAGATGGGAGTGAGGTATAAGCCTTAATACCTTGAATCCTACTAATCTAGATCAATTGAAGTGAGTTTTTGCATAAGACCTCAACCACCATGATGAAAAGGTAAGGAGAAAGAGGGTCTCCTTGGCTTAGACCTTTCCCTACCTGGAAGAAATCCCGAGGAGTCCCATTCACTAAAATAGATTAGTGGATTGTCTCAATGGATTCCTAAATGAGACCTATGACTCTCTGATTAAATCCCAACTTGAGTAAAATAAAATACATGAATTTCTATTTTACTTTATCATAAGCTTTTTAAATATCCAATTTGAAAGCCATACCTAGGCTTCGACTTCTATCCATGGAATAGATGATCTCATGAGTGGCTATGAAAAAATCCAATATTTGGAAACTTGACAAAAAACCTTTCTAGAAAGGGATGATGAATTTCTCTAGGAGAAGTTTTAGTCTATTAACTAACACTTTAGAGAAAATTTTATAAATGGTGTTGTAAATAATAATAGGCCTAAAATCAACCCTAGTCCTTTGATCCCAGATCTTTGGAAAAAGAACAATATAAGTATTATTAAGCTTCCTAAGTGAATTCCCACCTATTGTGCTCTAGGTTGTAAGCATGAATGAAAGTGAATTCCCACCTATTGTGCTTAAGCTCTTAACCATGCACTTATTACGACAGTAGTGAGTTATTTGTGGGTATCATCCCCACCAGAGTCTTTCCCTTAACCAGGTTTTCCTTGAAAATGATGGTCTTGTGATGTTATTATTATGTGTTGTGTTCTTATTACTTATTTTCACTTCTAGAATTAAGTTATGGCTTCAGTTTGAATTTTTAAAGAATACCACTGCATTGATTCACCCCCCCCTCAGCGCTCCCTAATCATAACAATTGGTATTAGAGCTTAGTTCCTTGGAAGAAGTTTAACAACTTGAGGAAGATCCTGATGGAAACACCAAGTAGTATTTAGATTCAACTTCTAAATTCACTTGAGGATATATATAAATCAAATTATTGCATTGTTAGTCTGGAAGAAAATTGAGAGAAGCTAATAGATTCATTGACAACTTGAAGGAGAAATTAAAAAAATCTAGACATAGGAGAAAAGGTCTTGTAGACCAGTTATAAAATAAGGTATTGACTCCACTTCAAATAGTGATCATGAGTAGATTGTGAAAGAGATAAACAACCTAAAAAATGAGATGGAATCAATGGCAATCAAGATCATTGAAGAAATGGAAGCCAAAAAAACTCTTGAAGAATCCCTAAAGGCTAAGACTGAGAAATGCTATAAAATGGACAATGAAGTTGAAAAACTACATGTTTTTCTTGAATAATCCAAGCATAATGAGAAAGAACTAGAAAGAATCAATGAAGTACTCAAAAGAGACCTAGCTAAAGCTAGAGAATTTCAAAAAATTCAGATCTAGTATGGAGAAACTTGATGAACATATTGCAAGTCAGAGACCTCATGGAGATAAGCATGGCTCAGGGTATGAACAAGGAGAATATTCCAAATCCATTGAAGAAAAGGTATATCCGACTGAGAAACCTAAGAAGAAACCTGTGAAGAAAACAAATGAAAAATAATTCAATGACAAATGTTTCACATGCAATAAATTTGGACATAAGGAAAGAGAATGTCGAAGCAAGTCAAATGCTACACCTTTTTCTAGATATTTTTTCACATGCAACCAATATGGACACAGATCTAAGAAATGTAGATTTAGATCCAAAAGCAATACAACTAGAGCTAACCCTATGTGTTACAAATGCAAAAACTTTGGTCATATTGTGAAGAATTGAAGATTGAGGACTAATCTAAACAATCAGATGTATGAAAAATAGAATGTTATTTGTTACAAATGCAATAATCATGGACACATTGCTAAATATTGTATATTGAGAGGTAATGGAACATGATTAAATGGTTTGGTAAATAGAAACAATAAAAATAACAATGATAAAGGAAAAAAAATTGATGTAAGTGATGTTAGTGAAAATATGAACAAAATTTGGATGAGAAAAGAATAAATTGATGCTTCTGGACAGATTGCACCAATTTCTGGCATGGATCCCTTATCGACAAACTAATTAGGTTTTAGGCCTAACAAGGAAGAATTAGCAAAATATATTGAATCCCCTAAAGATGGCATCATGAGATGATGTGATAGAAGTTATAGTTGGAGATAGACTCTATTTAGCTACATTTTGGATTGCTAATAGGAAGATTGAATTTTTTGTGTTTGGTGAAGATTTTTGAGTTTACTGGTTTTTAATAGCTTTATTGAAACCCTAGGTATAAACAACAATTAATGCAAATCAATGAAATAAAATGTAGATTTCATAATTCATTCTTCACATTGTGACTTGGAGAACCTGAGTAGAGTGTTTTCACAAGAGATTTAGAAATTGATTTGAGCTATCGAAAGATTTGATGAGAAAACCCTACCGAAAGTCAAAAGGTATTTATCTCTTCAAAAATCCATCTATTTCATTGGTGTACATGGAATATCCTTAGATTATTAACGTTTTGGAGAAACCTAGATACAAATTTAAGAAACATCCTTTCAAATATATGGAAAATGATCCTGATGGTGCATTTTCAAGTGTGCTCCATGGTGTTCTTCATGTTGAAGATATCCACATGTATATCCATTACAACATTGAGGAACTTGGTGACTATGAGATCAACAACCAATTTGGTTTGATGTTAGTTAATGAAGTTTTAAAGGATGAGTTAAAGAAATTGGAAGAATTCAAGCTTGAGAAGTTTTAGAATTTTCATGTGTTTGATGAACTAGGAACCAAAATTTTTAGAAGTTTCATGTGTTTGATGAATTTTCATGTGTTTGGGTAGATGATAAATTGATAAAAATAAAAAAGGAACTTATGCAAGAGGTTACTAGATTCAATGCAATAGGATAGACACCATAGTTGAATTTTTCAAAGAAGAGTGTGGTTGAGAAGTTGATGAAATCCAAATGGGATAAGAGAGTAATGACACTAAATGATATAACTCAACCCAATGTGAAATTGTCCTCAATGATACTTGGTTATAAATTCTGTTAAAGTAGAAGAATGAACTCAATTTCAACCACAATCATTCATAGTGCCTACCATATGCTGAAGGAGAATACAAAGATATATGTGTGCCAAATTATGAGAGATCAAATTATGGAAAACATTGCCAAGATTAAGAAGGAAAAATCTCAGATATTAAAGTATGGTTCCCTAATCATTCACATTTTCTTCTATATCATGAACTACTTCTCAGGTATAGGGATATCACATGGAAAAAGGACATACTAGTTACAGTTCAGATCAGTAGATGCTACTAAATGCAAGATGTAAATGGAATAAAAAAGGAAATGCATGGATGATTTAAGATGTTTCAAAGGTATATGTAGCAGAGAGAAAGGATACCAAATAAAATTGTAGAGAATTATACAGACTCTATATGTTTTATGGTTGAAATTGATGCATATGGGTTCCACCCATATGGTAAGGTAAATGAGTCAAACAAAGACCAATGCATATGGTTTCCACCCAAGGAAGGTTGGGTAAAATTAAGCTTTGATGGGGCATCAAGGGGTAATCCTAGAGCATTGGGTGTATGTTGTATCATTGATCATACCAATCAAAATTTAGAAGCTAAATTGGCCAAACCTCTAGATAAGGACACTAATAATGTTGCAAAATTCAAAGCTTTAGTAGGGCTTAATTTACTAAAAGATATGAAATTAAGAAGCTATAAATTGAGGGAGGATTTTCAATAACAATTAATGCTCTTAGATATGAGAAAATACTTAATTGGAGATTAAAATATATTTCAAAAAGATCCTTAAAACTCTTAAAATTATTCTAGGCAGTGACAATCAATCATGTATATAAAGAAGCGAGTGAGTTAGCAGATGAAATGGGGAATTTGGGAGCATATGACATAGACCTAAAACAAGTAGTTCTAATTGTAGAAGATGATTCATAAGTGAATTACCAAATTTGCATATGTAGAATTTTTTAAAGTTAGAAGATAGAATAAATTCTGAATAAAGTAGACGACAAAGTTTTGGCTACTCTTAGAAGAGGCTCTTTGTATCTGATGAATTGATTAATTAAGGGTGATATGGGGTATAAAAATAATAGTGGAGGATTTGGAGTTTAATTTAATTGTAAAAGCATCAAATGGAAAAAATAGAAGAAGATGGCTTCCCCAAGAAACATAATAGAGGGTGATAGATTAGTTCACTCTTATATAAGGAAATTAGAATAATGCTTATTTTTTAACATGGTTTTTTGGAGTGTATACATTTTAGAGGTATAGGAGTAATAAAAGTCTCTCTTGAAGCCTTTAAATTAGATTTTAAACTAGGACCATAAATATCTAATAAGGTAATTGGCTAGAGAGTGGTTGATTTGTCAAGAAGATGGAATCATGTCCACCAATCTTCCCAAGCCCAATCACATCATATTCAAGTAGTAGCAAGAATCTAATTTAGAAAATGACATTGGTGGTGGTTGTAAAGTGATTATATGATACCATCAAAGGTGGTAAATTAAGTTATTAAAGCTTTTAAATAGAAGACTTTTACCATTGCTTAAGTCAGTAGTCATTAGAAAAGGATAGGATCTTAATTTAGGTGATTAGAAATGAAATTAGCTAATCACAAAAGGGTTAAAGTTTTTCTAAATCAAATTGAATTGGAAATTTTATAACATAAGAAAGTTTTCAACTCCATTCCATAATTAAAGCTTGTCGTATTAATGCTTGGGATACTTGCCAAATGGACCAAATTTGGAGATGTTTGTTAGTAATCAATCGACAAGTCATTTTAGCAGAATCGTTAGTGGTTAACAATAATCTAGATAATTGTATTTAAAAAAAAAATGATGGAGAGGGAGAGGGAAGGAGGGGGAGAAAGAGCGGGAGGGTTTTTTTTTGAATTTGAGCTTGGACAGGAAGCTGGAGGAGCTTGGATCAGGAACAGAATCTGCATCAGGGGATGCGGGTAATGCTACTAGGTTGTCAACTGAATGTGCGCCAGGGGATGGGGGAATTGTTGCTAGACTGTCATCTGATGAGAAAGAAAAAATTGGTGGGTCTAGCTTGTCTATGCAAGGGGATACAGACAACGCTGTTACATTTCCACCTAATGAGGAGGAAAATACTGGTGGGTCAACTCTGGCCCAGCCAAGTAAGGACAATAGTCCTCTCTTGGGACCAGAGGTGGAAAAGGTTAAATATTCCAAGGAAAAAGAAGAGTCAACCAAAACAAAAGGAGATTCTTCACATGGTATCCACTTGACTCAAGGTAAGAGGAAATGGTTAGGTCTTTTTGGTATTAAACCATCTGGTAAATCTTCTTTCCCTAAGGTGAACATTATTTTTGATCCGCTAAAGGGGGTATTCGGTATTAATATACCTGATCCTCTCATGGACCACATTGTTTCAATCATGATGTCTACTTTGATTGGAAAGTTTATGGGGCCACAACCGAATATAGATCTTGTGAGAATGTTCACTCACCATAAATGGAAACTGAAAGGACAAGTTGACATAGTGGCTATGCCAAAAGGTTTTTTCTCCTTAGAATTCTCCAATGGGGAAGACCTATCTAAAGTTCTATGTGGGGGTCCCTGGATGATGGGAAAATCCTCCCTAGCCCTACAAAAGTGGTTGACTAATCTAGATTATAATGATAGATTCTTCTCTACTACCCCGGTATGGGTTCATCTTCTAGGTCTTCCAATGGAATACTGGCATGAGGACATATTGGTGGCGATAGCAGGATCCTTTGGAGAGATTCTAACTATAGATCCTATGACAACATCTTGAACAAGGCAAGTTTTTACTAGGATATGTGTGAATATCCAACATAATGCTGAACTACCCCAAGTCATCACACTCAAATCGAAGGTGGTAAAATGGATTCAAGAAGTTGAATTTAAAATGTTTCCATTTGCTTTCTTCAATTGTAACAAACCAGGTCATTGGGTGAAACAATGTCCCTTGAAACTTCAAAAGGATAAAAAGAATGATCAGGAGTAAAAAAGAACTAAGAGAATGGAGTGGAGGAAAAAACTAGAGGATGACACCCTCCCTCAGAAATCCCAAGAAGATCAGAATATCTTAAGAAAAGCTAAAGAGAACTCATCTCCACAGATCCAAGAGGAGAACCCTACTTCTCCTCTTGGGATTAGCTTAGAAGAAACTCAAATGGACTTAGATCAAAATTTGGAACATCAAGCTGGATTTGAGAGTGTTGATGAACCTAAAGATATGACCAAAAATTCTAAAGAAACTTTGGAATATTGTACATGGAAAGAAACTCAAATGATCTCAAGGGTGGAAGATAGCTTGGATTCCTACCAAGGGAATGAATCCCAGAAAGGAGAGGAAACTGAAAATATTTATCAGGGGAGGGAGGATAAAAGTAGAGGCTCTCCTTTTGATGACATCAAAGACCCACCTTCCTCCCTAGATGGTTAATGGGGAAAGTGTAAAAGATGAAAATTCACTTGTTAAGAACAAGTTCCAACATGCAAACGTTAACAATAAATAGCATAATCAATCTAATCTAACATGTTCATAAAATTGTAAAAATCATTAATTTCCACCATAACCTTGGATGAGCATGAAGCAATTGCACCCAAGACTTTCTTGATTTAAGCTCTTAGAGAGGTTGTGGGTGTGCTCTCCCAACACAAGTATAGATCCCACTATGAATGCAAAGTATAATGAAGATTGAAATGCTCAAGAAGAAGCTATAGAAGAAACTCTCAAGCACTTAATGCAAGAGGCCAAAAGAAGCTCAAGGAGGAGCTATGAAAGCAACCCTCAAGCTCTATGGCATGAAAGTATGCAAATGAAAGATGAAGCTAAATCACTAAGTTCTAAAGCTTGAAAGAAATCTAGCAACTACCAAATTGTTAGTAAAAACTCTAAGAAAGCAATTCTAAGCTTAAACTAGCATGATAACTCTAATGCAAAAAGGAATATCTTTTTCTTGAGACAAGGGTCCTATTTATAGGATTTTGGAGGGTTGGGGTGAGGTGGCATCTATGTGGAATCCACATAGGTGCCACCAAGGAGACACATAAGCCATGCAAAGTCCAAGACTTTCTCACACATGTGTGAGCAACTTGGGATGTGATAGGTCAATGTGTACTTCAAGTACATGTGTAAGTGTGTGTAAGAGATGTGTAAGTGAAAAAGTCCATTTTCACCATTTTAGAATGTATAAGAAGTGTCATAAAATGTAAGAAGCCTTGGTTGTGCAAATTTTGGCAATTTTTGAAAAGGGTTATTTTTGGAAATTTGCTCACACATGTGTGAGAAAATAATTAGGACTAATGGATGTAGGAATCCAAAAATTAGCCTAGTTAACCTTAGTTAATTAGTGAATAGGTTTATTAGATAGAAATTGATGTGTGTAGGATAGCATCTAGGTTGGCTTTAGGATTAAATTAAATAAAATTTAATTTAATCATGGCTTAGTAGAAATAAAGAATGTGAGGGAATTAAATAAATTAAAAATTTATTTAAAAGGGAACTATGGAGGAACATGTATTAAATTAAATTTAATACATTATGAAAGGTAGTATTTAAATTTAATTGAAATACTATAAATTAGTGAATTTATTTAATTAAATAAATTAAATTAAATAAATAGATGAATTTAACAAATATAATTAATAATTTTTTTTTAACTATAATGTTATCTGAGATCATTAATTAAATTAAATTTAATTAATGTTAAAAGGATGAATTTAGGTGTCTACAGAAAGAATGAATTAAAAGAAGATCTAGTAGTTGAGGATAAGGAAAACCCTTGGATTGAAGTTAAGGAATCAACGAAGAACCAGAACTGAAATGGTTCTAGTTCTCCCCGTTGTAAAGGTATCCTTAATGAGCAGAAACCTAACTTGGGGAAAAAAAAACTAATGCCCCTCATGGAGGGTCGAATCTTAAATCATCCAAGAAAAGAGGGCCTCATAAACTAGGAGGAGTCCAGACCAAAGGCCAACAAAAAGAAGACACAGGAACACCAAGAAGAGAAAGAGGTAGAATGTCTGAGAAAGAACAAAGGGAGTTTGAGGCTAAGAAAAACATTGCGGATGGTAGACAACTTACCACACACCAAGTTTGTTCCCCAACCTCTAAATGAAGATTTTATCTTGGAATATTAGAGGATTGAATGGTCCTCATAAACAAGATGTTAGGAATTTAGTTAGAGACTCTAAACCTGATATTCTATTGATTCAAGAAACTAAGATGTTGAAAGAGAAGGTTGTCAAAACTAATTTGATAAAAAAAGGAGGCAGTCTTGGTAGTAGTTTTGATGGGGCTTCGGGTGGAATGGTCATCTTTTGGAATGTGCGAAGCTTCAATTGCCACCTGTTAAGAGAAGAAAAAAATTCCTTCTAGTTAAAGTTAGTAATCTAAAGGATAATTTCTCTTGGATCCTTATTAATGTTTATGCCCCAAACACAAAGGTTAGAAGACTAAGAATCTAGATGCAGCTTCATGACTTTATGAAGTCCTCCTCAGAGAATATTTGGATGATAATGGGAGACTTTAATACTCCTCTAAAGGAGAAGGATAAAATTAGTGGGAATGTAACTGAAGTAGAGAGTAGAGTAGAATTGATGGAGTTTATTAGTAATGAGGGTTTTCTGGATGTTGATCTGGAAGGAATCAATTACACGTGGTCTAACAGAAGAGTTGGGGCTGATCTTATTGAGGTTAAGCTAGATAGGGTGCTAATTTCCCCTCACTGGTACATGAAGTATTCTTTCTCTCTTTCATCCCCTAATAGAATTGGATCAGACCATTATTATATTTCTTTCTCTACTAGTCCTTTCAATGGAAAAAGAAATGCTCCCTTTAGATTTGAAAAGATGTGGCTAGCCCATCTTGATCTTGAGAATAGAGTTAGGGATGTTGGAGATTTGCCAGCAAGCCAGTATTGACTGTATGTTTGTCACTGATGACAACATATGGAAAGTAGCATGCATGGAAGTCTTATGCAGTAAGCTTTCTATATATGTAGCATGGACATGATATCAACATGATATCACGGGCCTAGAGGTTAACTATTAGTACAGATAGTTATATTGTAGCTTGTGTCAGCAGTGTTCCTGACAGAGTAACAGGCAGTGTTCTATGTATGGTTGTCCATATAGTCATCATGAAGCCTTGCGTGCTTGGATATATGATGAAGACATGTTACTGATGTTTTAGTCATGGATGCATAGTCTGATATTTAGTAGAAGTGAAGTTATGCAGTCGCTATTCACCAGTAGCAGTTTCCTATGTTTATTCAAAAGAACCGACAGAGATTTTATTGGTTATGGAGTTGCGCTTATCATTGGGGTATGCACCCTTGGAGTTAGCTTAGAGAAGATTTATTGATGTTTAGTTAAGATTGCATGAAGTAATTCAACTTGAGGAGAAAGATATAGTTGTTTTAGTAGAGCCGACAGTGTGTAGCGTGCGTCTACAATTATCTTATTGGACAGGTCCCAGAATGTGTTGCCTGCATAGTAGAGCTGACATAATGTTTATTGGAGTTTGTTATGGTTTCTCTAATATGATTTCAAGGTGGTTCAAATAGGTTGACTTGATTATATCATTTAGAGGGAAGATATTTATAGGTAGTCATTTGTGATTGCTTTTGTGTGGTTCATGGTTGATTAAGCAGAGTAGAGAAGAGTGTGTGAAGTGTTGAGCCATCAGAAGAAGGTCTATGTGACCAAGTAAAGTATTTGTGCTATACATTGGAACTGATCTAGATAGCAGGTCAAAGTGTAGCTTACCAAGATCCAGATATAGTGTGTATCTATTATTCAGAAGGTTGTAGCCTTCACCCCTTTGAGCAGTGAGCTCTCAGACAGTGCGTCCTCTCCCCTAACAGGGACAATTGTAAAAGACTCCTAATAGGGTCTGACCCTTGACCAAGTCTACTATACTAAATATATTGTAAAGCAACTCCTAATAGGGTCTGACCCTTGACCAGGTCTATTGTACTAAATATATTGTAAAGCAACTCCTAACAAGGTTAGGGATCTTCTAACAAGGATCATAATACACTAGTGCAGAATATTAGTGTGTGTCAATTCCCACAGGTGTTTTTACCTATTTGGGTTTCCTCGTAACCAAAATATTGGTGTTGTGTTCATGTGTTCTTTCATTGTGTTTATACCTTATGTTTAAGTATACTTAATTTGATAAAGAATTGAAACTTGTAGACAACTGATTCACCCCCCCTCTCATTTATCTCTTGGGAATATTCCTAACAATTGGTATTAGAGCCAAGTGCCTCGGAGAGAAATTTTAATAGCTTGAGGTTGATTAGATGACATACTTTAGGAAAGAAAGTCCTAAGTTTGATGGAGAGAATTATCTTGATTGGAAGAACAAGATGCTGACCCATTTGCAGTGCATTTCTTTTGAAGTTTTTGATGTAACTATCAAAGATGCCAAGATTCCTTAGAAGACCTTGCAAAGGATGATGCTACTAATAGGAAAAAGGAATTGTTTCATTAGGATGCTATAGCTAAAGCAACTCTTATCAGTGCCCTATTTGATGGTGAGTTTTCAGAAATAAAAAAGGTAGATATAGCCCACAAAATATGGAAGCACCTAGAAGACATATTTGAAGGAGACAAAAAAGAAAAGGATGTGCATATAATGACATGGAAGAAAAGATACAATGCATTAGAGATGCTACCTGAAGAAAATATTAGAGCTTACAATCAAAGTATAAATGAAGCATTTGCTAGAATCAGAAATAATGGTGGAGAGATCTCAGAGGAGGACATTATGGGCAAGTTAATGACTACTCTCACTCTTGAATATGAAAGAAATATTAACATCCTTGATGAGACCATGCAGCTTAAATCTAATTTCAAGAGAGAGACCTTGATCAGCAAAATCTTAGTTTTTGAGATTTCAAGATTGAAGACAGAACCAAAGAGTGAGACAACCTTCAAAGCAACAGTTCATGGTAAGAAATCTACAAACACTTATGGTAATTTTGATGATGATGATGAAGAGAAAACATTAGATGATTTCATTGCTATGATTTCCAAAAGAGAAAAGAAATGAAAAGGAAAGTATGAAGGTCAATTACCATTTAAATTATTTTCATGTAATAAGATTGGTCACTTTGCATCTAAGTGTCCTACTAGAGCTAGAAAGTTCAAAAAGGATTACAAGCCTAAGTAATCTAAGGAATGCTACTATGTTGGAGATGGAGTTTCAGATGATGAATCAGGTGAAGAAGAAATTGGATTCATTGCTATTATAGACAAAATGAACAATAATACAGTCCATGAAGATAAGAAAGAGAATCAAGAGCTAGCATTGATTTCACAAGCTGATATAAGGATTAGACAATAGTTGTTCACATCATAAATACAATGGTGGTATGGTCAAATTTGGAGACAACACTCCTAAACCGATACTTGGTAGAGGAGCTATCACCTTGGATGGAAAGAATAGTACTGATGATGTTCTTTATGTTGACGGTTTGAAACATAACCTTCTTAGTGTTGGACAGTTACTTGGAAAAGGTTATCAGTTGGAGTTCAAAGATGACAAATGCATCATTAAAAACAAGGATGGTGTTATGTTTGCATCAGACTCAAAGGCAATAGGTAATGTTTTTCAACACAATTTAGAAGCAAGTTGTTTTGTTGCTAAAGTTGATGATAGTTGGTTATGGCATAAAAGACTGTGTCATATCAATTTTGATAACATAGTAAAGATAAGAAATTTAAAGGCAGTAAGAGATCTACCTCGCATAGAAAAGCCAGTTGATACTATATGCAGGGACTGTGTGATGGGAAAACATGTGAGAAATTCATTCAGAAGCAAGCAAAATTTAGTAGAGAACAAGTTGGATCTGATTCATACAGACCTATGTGGTCCAACTCAAACAAGATCATATTATGGTGAAAGGTATTTCATTTTGTTTGTTGATGATTATACTAGGATGATGTGGGTTTTGTTCTTGAAAGATAAGTTAGAAGCATTTGAGAAGTTCAAAATATTCAAAGCTAAGGTTGAGATTGAATCTGGACTAAAGATAAAATATTTGAGATCGGATAGAGGAGGAGAATTCACCTTTGACATATTCTATGAGTACTATGAAGAACATGGCATAAAGAGACAGTTAAGTGCACCTAGAACCCCTTAGCAGAATGGAATTGCAGAGAGAAGGAATAGAATCATCCTTGATACAACGTGCACCATCATGATAGAAGGAAAAGTTGTACACACCTATTGGAGAGATGCAGTCAACACAATAGTCTACACCATCAATAGAATTCAATTAAGGCCTGGTGCTGAGAAAAAACCATATGAGCTATGGTTTGGTAATGTTCCCATAGTAAAATACTTTAGAATCTTTGGAAGCAAGTGCTACATCAAGAGGGATGAAGCAGTAGGAAAGTTTGATGCAAGAAGTGACGAAGGTATTTTTCTTGGTTACTCTACTAAAATTAAAGCTTATAGATTTTTCAATTTAAGATTGAAAAAGATCATTGAAAGTGCTCATGTTAATATTGATGAAAAGTTTATGGTTCAAGAAAGATATCATGATTACTCACCCATGATTGAAGAAGAACCCAAACCCTCCACTAGTGAGACAATTATTGAAGAAATGTTTGACATTATTGATGTGTTATTCAATGACCCTAAGACAAGTGAAGAAGGTACTCCTAAGGATGATGAGTCAGCAACACCTAAAGTTCCAAAGTTTACATCTAGAAATCATTCCAAGAAAGACATCATTGGAGATCAGAGCGGCAAAGTCTTAACAAGATCACAAGAAAAGAACTTAGTTAACAATGAAGCGGTATGTTTACTATCTTGGATTGAACCCTTAAGTGTTGAAGATGCATGTAATGATTCAGATTGGTATGATGCTATGAAAGAAGAACTTGATGAGATTATTAAGAATGACACTTGGGAACTGGTCCCAAGACCTAGTGATAAGAATGTAATTGGAACAAATTGGATATTCATAAACAAGATGAATGAAGATGGTATAGTAGTAAGAAACCAAGAAAGGTTAGTATGTAAGGGATATGCGCAAAGAGAAGGCATTGATTATTCAGAGACATTTTCACTTGTGAGTAGATTAGAAGCTATTAAGTTGTTTCTAGCTTATGCTACAGTCAAAAACTTCAAAGTATATCAAATGGATGTCAAGTCAACATTCCTAAATGGAGATTTGAAAGAAGAAGTATACATTGAACAACCAGAAGGATTCACCTTATCAGATAGACCTGATATGGTATGTAGATTGAAGAAATCCCTCTATGGACTTAAGCAAGCCCCTAGAGCATGGTATGAGAGACTAGATGAATATCTAACAAAGATTGGATTCAAGAAAGGAGCAACAAATTGTAATCTATTCATTAGAGAGACATCTCAAGGTCTACTACTTGTAGCTATATTTTTTGATGACATTATCTTTGGAGGTAATGACAAACTAAGTGCAGAATTTGCCAAAGAAATGTAGAATGAGTTTGAGATGAGTATGATTGGTCCTATCAAATACTTTTTGGGACAAAATGTGCAGCAGACAAAAAAATGAATTTTTATTAATCAGTCCAATTATGTGAAAGAGATACTAAAGAAATTCAAAATGGATGATTGCAAGCTATTAGGAACCCCTATGATCACTAGATGCAAGCTTACAAAAGAAGATGAATCACCAGCAGTAGATATAACTTTGTACAAGTCTATGATTGGTAAACTCATATATCTTACTCAGACTAGACCTAATATTTCCAATGCAATTGGCATAGTTGGAAGATTTGTAGTAGAACCTAAGAAAAGTCACCTCATGGTAGTAAAGAGAATATTCAGATACTTGCAGGGCACTATCGATTATGGTATGTGGTATCCTAATTCATAATATGTTGAGCTTCATGTGTACATTGATGCAGATTGGGCAGGATGTGTTAATGACAGAAAGAGTACATCAGGTGGAGCAATATTTCTTGGTGATAGACTTGTCACTTGGACAAGAAAGAAACAAAATTGTATTTCTCAGTGAAAAAAAGAAGCAGAGTATGTTGCAGCAGCCTTGAATTGTTCTACAATTGTTTGGATCAAGTAGATGATAAAGGATTTTGGAATTCAGATTGATTATCCTATTGTTATTCACTGTGATAACACTAGCACTATCAATATGTCGAAGAACCTTGTGATGCATGCAAATAGAAATCACATTGAGATCAAGTATCACTTCCTAAGAGAGAAAGTGGTAGAGAAAGATGTCAAGTTGGACTATGTGAGTACTAAAGATTAGTTGGCATATATATTCACAAAGCCCTTGTCTAAGGATACTTTTGAGTATCTTAGGGAGAAGTTGGGAGTAATTCCCTTCCCTGATTCTGCTTAGAAGAAAGAAAGAAAGGCATCAATCCTTAGGGACTGATGGAAGGTTGACTACTGTACCTCAGGAGTAGTACCGGTGCTTAAAATGAATGGCACCCTTTTCCATTGATGTCAAAGGGGGAGTAATATATAGTCATGAAAAACATAAGTAAAAAGGAGGAGTATTATACTAAGGGGGAGTAGTATTCAGTTACGACAATAGTACAATTAAGGAAATGGAGAATGTTATAAAAGAAATGTTCATTTGGGTTGGTGGTAGTTTTTCATTCCACATGTTTCCATCAATGCCAAAGGGGGAGATTGTTGGAGATTTTCCAGCAGGCCAGTACTGACTGTATGTTTGTCATTGATGACAAAATATGGAAAGTAGCATGCATGGAAGTCTTATGTAGTAAAATTTTAGTATATGTAGCATGGACATGATATCAGAATGATATCATGGGCTCAAAGGTTAACTGTTAGTACAGACAGTTATATTGCACCTTGTGTTAGCAGTGTTCCTAACGGAGTAACATGCAGTGTTCTGTGTATGGTTGTCCATACAGTCATCATGAAGCATTGCGCGCTTGGATATATGATGAAGACATGTTAGTGATGTTTTAATCATGGACACATAGTCTGATATTCAATAGAAGTGAAGTTATGCTGTTGCTATTCACCAGTAGTAGTTTCTTGTGTTTATTCAGAAGAGCCGACAAGATTTTATTGGTTCTGGAGTTGCACCTATCATTGGAGTATGCGCCCTTGGAGTTAACCTTAGAGAAGAGTTATTGATGTTTAGTTAAGAGCGCATGAAGTAATTCAGCTTGAGGAGAAAGATAAAGTTGTTTTGGTAGAGCCAACAGTGTGTAGTGTGCGTCTACAATTATCTTATTGGACATGTCCCAAAATGTGTTGCATGCATAGTAGAGCCGACATAATGTTTATTGGAGTTTTTTATGGTTTCTCTAATATGATTTCAAGGTGGTTCTAATAGGCTAACTTGATTATATCATTTAGAGGGAAGATATTTATAGGCAGTCATTTGTGATTGCTTGTGTGTGGTTCATGGTTGATTAAGAAGAGCAGAGCAGAGTGTGCAAAGTGTTGAGCCATCAGAAGAAGGTCTATGTGACCAAGTAAAGTATTTATTCTATACATTGGAATTGATCTAGATAACAGGTCAAAGCGTAGTTCACCAAGATCCAGATATAGTGTGCATCTATTAATCAGAAGGTTGTAGCCTTTGCCCCTTTGAGCAGTGAGCTCTTAGACAGTGTGTCCTCTCCCCTAACAGGGACAATTGTAAAAGACTCCTAACAGGGTCTGACCCTTGACTAGCTCTACTATACTAAATATATTGTAAAGCAACTCCTAACAGGTGGTGATGATGATAATCACCTTCATGAAATCAAGATCAAATTAGCAACAATTCTAAAGTAAATACAATGCAAATCTATTTAAAAATGAAACTAAGATCTATAGCATCTCATGGCTCTCTAGAAAGATGTGGTAAGTGAAGCGCTCAGCTCAAATCTCCACTAGTGACACTTCTAAAATGAGAATGCATGTTGTTCTATGCTTCTACAATGCTTCTATGATGATGATTCTAGCTCAAATTGACAAAAGTATAATACAAATGCTCTAAATACTCTTAATTGATCTTAGAATGCTCTTCAATTGCCTATAGTAACAATGCTTTGCAAATGAATTTCCAAGATATTAATTGCTCTCAAAATGATTCATATTTATAGTAAATTCCCAAGGGTAGGGAGTGGACTGAAGGAATCATGACACTACTACATTTGGGGCCAAATTTCGACGGCCATTTGTCAGATTTGCAATGCTCATTTGTCAGAATTTCAACACATGAGTCCGTCGCCATTTTTGCATAGAAGATTGTGACAGAAGACCAACCTGTTGGTTTACCAAAACCATCTTATTTCCAAATGACAATAGCTTCGAAATGGAATTTCCTGCGGTTCATCCATCAAAATTCTGATAACAAGACCTATCAAAAATATACAATCTCTGTCGGAACTGACCGTCGAACCATATTATTTCTGATGGTATAACTGCTGGAATACCGACAGTTAGAATCATATTCCAATAGATCTACCTGTTCGTGATATGGCCTCACTCTCAAAATTTCTATCGAATATATCCTCTTTACGACACTTAAACTGTCAGAATAGTGACAGTTCTACACTTCTCCGATAGGGTTCCCTGTCGAACGTATAGCATTACTGTCGCACGAAATGTCATAAATTGTTTTTTTCCAACATTTTGTTTGTTGAATGCATAACACTTCTGTCAAAATTAATTATGAATTTTTGAAAAACTGATGGATAGGCACATTAAAGTTAACACAGCTCAAGAGACCATCATAGGTTGTCTCTTTCTTCGGTCTATATTATTGACAGAATATTTTACCTTTCATTAGCTCATCAAATCCGGAGATTTGAAAGAATTTAATAGAATATTTTCATGAAAACGTATATTATTTAAGTTGACATTGCATGAATTTATCTACTTCATGCACTTGTAGACTATGAGGATGATGATACAGAAGCATTGCCATGGGAGGAGATGCTTCTTTATCGCCGTCTTCATAGTATACAAGTGCACAAAGTAGATAAATTCATGCAATGTCAACTTAAATAATATACGTTGTCATGAAAATATTCTATTAAATTCTTTCAAATCCCCAGATTTGATGAGCTAATGAAAGGTAAAACATTCTATCAATAATATAGATTGAAGAAGAGACAACCTATGATGGTCTCTTGAGCTGTGTTATCTTTAGTCCTAGCTACTTGTCGATCGTCGAGAATAATCACCACCTTGGATTTATGTACACTTCAGAAATTGATCACAGTCTCGCAAAAACATTTTACACTTGTACATCTCATCAATACTGGAGGCCTAAAGTAATTTTATATGATCACTAGCACATTTCATGCATGGATGAGAAAACACTATCCAAAGTTTCTAGATAACCATTTTTGGGAAGAAGAATGAGTGGAGGCCAAAGAAGGGATAATTGTGAAGGTTTTAAAGATGTAGGTTACTAAATCATCATCTCTACACTGGTACTCAATCTGGCCTCCACTCCATATACATCTTCTCAGAATCTAAAAACTCTCCATCATTGATTCTCGTCATTTTTTCAGCATCTCTGTGGACTGAGACCTTAAATTATTGAGCTTCTCTTTGTTTTGAGAATAGTTTAACATTCTCTACTTAACAGGGCCAACCATGTGAAGGTGGAAGCTCACCTAGCCCCTCCTAGGAGCCTCTTATGACCCTTTATGACATTTTAAGACCTCTAAGATGTATTCTTAGGGATCGTCAATGGTCGTAAAGGGTCATAAGGGGTCTTGGGACACAACAGCTGAGAAACATAAATGTAGGCATCATGGTCACAATTTTTCAGAGACAACATAATTGAGTGGTTTTCTGAGATGATGCAAAGTAGTGGTTTCTTTGCATCATCTAGGAATAGCACTCAATTATGTTGTGTCTCCAAAAAATTATGACCATGATGCCTACATTTATGTTTCTCAGCTAGTGTGATATGTACATCACAGTCTATCATTGTTGCAACAACAGAGCCTATATTCCATAACAAAAAGGAAGATATCTTTTTAGCCTAGGTCTCGATCCTACCCCAATTGTCAAAGGATCCAGGGCCAGGCTTGAAAGATGTCTTCCCATTCTATTTGCAACATTGTGTCCATCCATGATCTTAGGAACATTTTCTTTCCACTCTTCATTTGCCAAAATATATCGCTTCTTCAAGCTTGTAGAGTAATCTTATTAATAAAAGAACTCTTGCCAACATTAGGTTACCCACAGATCAAAATAGTTGATGTTATTGGTGCTTGTGCTCAAGGATATTGATTCACTATTTTGAAATGGCCAAATCATTTTTATTTTGATTGTAGAGAAAAGGAGTGGGAGAAAACAAGCAGGTGAAAGCTGATTGAGAGTGAGAGAAGGCATTGCATTTTATTTGATCATAAATGCTCTCTGAAATGGCCAATCATGTTTTCTATTCGATTCCTTTTGGTGTTTTTTTTCCCATATTCAGTAGATAAAAATCATGGCGGCAGCACTTAGCCATCTTTTTGATGTTCCAGGTATTTTACAAAGATATAGGTATGTGGATTTATCATTCAATTGCTTGTAGTTATTGGTCAAATGCAAATATTTTGTCACATTGCAAGGGCAAGATATCAGTTTGGTGTTTTTGGTTTATGTTAAAAGTTGATTTGGTAAAATCCTCAAAAAACACACTACATGTTCTAAAATGTAAAGAAGTTGAATGTTAAATGTAAGATATATATCTCATCCATAGTAATCAAAATAAAGGACATGAAACTTATAAGGAGATTTACCAAACCAAAAATATAAGTGAATAGGAAACATGGATTGGTACCTTATGAATTGGTTTTTGAGGTGCACAATCTTCATCAATCTCCTCAAAACAAGACCCATCCTCATGAAAAATGCATTTAACACAAAAAAAAAAAATCTACAAAACTAAACCAATGGCATGTTTAGAACAAAGAAATAGATTGATAATAATATGCTGAAAATTCTATTATGTTTAATACACGCAAAAGGACTAGTCCCAACAATTCTTAAACATACTTTATCTGATATGATAATAACATGCTAATTAAAATGATAAAGGTGTTATTTGCATTTAATCTACCAATTACTAATTACACAAAAAACAAATTACAAAACTGAACCAATGGCATGTTCTTCGTGTGGTACAAGGAAGATTTGGCTATGAAAAAAAGAAGTGAAATGACCTCATCATTTTTATTTCGATTGGATAGAGGAGCGAAAGCTGAGCACAAGGGAAGGTATGTGATTTCTTCATCTTTCAAGCATCTGGCATCATATTCGACTGCAAATTTCAAATGCATTGCATTTTATTTGATCACGAATGCTCTCTAAAATGACTGCATTCTACTGGTGTCGTGCCCTAGCCCGTGCTTTATCTCCATTATTTGATATTATTGGTGCTTGTGCTCAAGGATATCGATTCACTATTTTCAAATGTTTGGATCATTTAGACAGTTACATTTCCTGACTATTCCTCTAGTACACAGTCAGGAAATGTAATTGTCTAATGATTATATGTAATGTTGAATGGATTAAATGCTTTATTCTTGGTAGAAGTGAATGGAAGGAATAGTGTGTATTAAATACAATCCAGTCACTTATTGAATGCTTTGGAGACTATTGGTTTGACTGTCCATGAACTACCAGTGACTGAGATTCATTAAAGGATACAAAACCCTTCATTTTGGGATTATTGTGCGTGGATTCAAATGT